>VWZW01004141.1:1396134-1595480 GCA_013397115.1 Edolisoma coerulescens
TTATAAATAAATAAATATTTATTTTATGTGGAAATAAAATAAATAAGTAAAATTTTTCCTCAGATGAAAAAATATCCTGACACTACAAATAAGTCTTCCTTTATTTGGTTTAGCATGTGAGACTTGGTTTACTGGCTCAGTGCTTCTTCCAGTGGTCAGTCTGTGGTCAATGCATACCAAGAACTTTTAACAAAACCTCCCATCTTTGGGCCCAGTTAATATCATTATACTGTTGCTATGTGTCCATCTGTACTAGACAGGCAAAATATTTTCATTAATTTACTGTCTTTTAAGTATTAGAACACCATTAACTCATTGAACTGGATGTTGTTGAAGAATCTGTACGGACGGTTATGCAGCGTTTTCCTTGGCCACGCTACAAAAACTCGTTAAATTACAATTCTGGTCCCTAATGGCTTGCTTCTTATCAGAGTCATGCCAGGAATTTGAGTGTGTTCAAAAGTCTCTTTGTATCTCTATTTACACTGCTTCTCAAGGCCCTAATTTATATATTTTGTTTTGCCTTTCTTAATAAATGATGTGTTCAGAAACGCTGGGGTAGATGAGTAACCAGATTTCACCCAGATGCTTGTTCCAAATCATGTGATTCAGAGTGCAGTATGTGAGAGACACATGCACTCAGAAGCAAAACTGACTGCAAGTGTTTTCCTAAAGCAGGCCCTTAAAATCTACTCCGGAAATCTGCACAGTCCTCCCAGTGAGGTCTCCCCACCAAAACCAACATTATTCCAATTTCATTTTCAGTCCCTCATATAATCTTTTTTTTCCAACTTTCTGTCTTACTGCTGACCCTCCTGGATCAGATATAGAACACAGGCACATTATAAGGACATGTTGCAATCAACTGAAACATAGCAACTCAGCCTGCAAATCTAGATTTGTGACTACAGTTCTGAAAACTTAGCTGCTTTTACGGGTTAATCAGCCTTGTGACACAACTCATGGCACTGGTCTTTATGTAGAAACATGAACATATGTATTAACAAAGAGGTAATGCAGGAAATGTTTTTTTTATATATATATATATATGTATACACACACACACACATATAAATATACATATACACACAGAGGAACATTTTTTACAAGTGCAAATCAAAGCAAACCAGTTTTTCTCTTCAGAATTGAATTCCTAATAGACAGAAATTCATGGCAAGGGATATACAGTAATGAAGAAATGTATTAGTGTTGATATGGTAGTTATGTAGCAGTTTTGGAGGTTATCTGAAGGATTACTTTGCATGCAACCTTAAAATGTTCATTCTGAATCTAAAAATCATTCTCAGATTTATAATCTATCTCCAAATATGCTGTGCTTTTCAATTTAAAGAAGTTTCTCATCGCATGAGTTGGAGCATATTTCCTCAGGTAAGGTTGCTAATTAATACACAATTATTGCTAAGAGTCAGATTCCAAACTTCATAAAAACAAAGCTAACTTTAAAGGAGATTTCTGGGTGCTCTACAGAGATGCGCCTCATCTCTGGAATAGGAAGCAGCATCGCTGAAAGATGTCAAGTGTTTGGAAAGTAACATGAGGAAGCCAATTTTTCTTATAGATGTTTGTCTTATACCCACACTGAGATCCTCTAACAAGCCTGCACATTACAGCTTCCTGTGTCGTGAAATTAGGAAGCTGAAAGCACAGTCATAAAGCTGTATGTACTTTCCTCCAAGGAAATAGATATATTGAAGATTTTTGTCCTTTTACCCCCTATCACACAGGTCAATTTATTCCTCCCAATTTCAATTTAAAAAAAAAATTTCAAACAGCTACTTTTGGTGATGAAATCACTCTTATCCTAAGTCTCATAATATTTCTCTTTTCCTCTTGAGGCTATAAGTGATCAATAGGGTTTTTTATCCTTTTTAAGCCAGGATGTTGTCATCAGAGAAAGCTGCAGTTTAAGGCAACACATTCAAATCCAGTACAGTGACTCAAAGGAAGAAATGTAAGCAAGTGAATACATGCTCACTAGATTAAGTCCTACTCACTTTTACACTAGGGGGACAAAAATTCATTAGAAATTTGGTATTGATACAACTTTCTGTATATGTGTATGTTCAAATCTAATTTTTTCCCTATGTGAATAATTTTACTACACATTTGTACCCCTGAAAGTGGTGCTTATTTCTGTAAACATCTTGAACCACAGCTGCACATTGTCATTCAGGAACAGTCTGGAAGAGAATTGTAAATGTTAATCTCATTATAAAGTCTTTCAGCCAAAAAGCATTTCGTAGTAGGCCTATAAAACTTTTCTAAAATTCAATATGCTGCTGTGCTATTTCCTGTAGAATCATCTTCATCTCCCCCATTCTCAGGTTTCAGAGAGCTCTCTCTGAACAGTAATCTTAGGAGTTGTCCCCAATTAAGTGACTCTGTGCACAAATGGATCCACCCACAGAGAAGCAGCTGCACAAGCAAATAGTTCCAAACTTTGCAGCAAATACAGGAAGTGGTTTTACCTTGTCTGAAGCACAGCCAAGGTCTAATAAGGTATTTGCCATTCATTTTTCCTTTGTACCACTTCTTAACATAACTTCTGGCGTAGTTGCACGGAATTTTCAATCTAACTTTCTTTTTCCGTTGGTGTATTTACAGGAAGCAAAGGAGGAATCCAGCTGAGCAGTGCTCGTTGCAGGTTGAGAGCTAAGAGCACGTATGTCCTGCTGAACAAAGGCAGCTGAGTATTCCCACTGGGAAAGCAACTCAGCTCCTGGAATTTACCTCGAAGCTGGCAGTGAAAGCCAGATGGAAGAACGAGTTTGCTGTTTGCATCAGAGAGACTTCTGCCCTCCAGTGCGGACGCGGCTAGGGCTGCCCTCACCCGAACCACGTCCTGCTGGAGACGTCCCTGGCGTGTCTGCACGACCAGGTATCTGCCAGTGCACGGACTGAGGTCGTGCATATCAGGGTCTCCTACCCGGTGGTAAAAGGTGTCCCCAGAGACAAAGAGGCAGGAGGGGTCCTTCATATGGAGTTCCATGGAGTTTATTAGAGGTCCACACTTGAAGGGATCCAAGAACGAGGAACATAAAATGACAGAGGGCCCAGGGTTTTATATGGGGCCGGACAGGGGTGAAGAGAACGCTAGGGCCATTCATCTGAGGGCTCGGGGGCGGTACATAGGAGGGGCCAAGGTCCGGGAACCAATAGAGAAACCAAGGAGGAGGGACTAAGGAACAGGGACCAATGGGGAAAGAGGGAAGGGAGAACATTCCAGAGGCGAGACTTATAGGGGAGGAAGGGGCGGACATACCAACGGACCAATAAACCACGGGAGGATTTACATAAAGGAGCAAAGCCTTGTGGGGGAGACCTTCTCTCACCCAAACTTAAAAGAGGTTTCAAACTACAGGGGTGTCCTTTGCAACACACAGCCTTTGTTCTGGGGTTCTGTGGTGCACCAGCCACTCCTGCTGTGGGCTTATGCACTGCAATGCTCCAGAACACCCGTGCTGGTGGGTTTATTCAGATTAAGTCCCAGCAGCCTCAGTGCCCCTTCTCATGGAACCTCCTCTTCACCAGTGACTCAATCTGAATAGCAGGAACATGAAGAAAGAATGAAATTAGCAGGAATAAAATCCTGTCCCCGTTGGAAGTGACTGGCTGCCTTCTCAGTGACTTCTGTGAAGCTATGGCCTTTTTTTCCTTCTGTTTTCATGATTAGCATAAAAAACCCAACGTTGTAAAGCTGCAATAAAAGACAGAACTCAATATCACATGATTTTTCAAAATTTAGGAAGATAATCTATCCCCCTGTCTCTGGCAGCTGTGAAAAGGAGTGCTTGAACAGGCTCCAAGCAGAAGACACCTTTATAAAGGGTTTTTAGGCAGGGTTCTACAATCCTATTTGCTGGCCATTTACTTGACTGGTTTTATCTATCATTTGAGGACCTGGCCTTTAGGAATTATGTTTTGCAAGTCTTTTTCACTATTCAAGTCCCTCTCCTTTTCTTGAAAGAGCAGCTGAGATTCTCCTCCAATAGCTTATTCTTTAAAATTGGTACTTAAAAATATCAGCAGCTTTTAAGGGGCTTGAAACAGCTACAAGTGTGCTCACTACTTTCTGTATTGTCAATTTGTAATTTGGTGAGGATATGAAAGATACTTATTATTGCAATAATGTGGCTCTTGAAGGCATGGGCTTCTTCACTTAATAAAAAGAACCAAGTCAAGAAATCAATACATGATTCATACTAGTAACAATCTATTTAATACAATGATACTGAGTTGCTATCAGAAAACATGGTTATATGATGTGAAATACTAAAGGTGATAAATAAAATCTGTATTTTATTATATACAAGAAATTCTTTTACTTGTTTATAATGACTGTTGCTTGAATAAAGTCAGAAATCCGAGTCCAGCTGTTTTGTTACCAAATCACACAAACCTGCTAGGGAAACTTCTAAAATTTGAGTTAATGTATTTCAAATTTTGCTTAGCATGTGCATATTTTTGCTTCCCTACAAAACAATTTTGTTTAAATTCAGGCACCTTCCAGTAAGACTGGAAATTTTGTAGTCACTTATGATTACATACTGAGCCTGCATATTTTTGTAGCAATCCAGAGATGCAAGCATAAACATTTTTTGACTCCTGCATAGAAATGTGATTTTTTGTGGTAATGAAAAATGAACAGTAAAAGATTGCACTGGCAGCCCTTCCAATGGAAATAATTGGCATGATGGCATGGCCCACCTGGTATCTGGCCTCAACAGACTGGGGAAGGACGCTGAAAGAAAGGACAGAGGCAAAGAGTGCAGAGAGGAAACCAGACAGAGACATCCCTTACAACACCATAACCATGCAATATTAAAAGGAAAGGAAACTAATACTTTAAAAATGTCAGAAGGTCTCTGCTCCAGTAATACCTCTGCAGAGATAGCACAATATAAATTTAGCCTCACATGAGCATATATACACACGTTTCTAAATATGCCACTTCTGCTCTAACTCAACTTTAAAAACCTTGCAAGCATGAAGATGCTCTAAAACATATAGGGCTAGGTTAGGGAAGAGAAGTTGACCCGTGCTTTTTCCTTATTTGTTTCACAGGACTCAGCACGGGCAAGACAGAATGTGTACAATTGCAAACTACCTAAATATTCCCCACAGATCTATTTTAAGCACTCATATTTCAATCAATGGTTCAGAAGGAAGCTGCACTATAAACACATTCCATTCAACCAGATTTGCATATTGATGTCAGTAGTTTGAATCAAACCAATTAGACCATGTAGTTATCTATGGAAAACATATGGCAGACTGATAAAAACCCAGTTCTATGTTTAAAATCTACAGTATTTCATTAGCATAGCAAAAAAGCAGCTGAAGGAGGGTGCTATTTCTCATAGACTAGATAAACTGATACAAGGAGAACTTCTTGGGCTGGATCCTCAGCTGGTAAAAAATCACTCTGAATACAGTGGTGAATTGAAATGGAGCTAGTCAGTCTGAAAGCAAACACATGCTCATGTAGACATTGAATCAAGGACTGATTTCTCTTTGTTCTCAGTTCCTTATCACTGAAATGGGGCTATCCCATTTTCTCACCCATTCTTATTTCAATTAGAGCAAAAGTTCTTCAGAAAGGGCATTATCTCTTACTTTGCTTAAAAAAAAAAAAAAAAAAAAAATTGCAAAAGGCCCATCTATGCTGAGCTACTGCCCTAACATGAATAATGGCAGTGGCACTTTACCCTTTTTATCTCTAAGTTTTCCCTTTCATGATGGCCTAAAAGCTTTTCTTAGCTCATGTTTATCTTCAGCAATAAATCATGTTTTCATTGCATCTCTTCCTCATTGGGGTGCAAATAACAGAACAAGACAAATTAAACAGAGTAACGGTGGCTGAGGAAAGAAATAAAGAAGGACAGATAAATGAATTCATGTGGGAAAGACAACATTGATTCTAAACACCATCTTTTACTGTTGCTGCTTCTCATATTAAAAAGAAAAAAAAAATCAACTCCTTTGAACAGGCAGTGATTTAGCTATAAAAATATCTGGTCTGCACAACACGACTAATCATCTCATCATGCTCAGATCTGCATGCTTTCCTGGCAATAGCTATATGCTAAGCATTTAAGCCTGTCCTAATAATATGTCCATGGCTCTTAGACTGCTCTTTTACTGAATGAAGCACCCACATGATTTGTTAGATGACATCATTTACAAACAATGGTATTGCTGTCTAGAATGAATTCCAGTTTAGGGGGGAAAAAATGAATACACTATCATCTATTTGAAATTCAGGCTTAGCACTGTATAAAGTAACAATATATGCTAATTTCTCCCCCCCTCCTACACATTCTTCAGCAAATAAGTCACATCCTCCAGCAAGTAAGTCAGTTCACTGCAGATAATTTATTCCACAACTACTGAATCATGAAATGCCAGGAGACATGACCATGCATCAGGACAACATAGTAATTTTTTTATTATTATTTTCATACACTCTCCATACATATGTATGTATTAAAAAAGGAAGATCCTGATATCAAAATAATCAACATCTCAACAGCAGTCAGAGTTCAAGGAGAAAACAAAATGTTGTCTTTGTCTCATTGGTATTCATATAGCAAATGCTGAAGCAAGAAAACTCTGCTAAATGCTGTCCTGTCTGTGAACCCTGAAATAGCTTCAGTCCCTCGTGAAGATTTTACTAAGTTTATATGAATTACATTCAAAAGCAAGGTTAGTAATAAAAATAAGTTTTGGAAGTATTGAAACATTTCAGTTAAATTAAAACCTACCACTTAAATGCTGAAGTTAATTAAGAATCACAGAAATCTCTGCTGATACCCCAGAAAAGAATGTCTCCTTCTGCATATTCAAATCAAATACTTTTCCAGACCAGGCAGTTTCCTTTAGAAATCAGAATAAATTTAGAAATAAAATTGTTTCTGTTGGAAAAGGCCTTTTAAGAACATTGAGTTCAACCATTAACCAAGCACTGTCAAATCACTGCTAAAGCATGTCCCCAGGTGCCACATCCACGTTTTTTAAATATCTCCAGAGAGGATGACTCAACCCCTTCCCTGGACAGTATATTCAACGTTTGAGGGCTCTTTCAATGGAGACGTTTTCCCTAATATGCAACCTAAACCTCCCTTGCCACAGCCTGAGGCCATTTCCTCTCTGTGATGGATGCACTTGACTCCTTAACCAAAGTAGAAGTAGTTTGGTAGAGTCTCCAAAGGACAGAAACAGCTGAGCTGCAACTGGGCCAAGAACTTCTCTAGTTCCAGTTTGTTCTCTGAAAACCAGAAAGGAGCAGGGTCACCCACTGAACAGCTACCTAAAGAACTGAACGTACTGTGCACAGAAGAGTCAAAATCCTGGATGGAACTATCTGTGTGGCTCAAGTGCAGGCATCTGCTTTACAGCTTCCCAAAAAACAAGCCTGGATGCTTATTCAAGGTTATTTTAACCTCTTGAATCCCAAGCAATTGATGCTCAGCAAGAAAAGTGCTAAATCCTCCACCTCTAAAAAAAAAGAATAGCAAATTTTATCTCAGGTGCTTATTGTTCCCATAGATTGAATACTCACAAAATTGTTTTGTTTTGGTGTTGGTGTATACTGTCTATTGAATTTAGAATTCACTTAACACTGAATGAACTGAAAGAGCAGAACAAATTACCAAACAAGCAATTGAAGATGGGTATATTTGGGTTCTGGGAGTGACCCATGTCTCTTTTGTGCTATTTAATATCTTTGAAGGTAGCAGAGTGGTAAAGAACAATAACAAAACTGTTGCATAGACTGGCTTGGATCAGTGGTTAGGCTGCGACCATTTTAATTTGTCTAGAGGGAATGGTGTACAGTTGGAAAAAAGGGAAAGCAATCCATGTAATGTGGACTAAATTTGGAAAACAGTAAATCCAGAAGTGAGACTTGGAAGTTGAATCTCGATAAATTTAAGTTAGATTAGTATAAAAGTTCAAATGGGTTGTGTCTTCAAATTTGAAACTGTCTTCTAGTAAAAGCTGTAAATTCTTTCTTGGGCACTTTAAAATCCAGATGGGCTCTATTTTGTATTTGTGCTTTAGTCCTATACAAAGTAATACGCCTAGGAAAGGAACAACCAGGTGATTCAGACAGGAGTTCTGCCCCAGCTCTGTGTTTTTCTACAACGGGTGAAGTACTGCATCCCTCCCATCTCTCACTCTATCTCTGCAACTTCAGAAATATGTGGCTTAAGAAGTTCAAGAGTCTATCAGAACTCCACCTCAACGAATTACCAAAACCAGTGTTCAGTAAAAACACAGCTTCCCACTTCAAAAGCTCTCCCATATCTGAAGGCAACAATTTTGCATCCTTAGATGAAAAAGAAAAGCTAGAATTTTATTACTTCAACTGAGGCTGCAAAGAGAAAACATAATTGTATTTAAACATATAAGCAGGCAACAATTCACATGGAGTTATTTTAAACGTGTATGTAGAACAAGGAGAGGCACCAATTTGGTAATTTTTTCTGGAAAAAAGTATTTGATCTTGATATATTTACAACTATTAATCTGAAATCCTTCTTTCATAATCTGTCACCAAGAAAACAAGAAAGCAAAAAAATCCATAAAACTTGTTATTTTTTCACTGCACACGTTATCAAATACACCTTCCTAAAGTCTTGTACTCCCCTCAAAGCAATAGCACTTTGAGTGTTAGTATATAAAAACTCACAGCAAAGGTGAATTTATTTCAGACTAATATTTACAAGGCCATGTACTGTCCTTGTTCTCTAGAAGAAGAATTTGATGTCAATAGAAGGTAAATTGAAGGTCACTTATGGCTCAAATTACTGCTGATGCTATGTTGCAGGCATTTCCTTCTACATTGTTGACCTTTGCTTTCAAAGTCTTATTCCTTGACCATGAAAAAAACCCGAACAATTCAAGGCTGTTACTTTGAAATGTACTGTACAAGGTGTTATACTACAGAAGTTATTCTTCATTAGTGAAAGGGGGAAGGAGGGGGAGAAAAAAACGACAACAACAACAAAAAAATCCCTGAACACCTGAAACCACTAAGCAAGTCTCAAATGTGATTGACTTGCATAAAAAAGGCAGTGGCTTTAATTTTGGGTTCAGACACAGACA
The DNA here is from genome assembly GCA_013397115.1 of Edolisoma coerulescens. Classification (NCBI taxonomy): domain Eukaryota; kingdom Metazoa; phylum Chordata; class Aves; order Passeriformes; family Campephagidae; genus Edolisoma; species Edolisoma coerulescens. The sequence continues at coordinate 1,405,264 of VWZW01004141.1, forward strand.
ATGAGTTATAACGTTCTCTGAATTTCCACAACAGCTCATAATTTGTCTCAGTTATGGCAAAGTAAGTCATAGTGAAGCACCTCTTTACCTCACATTTCATGGATTCTTGGTTACAGTGCAATATCAGCATTAAGGACACTTCCGTGTGCCACCATCCAGGAGCCACTCTGGCAGCCACCCTCACACCACCCCAGGCTGTCACTGCTGGGACAAAGTCACAGTGGTAGCTCCAGTGACCTGACAGGTCCCCACCTGGCTCCCTGCACACCCCACACTCACAGCCAGACCAGGTTTCCTCACCAGGTTTTCTGTAGGAGAGTCTCAGATCTCCAGATCCTTCAATCAATTTAATTCTGGTGCAATAACTAAACAAAAAAATCCCAGCTCTAGCTGGTGCCTCTGAGGAAGGACTCAGAATCCCTTGGATTTTATCCCCTCACTGTCCTAACTCCAGGAAAGTCTGGGATTCTCAGCTCCTGCCCTGTCTCTGAGTATCTTTACCTGGCTGAGCCACAGGTGCCCTTTGTTATCCAAAGGCTGGCATTTCACACCCTCTTGTCTCAGCCCCCTCCCAGAGCTCACCCTGCAGTTCCAGTCCAACCCACCTGCACCGAATGGATTCCTCAAGAACCACACACAATGTGTTCTGAAAATGTGGCAGGGGTGTTGTCAAGTGTAATGCTTTCAAAGAATCCAAGGCAAGCAGACGCTGATGCAGGTCAGACGGAACATTCAGTTGGGTTGGTGGAGGAATTGGGAGGACAAGATTCCTGGTGGTGTTGAATGCAGAGTTTGAGCACTGCTATAGTAGAGGCTCTGTTTAATGGAAATACCTTTGAATAGCTGTGGCAGCTTGCTGCCTTGAAGTGCTTCTTGCACTCTTCTTTTCTTGCAAGTTCCCTCCCCACCTTCTCTGTTGGAGCTCAGCTCTCTGCAGAGCAGCTGTTGAACGGCAGAATTTATAGCTAAGGACATTAAGTAAAATCAGAATTTATTTCAGATACCCTCCTGTTCCATGCTGCAAGTGGTGGCAGCTCAGACATGTTTGGGAAGGGATATAATCGACCTCACAAAGGGCTGCCCTCAACAGGATTAGCAGAGTCAGCAGCTCCCACATCTGGTTTCAGATCCACATATGAGGGTAAAATTGAAAAGATGAGTACAGTCCACCTTCAGTGCCTCAGTAACATTTCAGTCTCAGGTGCGACAGGTTGAGCTCATTGTTATTCTTCATTAAAATATCTCAGAGTAGTTAAGTATGGTTTAGAATTGAATTTACAGGGTTTTGTAGCCCTTTTCTTTCTATTTTGTACATAAGTGCCTTGAGTCTTAGATTATTTCTTATTTAATTTGCCCATTAATACTTTTTTTGAGTTTTTGTTTTTTCTTCCCAGTTTTTGAAAGGCAAGCATATATGAAAAAATTACAAAGTGCAGTCTTATCTTCACAGAGCCAATGGATCAATACAAATGGGAGCATGAGGTGTCTCAAGGGCAATGATCTCTGATAGGTGCCTTGAGATGAGCTATGAAAGCTGAATCAGCAGCTCCTCCTGCTTCTCCCCTAATTGCATGGAAAGTGCATCAACAAAGAGCATCAGCATCTGTTGCTTTGGAGATCATTCTTCCAGAGAGGAGGAAGCAGTAAACTTATATTTGCAGCAAAAACCCGTAGATAGTTCAAAATGAAAGATATCATCACTTTAGGTCTTGCTCTACCCATGGTTTCAGAAAAGTTAGGACATCTGCCTGTAACATTACTATTTACATCAAGCAGAGACAAGGGCATTGTGCTGCCCTATTAACCTGATGAAATTATATCCATCAATGCACTGAAATTAAAAAAGAGATGCAATTAGGTTCTTGTTGCATAGTATGTCCCACAGTTTTAACCAACTGCTGCATTCAAACACGTGTGGCAGAATTTAAAAATGAAACTACCAGCTAATGGTTTTAGGACATGTTATCCAAAATGTCTGATATTCGTGATGCAACAAGATTAAGTAGAGATAAGGCAGAAGTTGCTTGTCCCCCCTGTCATGGGAAAAATCAAGTGTAGCAAACATTAGAAAACTTCCTAGAAACATCTTGTTTTGAACAGCATAAGTAGGCATATGCGTGAATTCCCCCCAGCCCTGTGAATGTGACAAAAACAGTGGATATATGTTGAGTGTGATGCAGAGAACTACAAGCCATTGAGTACTCATGTCTTAATGCACTTTTTAAGCATCAGGGCCTTTAAAACTGGCAGAAACATATCTTTTCCCTCTTAATGTTTTATTTTGGAGTTGGCAAGAGATGAAAACAGTGAAACAGCTGTGGCCCAAGCTAATGAATATTAATTTCCCAATAGCATCACTTGTCCATGCACACATTCATGCTTTTGGTTGCAGTGCTTTATGCACTGTTCTAAAATATGCTTGAATAAGGCAATGTCTAAAGCAGTACAGGCGGACAGAATGGGAAGTCTCTCTTAAATCCCAGACTGTGAGATACAGGACAGAAACACAGCAAGGAAATCAAAGAAAAACCCCTCTGTGGGGTGTCTGCAGGTACTTAACCTGCTAATTACTCACCACACACAGGGGTACTAATGGCACTCCCAGGACAGCAGGGCTGTTCATCGCTCACCAGCTCTGCTGCTCCACAGCGCTGCTTTCCTGACACAAAGGGATGTGGCATAACCAAACATGACAATTCACACCACTGTGTTTGAGCAAAGAATGGTGTGAGAAATCTCTACCGGAAAGGCACTTCTTATCTGAAGGTATCTGAGGTTGCAAACAGTGAAATGTCACTTGCAATTTCGGGAGAATGCGAATGTACGTGAGCACATGTGAGAAGAATCTGTTCCAGGCCCGTGTGCTGGACTTCGAAAATTTGCAGTTAAATTTATCTTTCACACCTACCTACCACCATCTAACTACCTCAGATTTAAAGCAATGTATTTACAGGCAGAAACTTTGGATAAGTAAAAGGAACCTGATAGTGAATGTTGACTTTGACTTAAAGAAGATAAGTACATAAAAAAATTTAGTGTCAACTGACATGCATAAATATCACTTCTACTGAAAATAAAATACATTTAAAGTGAATGTTCTATGAATCTAACAGACTTGCATTTTTTCTTTGCTTATCTTAGTCATGCAGTTTCCCACAACCATTTTAAAATTGGCCAGATCCCTAAAAACTCTAGTTATTTAGAAGCAATTCCTATTTATTTTTAAGTCAAATCTCTGTAGCTGCCCTGTCCTTCAACACTTTAATTAGAGAATTCCAGCCAAGGAGCAAGTTTTACCTATATAAGAAACGTAATTAATTTAGCTATAAGTCAATATCGAATTTCTATGAGGTTTTTATCTTTTCTTGCTTTTATGTAGCCCTCTGTGATAGTCTGTGTTTTGACTGAAGAGGTCACAGGGAAAGCTTTGTGTTTAATGCACTAGCATGAATAAAATTAGAAACATCTGGTGAAAAGACACCTGACTGAACACACGCAGCAAGCAGTGCAGTCTTGCCTGAGGAAACTGCTCTGTGAAGAGGGATTCTCTCCACACTGCATCCCTATCACATAGCACTGATGGAGCCAAACTGCTTTGCAACATTCATGATAACTTTTTTATAGCAGGGCTTTGCTGAATCAAAATTATTCTAATATGGTGGGCCCTCAAACAACCAAATACAGACGACATGATGTTGTTGGGTAAAATTTCCACTTTGCTGCTTCTTGCATTTACCCCCTGAATACATGGCATGCCAGTGATCAAAGAGGCAATGTTTTATTCTGCCCTATTCAAAAGAGGGGGGGAAATCTGGTCTCTCCACCAATAAGTTCTTGGCATACTTCTTTTTTTTTTCTTTTTTTTTTTTTCTCCTGGATTTGTTTTTATGTTACCCATTCCCCCATTAAGTTGCATTGTTTCCCAGATATATTTATAACTCTCTCAACAGGTCTTTGAACTCCATTAGGCTGCTGTTCTACCTCTTTTCCGGTTTATTGATGAAAATATTAACTAATACTGAAGGCATTTACAGATCATTTGATACCTGCTTTCCTGAGCCTGTATGTCAGATTTTCTCACAGTATATCAGGAATATCTCCTGGAAAAATATATTTCTGCCTTGGTAACAACAACATCAGTAGTTGGAGGTCTTCATTCAGTATGAATAAGCCACAGCATATGTTCAGTTTGATCATCACTGCTTTGACCTTATTATGCTGTATCTCATTATTAACTTAAAATGCAGTATCCTTCAGCATATGGTGCACTAGGGCTTGCAGCAGAGAGGGATAATTCAGAACTATTTCTCCTTTATACGGCAGCACATTTGTAATATCTGAAGGCACAGAAACTAATCACATTCTCTTTCAACAGTACTGCAACATGGACCTGTCCTCAGTGCACTACAATGGACTGGAATACAGACACTTCCATCTGAAACCAGCTGCAGGAGTCGTGGAAGGGCTGGGAGTTTGTGTGCAGTGGTGCAGCTGTTGGGAACAGAGGATGGACATGGGGCAGTGTTACAGGGATAATGCATCTCTTGTCTTTACCGAATTTTCTGTCTACTGATGACAATAGGAATAAAGGAAAAAAAAAATCCCCTGAAACAAACAAATACCCCCCAGCCACCCATTCTACTCAGCTCTAAAAATAACACATGCAATGAATAGAGGCATTTGTTCATTAACTTCCTTTTCATCTGGTACAATCTTCTCCCTTTGATATTGAAATGTGGATGAATTTATCTTGGTTTTAAAGAACAGAAGAAATAGTAAAAAATATTCCCATGGTTATCCTGTTTTAAATACAAAGATGATCACTAAGGTGCCACTGATGCCTTTTCACCATTTTGTGTTTTGACAGAAGACCCTCTAGCTGTAGAAATGTAACTCATTTCCAAGCTCTATCCATCATCACTTTCTTGTCAAATTTCCACAGAGAAAATACACTGTGGTGCTGGTTTTTATGACATGAATCTCTTCCACTAGTAACTATACTGAGAGAACAAACTTATTTCACACAGGCTATCAATCAGTCTTTAGAGAGCAAAACCTCACAGTTACTGCTTTGCCAGCCTGGCCTGTAAGTAGTGATTTAAGGAAAAAATGTGGAATAACATTACCAGCTCCCTGGGCCAGCCAAACTTCTGTTCAAAACAAGCAGAAAATATTTCCTATGAAAAAGCATTGATCAAGGATTCAGCAGAGCTAGTTTTCTCATGTCTGTCAGTTAGCTACACAGTAATTCTTATTTATCTCATCCATTAACAGGAGCAGTCATTCACACATTTCTACCAGCAACAGCATTACAAGATATAAGCAAACTAAGCCTGACATTTTCCAGAGGATACGGGGAACAGAAGGTTGTTTACTAGACTTTGATATCGATAAAGGCATATTCCCAATATTCTATTTCAGTCTTATGGGATGCATAACCATCTGTCAAAGCACAAGCTGATGCAACTTGAATGATTTAAACAAACAAAATAAAAAATTAAAAATTCCAATTTGCAGCATCAGAAGCTTTAACAATGTTTTGGATCACTGCATTTCCATCACACTGTAAATCCTGTGTTTCTATAATGAAGAAGGCCATTGGCAGGACTGAACAACACACAAATCCATGCAAACACAGATGGGATGCAGCTGAAGGTCCCAAGGAAGCAGACTTTCATAGGGCATTGTGCTCAGGGACTTCCCTATGACTGGAGAAAGATATAAAAGATTTTTTTAAGACAAAGGAGGAAGTTATGGGAAATATCAATCTGTGGGAAAATTATGCAGCAAGTCTTCCTTAAAGCCATTTCTAATCACAGGAAGAGAAACAAGAAAAGTGACAGTGAAAAGCCAAAGTCCAGCTGGTGGCCAGTTGCTGGTGGGACCTCTCAGGGATTGACACTTCAATACCAGGCCAAATATTTCTCAAGTTTTTTATCAACAGCCTGAATGATGAGCAAGGGAACATCCAGTTTGCAGATGGTACAGAAATGGGGGTAGTAGCTGATATATTGAGGGTTATTTCCTCCTGATTGGCACTTGAGACTTCAGCTGGAATATTTTGTCCAGGGCTGAGCTTGTCAGACAGTGACACAATGCAATGAGTGCAGTACAGCCAAGATGATCAGGGGTCTGAAGAACAGAATATGGGTTTGTTTAACCTTAAGAATGCATGAGCATGGAAGCACTTGCACCTGGCAGCACTTGTCCCAGTGCTTCAGCTTTCAAAGTATGTTTTCATTATTAAGCCTGTAGGGTCTTGTCTGGCTATGAGCTATTTTGGTATCCACAGCAGCATTCTGCCCATCAAGAGGAATGTCACATCAAGGAGGAAGAGCAGCAATTCCATACTGAGGGCAAGCACCCACAACAGTCAGAAATGGTCATCCTTACACTAACTGCATCAAGAATATACCTCTTATTGCAACTAATAATAGAGGCATATCCTCTGAAATGTAAATATGCTCTATCTTAAACTGTAATAAATTAGTAAAACACTATTCAGCAAACCAAGCATGTTGCATGTCAGTCTTCACAGTTTCCAATAAAAGTGGACATTATCAGGAACAGACATTATTGCTTTTTAAATAGAATTTTGCATAACATTGTTTAACAGACACAGGATGATGATTATTACAGGTTGGGCAGGCTAAGCTAAATCTCAGTTCTTGCTTCTTCCATGTCAATTTACTTTAGATCTCTTATTGTAAGAGCCCTAACAGGAGCAATACCACAGAATCAGCATCACCGCTGTTATACCCAAAGAGATCCAGATGCTGGTACTGAAGCACAAAGATGTTGTAAGTGCACATTTGGGCCTTTTCACAAAGGCACAAATGAAATGGGCTCACTCAGAAGGGACCTATGGACATTGAAACTTGGGCTGCAGAAAGATTTTCTAGCTTTCTGCTTCTGTCTGTGAGAACGTCTCTGCTTTCTCACAGATACTGGTTGAAAAACAGTTAGAACTTTCTGTAAACAAATATTTTTATCTTGCAAGCTGTTTTTGCAGAGATTGTTATGGTTCTAACTAGAACATATTTAGAAATGGGTGTCTTAGAATTTGACCAGTCCCCTCAAGGGATGGATAGCCAAAGGGCCAATTACCTTATGCCACTTAATGCACTCTTTGTGAACTGATATATAAAAACCCTTGGAAATTATTAAACTCGCTTCCTTTCCTTTCATCTCTGATCCTTAGATTCTGCCTTTTCCTTCTTTCGCCGTCCTGACTCAACAGCGACATCGACCTGCTGGCTGTGCCCAGCATTCCTGACCCCCAGCTGCCCCGAGGCTCTGCAGAGAGCACAGGGACCCAGCACTCGCCCACCTGCCTTCATTACCTCCTGTCTGTCACCAGCTCAAATGTCTTTCACATTATGAAGGTTCATTATTTCTTTCCAAGAGCACGGCAGACAAAACTACAAAGGGCAGGGCTATCAGTGAATAAGCCTTGCAGGAAGCAGTGCATAAGTAGAGGTGAGGCTGAACTTGTATAACTAGAAGGGCACAGTCCTATAATATAGAGGATATTTGCCAACTTCTTCTTATTGGGGACAGAAGCCTAACTAGATGACAAAGACTATTGTATAAAATTAGCCCTTAAGATATTCTATATCTCAGATTTATTCTTAAAAATGTACCTTAAAAAAAACCTTGGAGACTTTCTAAGCTCTAATTTTAAACTTTGTATGATCCCAAATACAGACCACCTCAAAATGTCTTATTACTGAAATTGGGCCACTGCCATAGCAAGCTTTCCTGTAGATAAAATGGAGAACAGAAGAGATATTTCTATGTTTAGCAGAACTTTTTACTCACTCAAAAATAGGTCTTTGCTTCTGAATAACCTCAGAAAATAAATATTCATAAAACAAAACACATTAATTCTGTAGGAAAACTGGAATCCTCCATATCTAATATGTGCAGCTGATTTTGGGTATTACAAATCAATTTTCATTTAAAAAGGGAGAAAAAAAGTTGTTTTGGTCTGATATGATTTTCATCTCCATACATCAGTTTCAAATTTGAGAATTTGAAAAGAAATTCAGAAAGCTGAATACCACACATATTATTTAACCTTCTATCAGTGGCTCAGATTGTTCTGTCGTGATCTGCTCACTGGACACCATGCAGTCATTTCCATTAAAAATTATGGTATTTGGGCTATTTTTCCATTTCTCTCTCTTTTTTTTTTTNTTTCTTTTTTTTTTTTTTTTTTTTTTTAATTCAGATAATTACCTTGGACAAATGAACAGCCTTTATCTTCTGTTGGAAGTGTAGTTCAGTGTAGTCACACATACAAACTTGAGGATAATGACAAGTTTATTCCAATATTTTTGTCCCACCTCTTTCAGAAAAGAATACTTTGCAGTTCCTATTCAGCCTGCCAGACAATCAAAATGAAAATGATTCTTATTGACATGGCTTTCTCTGGGTTTGAAAATCCTACTTTTTTACAAGTGTATTTTTGATTTGCACCTTAACTTTTGCTAATATAAGAAAATATGAGGCTGATTTTTAATTTCAAGTACTTTAGCTGCATTATCTTGGCTGGTCAATAGACCTTTAGAAATCTGGATATCTGACCATTTGGGTTAAGTGCCTCATTGCATAATCCTTAACTGAATATTGTGTGGTAACTTTAACAAAACAGATCACATAACTTTACACACACATCATTTTCTAATCATTCTTCACATCACTGTAAAGTCCTAAGAGCAAGCCCAGACCATTAAATCTGCAAAATTATAACAAGAGTACGTGCTACATCAGGGCAGAGAGGCAGAGAATGAGCAGACTGCCCCCCAGCTCTCTGCCAGGTGCTCCACAAATGCCTGGATTTACCAAGGGAAGCAAGGGCCAGAACCCTTTCTCCCTTTCAGTGAGAGCACCATCAGCACGGAGGGCTCCCTGCTCCTCTGCACTGCGGAGATCCAGGCGCAGGAGAGCCGCATCACGGAGCGCAGCAGCTGAGACAACATCCATTACCTCCTCCCATAACAACAGAACATTTTGCTTTCCACCCCGAGGGTCATAATTCGCAGTTATTGCCACCTTGAGATCTCTGCTGGAAGTGTTTGGAAATATAGCTTGCATATAATGGGTTCTGATACCTTAGTGAGGCTCCTCTGGGACTCCCAACAGTACAGCATGCCCTCCAGCAATTCCCAACAGCCTCCCACAGCTATGGATCCTGCAGCGTGCTGGGTTTTATTCTCACCTCACCTCTGTGTGCCTGAAATCAGTGCCTTGGTGCAGGGGGACCAGGCAGCTCCAACTAAAGGTAGCTTTAGAAAAACAGAATCATTGAGGTTGGAAAAGACCTCCAAGATCATCAACCTTCAGCTGAATACCACCGTGCCCACTAAATCATATTGTCGATGCCACTCCTACTGGTTTTTTTGAACGCTTCCAGGGATGTTGACTCCACTTCCCTGGGCAGCCCATTCCAATGCTTAACCACTCTCTCAGTGAAGAAGTTTTTCGTAGTATCTTAGCTGAACCTCCCCTGGAACAAATTGACACCATTTCCTCTTGTTCTGTCAGTGGTTGCCTGAGAGAAAAGGCCAACCCCCACCTTGCCACAACCTTCCAGGAAATTGTAGAGAGGAAAATGTGTCCCCCGAGCCTTCTTTCCTAAACAACAACTTTACCCTCAGCCCTATGCTGCAAGTAAGGGCAGCTTTACTGTGGCTTGGGGGTTCCTCACCCTCGGGGAGGGCTGTCAAACAGAGCTGTTCTCTTGCCACGGTGCAGTCCCCTCCCTGGTCACTGCTATCCCCTGCACAAGAGCAAGACTGACACTTCTCTTGACTGACAGTGCACCTTCACACTCCTGGGTATTACCACTTAGCTGTTTTCTGAATATAGTGGTAAATGCCATCATCACCTCCTGAATTCAAGGGAACTGAAGGGGAAATCCTCTCCTCCATCTTCTAGGGATCACATCAGCGCTACAGGAGACAGGAGAGAGAAAGATGAGGAGAGAATACCCCCATGAATTTGATTTCTATTCTATCTCCAAGATAAGAGCCACTGCTGTATGAGTTGCAGGGGAGCACAGCAGGGAAGAAAGCAAACATGCCCTGAAATTCAATTCAAAAACACTGGCACAAAAAGGGTTGTATTGTATTGACACTGGCGTTCTGTCCTGACTTCATTTTTCTTTCACTTTGGGAAGCTGCTCTTGCATATTGGAAAGTGAACATTGTGTGAACATTTGCTTTCTTGCCCTTCCAGTATACGAAGGTTTCTTGTGTCTCTTCCTTTCTGGAAAACATTTTAAAGCAGGAGCGCTATAACCCTGTCTCTTCCCAGGAGGCACAGTTCTCCTTTGTTAGAATACGTGCTGGGTATTTTTTCCAAGGGTAGTGAATGGAATGTAACCTACAACATCTGCTAATGGCTGAAACCTACTGTGCCTCTGAATTAGATTCCTATGACAGACGAGATGTGCCTGAAAGAGGCTGTTAAAATGGTCCAGCTATTATTTTTTAAATTTACAGAGGTAGCATACACAGTTCTTCAGATATATTCTGGTAATTTGTTTCTGGAAAGAGGTGAGACAGGCACAAAGAGGATGAAAGCACAGGAAAAGGGGTGCTCATGACTATTTCAGTATCTACTTTCACTGTCACACCCTAGCAGGATCTACAACAAGGAGCTGCCCTTGCAGCAAGGCATCAGCTAAAAGGCAGTTCAGCCCCTGGCTCTTGGACACCTCTATCTCCTTTGGTGGGCTCAGAATACTGAATTTCTCTGTTCAGTCTTCAAGGTTACTCCCAGTTTTCAAACTCATTTGGTCAGTAAAGTAGAAAAAAATTAAAGCAATTTAATCCAACAGTTTCTGGGCTTTCTGGGAGCCCCCCAGTCTGCTGTGGTTCATAGTGCAGGCAGAAGATTGTTTTGGTTTGAAAATTTTTATACTCCCATTTATATTTTTATCCGGAAAGAGTTATATACTATGGAATTTTCACTGAAAAACCCACCATAAACCCCCCAGAAAACCTGATAAACAAAATAGAGCCCCATAACACGCCCATTGTACAGTGCATTTTTGAGGAAGGCAGTAGAATTTGCTGACCGGGATTTTAAAAAAAAACAAATAAACAAACACCCCAACAAACCACAAAAACAACCTCCCTCCCTACCCCTCCACAAACAAATAAGTTCCTAAATCTTGGTACCAATACCCCTATTAACTTCAGTCATAAATAAAAACTGAGTGAGATACAGACACAACCCTATCAAAAAAATTATCCACAAATAATTTCAAAACATTTAGCATAAGAGATCACTAAATGCCCTACACTTGGATACTATGGATATAAGACTGATTTTCTAGGAATTTTCAATCTTTAATTTAAAGAAACACTCAGAGTCATGCACTCCTTCAAGTCTTCCTGGTTTTTGAGCCTTTCCCCCCCAAGGCTCAACCCTCTCTGGTAGAGACTCGCTTGTGCCAAGGTGTAGCAATCAGATGTTCTGCAAATACAAAGAGATGAATCCTGTGCTCATTTTCATTCCCAGCTCCCCAGTTTGTACCAGCAGAAGTGTGCCTGCAATTTCCACTAGTTCCATTAATTTGGATTTCTATAATAAGCAGAAGATAAGGCATATAAATTAAGTATTTGAAACCATGGGTTACAACGTTTGATTTTTTTCAGCTGAAGTAAGCATTTCCATGCACAGCTGTTTGGCCTCCAAACATCTTAATTAAAACCTTTTGGGAGGATAATAACATTTGCCATTCAATCAAACACTGGAGAATTTTTACAGCTGATATCAAATGTTATATGATAAACTCGGAGCTGAGTTTCAAAGCATCACTGGCAGTAATGACAATTAGAGGCAGAGCTGATCTAAAACTCTCCAATAATAAGTTTCTCTTGCACTCATTACTGAGGAGGGAATATTTTTATAAGCCAGTGTGGGACTTTTTCTAATGTCAGTATAAAAGCTAATTCGTGTGCAGTCTAGCTGAAATTTAGTGAGACCTGGGCATTAAACTCTGCATAAGCAAGTCTATGCACCTGCTATGGAAAACATTTTTTTTTTAATTGCATTTTGAGATCAATCAAACCCCACTACCTTCAAAACAAACCCAAACCAACCAACAAAAACCAACAAAATCCCCCTAGCACTCCCCAAAAAAAACCCAACCCCAAACCCCCCCAAAACACCACCAACCCCTCCCAAAAAACAACCATCAGTGAGAGGGTAGTTTAACACAGAAAGTGCAAGCTCTCTGACATACCCAGAATAATACCACAATTTAAGGATAGAATTCTCCATTAGTGTGCCTACTTTACAATACACTGAAAAAATGAAGCAATCCTTTAATTATTATAAAAATTTTACAACACCTATCAAAGCTTTTCAAAACTTGAACACCATAAAACTTAAAGAGTCAAACCAGTGAAATTAAAACTTTGTTTTCAATATGTTCTTTGGGAGCCTGAAGGCTCTGGAATATTTGTTTTAGGGTCTCACCATCTTCACCCAGCCCCCATTAGAGGGGGAAGGAAAGGATCATCTAGCAGGGCAGACCCACTGTAAGACAGACCTTGGAGAATAACCTTCTGCTGTGGACAGAAAGATGATTGAATTTCCTTTATGTTGCCTTTTTCTATATCAAGCCACAGCTAAAAGGAGCATTACAGAGGTTTATGGATTCTTTCAAATACCTCTGCACCAGGCTGGTGCTGCAGAAATCTCCTAACACCTGGGCTAGTGTCTCAGTTGTAACCCCACCAGTTAGGGGGTTTACCTGTTTGTTTTGGGGTTTTTATTTCCGTTTTTTTGGTCTTTTGCATATATATTATTTCTTATTATTCTTAGCTCTTTCATACTCCATTTTATTTCTAGTGGTAGGTACTTAGTCATCTAAAACAAAAGAGAAATCATCTTTCAATGTGAAGAAGACAGACTATTTCATTTTTGGTTGGTTGCCTTTTTTTTTTTTGTTAATGATTGCAGATGATTTAAAACCTAGATTAAATCTCTATCTAGTGCAACAGAAAAACAGTTAGTATAAAACTACATCCGTTAATTATTTCTGTGAATAAATGAATGACTCAATGCTTCAAAGACCTGAAAGTAACTTTCCTGCAGCCCAGCTCTTATTGGCAAGAAATAAGGAGAAATATACTGTTGCTGCTTTGGAAAATGAGATCACAGGGAAATTCATTAGATGGACAGAAATCCTCAAGCCCTGGATTCTGCAATTAGATGCAGGATATTGGAGGACTGTGTCTCTGGAGAATCCTTTTACTTTGAAATAGAGTTTCAATTGACTGCCACAAGATACCAGACTAGTGAGGAGGGTCTGCCTCCATCAGAAGAACTGATGAGCAGGACATGTTTGAATCACTATAATTTGCAAAATTTTGTATCCAGTTTAAGCCGAGTAAACAGGCTGTCTTTGAGTTTCTGCCATAAGGAAGTGTTGGGAAATTTTTAATGAATAGGAAAAATGAAGATGCACCCTAATTCCCTGCTCTGCTGTAGGAATGGTTTTTTCCCCTTTTGCATACTAATTTTTTCTCTCTGTAAATTAAATTGTCCTTTTCTAGAAGAAAAACAAAACAAACCCACAACCAGCCCTTTATACTTCTTCTGCCCTCTATATAACGTATACTTTGAATATTATCACCTTGGATAGCCCGGGGAAGGGCCTGTTCCTTCCCAGAATGAAGTTACTCAGCCTCACACCCTGCCAAGGGTTATGAGTCCAGGGATCACAAGAGAATTCCACACACTGTAGATATTGAAATCTGACATTTGAATTGCAGCTTTGAAGCACAGAGTATCTCAAGTTGGAAGGGACCCATAAGGATCATCGACTCCAAGTCTCTGGTCCCTGCAGGACTACCTAAAGCTAAACTACTAAACCCACCTCACTGGAGAGCATGTTCCAGTGACCAACCACTCTCTGGGTGAAGAACCTTTTCCTAATATGCAATCTGAACCTCTCCTGACAAAACCTCATTCCATTTTCTTGTGTCCTACCACAGGCGAGGTCCAGGTAGTGGAAATAATTAACTGTCATTTTTAAAATTTCTTTTAAGATCTCCTCTTTGCCCATGGTGTAGCCACAGAACTTATTTCAATGCTAAGGAGAGCCTCTGAGTTTCTCAAGGGTGAAAATCTCCCTTCCCCTTTTTAATTTCACACATTGCAAAGATAAAGGGTGATGTTACTTGCACATTTTAAGGATGCAAGACTGAGGCAAGGAGTGTTAAGTGTTTATTGGCTTTGAAATAATCAATAGCTTGAGCTGCATAAGAAGATATCTTTGCCAGGAAAAAAAAAAAAAAGAAAGATGGGCTTTTTATCCTTTCTTTTAGGCAAATGCAGATAGAGCCAGGGTCATCTGGTGAGCAAAAGCTTTGGTGTCTGTCAGCAGCCCTGGTGCAGCAGCGTGCCCATGCTAAGAGGTGCCTTCTTCAAGGGAGAAGCTGCAGCAGGCACGGCACAGCGTTAATGTGTTCTGAAAATGAGAGTTATAGAGAGCCTACATACAGGATTGCTCATAACAAGGCCACCCTAGCACAAAAAGGAAACCTGCAGAGGAAAGAAATAGAAAAATCTGTATATAATTTTATTACCTTAATCATAGGACTGTCTTTTTTTCCTTCTGCAATCCCTACTCTGTGAACAATCTTTCTTCTACTTCCTGCAAGCGAGATGACAGAACTTAACATGAAAAAAACCCATCCTAAAACCCAGGGCCTCACAACAATACATAAACTAAGCAAGAAAAAATACTAAGAGAGCAAAAATCTTGCAGGGCTTTTTGGTTTTTTTTTTAACAAAGCTTAGCTATCTGAAAAATGCAATTAATCTTTCCCTAATTGTTTTGTTTTGACATTCATAGCAGCTCTTTTTTAACTGAAACCCAGCATGTAGATGTTCTCTATGGAACAACAGGTTGCTTTGCAGGCATCTTCTTCTTAGAAAAATGATGCCATCTAGGAAGCTAACATAAAAAGGCAAGAATTTTGCACTCTTCCATTTCCCAGACAATTGGAAGGAGACCACAAAAACATTAATTTCTGGCTAAGAAAATAAAGTATTATTTTTAATTTAAAAGGGAATTATTCTGGACTTTAGCAAATCAGCTTCATAAGGAGGTTTAAATTAAAATAAAGTAAAAAGGAGCCTTCAAACTGCATTTTGTTGAGAAAGAGATTGATGTTGAATTTGAAGAGATTAAATTCAGATTACTATAGGTCCACATGCTAATTGTGAAGGTCAGATTAATTATAAAATCCCAAAACAACCAGGCTTCTTTATTTCAAAGTCTTCTTCCCTAAATTGTCCGATTCAGGTTTTATAAATAAGCTCACCTTGTTAATTCTAGTAAATGAAAAGAGTTTTGTCTGCTGCACTGGCAGAAACTAAGGGATCAGTCAGCACTTGTGACTGGGAATATCACAGAAACCAAACTTGAAGGGAGCAAAGAAAAAAGCCTAAAAAGGAGATCTTGGTCCTTCAGAATCTCATGCATCGAGCAGGAAGGATGCCCTGCTGCCAGGACTCTCTCAGGCACAACACAAACCTGCACAAGGAAGGCTCCCCTTGAAACCTGGCCTAGGGAACCTTACTACTACTTCTGAACTAAAGGGTAGATGTGACTAAGTGTTAATTTCTTCACAGAGGCTAATTTTCCCACTAAAGTAATGTTGGAGATAGAGTATATGTGAAATAAATGCTATTAAATACATTCATAAAATTAAGGCATGCTGAATTGTAGTAAAACAATTAAATTCCATACTTCTGCTCACAGGCTTTGAAGGCTTGCTTTATGCTAGTTAATGCAGAGACTTTCTGGGAGTCTTACTCATTTAAGACAAACAAGAAACTTCCCTAAAGAACAAGAAAGGGGTAAAATAGATTTTTGTCCTTCAAAAGATAACTAGGAGAAGCTGGGCAGCGTATTGGGTCACTACAGTACAGCAGATGAATATAGAGTACTTTCAGTGCTCAAGGGAATAACCAAGGCGGGAGACCTTGAGAGCAGAATATTTCTACCTAATTTAGATTCCAGAGCAGAGAGTTAAAGCCACTTATCAGCCATCAGGTGAGCTTCTGTCTCTTCAGAAGGATGCAACCCTCTCCCCCACTATTTTCCAATTACAGGTCATACACAATCTCATGTTGTTTTTTTTTTTCCCAAGATTATGATTTACTTAACCTCAAGCTGTTATACCTTTCCCCCCTCCTCCATCCATCATAGACATTAATTTTAATTACCTCTTTGAGAATTAATTTTTTGAGCCCCTGCTTAGTTATGTTCAACGATAAAAGAATACAAACAACAGCAATTTCCCTCTGTGACAGTACATTTCAGAAGCTGTTAATGAAAGCAGTCAGGTAGACCTTGTGCAGTTCAGCTCCTTCTTGAAGTAGAAGTTTTCTTCTTTATTTTTCCTTCATTTCTGTCAATGGACATATTCACAAAACTGTAGGGGTTTTTCTTCCCCCATCTAAACTCCTGATAAAATATTGAGTTTTAAAAAAGTTTTTTCCATAAAAGAGTCATTACAAAAGTCTGGAGGTGCTTTGGAACTTCCATCACTGGGCACTACTCTGGTTCTAGTTTTATTTTGTCTTCCAGAAACTGGTGTGTTCCCCCTTCCAGTCAAGGATACCCATTGTACATTGGCTTTGCCCTGCAAGCCCAAACTCCTAATGGAGGAGTCAGCCTAATCAAGCAATCCAGAGCTGCAAAGGAGGAAAGAAACATCCCATAACTTACCTACACAATTCCTGAATCCTACAATGGGGTGCTTCGCGAGTGAGATTCGGAGTGTCAGCAAGTCTATTTTACAGAGGAAATAAAATTACTAGGAAAATCTCATCTTGTTTAACAAATAATTTCATTTTAAGGTACTCCTAGTCTCATTACAAAATTCCTTCCTAAAGTACCAGCAAAATTTGGTGCTGCCAACGGGTCCACAATCCAATAAAATTACTGGTCTTATTCCCAAACCAGCCACAAGAGCTTAAAGATCTGAGCACAGTGATCTGTGCAAGGCTGGGAGGAACAAACCCAAACGTTCATGTGGTATTTTAAAGAACTAGAACATAAAAACAGAGGATTTAAACAAGAAATAAATTGGAATATTGAATCTAAATATTCTACTGTACTGAACAAGTGACCCCACTGGAGGCTGTGGTTTTGCTGCATTGAAGCAGGGCACCATATCTAAGAGTGGTAACTTTGTACTGCCTTGTGAAGAGACTGTTGATACTAAACCACTGAAATACTGAGACTTTTTCAGTTTATGAGTATTTTTTAAAATACCTGCAGGAGCAAGAATGACAAATACATAGCAGTAGCAGAGCTTCACTGCAAAATCCAGCATTGCATTTGGTATTTGGACTCTCTCATGGCCCCCTGTTATGAAACATGCACACCATCCTCTGCCTCTAATCACACACCAGGGTGGCAAAAATCCAAAGCAACAGGAACATCCTGAAAGATCATTATTTCTCCAAATAAAAGTAGTGTGAATATATACAGCCACCTTCGCTCAGCCTACAGTAAAATCCTTTTATGGACAACAAACTTGACTCTTACTAATGTGTACTTCGAGCTGGGGCAGTAAGTGCAATTAGTAACTAACAGATTCCTGTAAATTCTAGAAATTCAGTGCTAGTCAGGAAAATGTTGATTAGATTTGGCTTAGGATTCATTAACATGACATAAAAAATAGAGTCAAATGCAGGGAAAACATTTCACAAGCTGCAGTTCAGCTTCAGAGGCTGTCCTGCCCAGCTGAGCAGCTTGCCCACCTCCTCTCCAAGGCTACAGCTCTCCTGTGGAGCACTTCTGAGGGGAAACCATTTCCCAGACTAAGCCTACAAATTTGCTTTCAAGCTGTCTGTTCTCCCTCTGGAGTCATTAATTGCTAATTAATATTTTGTCTATTTATCATCTTGTCTGTTCTTCCCCCAAATAATCTGTTTCTTCCCAAAGGCTGTGTCCTAGCACAGGATGGCAAACCTTGCCCCTCAGCCGTGCTCCTCTTCAGGAGATATAGCCTTGATGGCTGTAGATGGTCTCAATGTCAGTAGATGTCCTTTAAGAACAAATACTGTAGAAACTGCAGGAATTTTGGATCTGCAAACAGAAACATCCAGCTCAGTGTAAGGAACAGCCAGCCTCCTTCCAGCATTGCTGCTACAAATTTCAGATTCATCAGCTTGCATGTGGAACCCACAGAGACATCTTTTAAATAGTTTAATATAGGAAAGAGGTGAATTACTATCAGTATTCCTTTACAAGTGTAAAAAATAAAATTTTAAATTGAACTGTTGACAGGATCATTTTCTCTAATGTCACAGCAGGATTATCAGAGAGTAGTTGAAATGTTGATACTGAACAAAGCCTCTGAATATGATTAGGGGAAATCCTCCCTGCCCTGAGGTAATGTCATGGGTTAACCCCTGTAGGCAGCTCAGCCCCACAGAGGCACTCCCTCACTCCCTGCAGGGAGGGTAAGGTGAGAAAAATCATGGGCTGAGATAAAGTCAGTTTAACAGGTAAAGCAAAAGCCTTGTGCCTAAGCAAAGCAAAACAAGGAATTCATTTCCTGCTTCCCATGAGGGTGCAGGTGCTCAGCCTTCCCCAGGACAGCTGGGCTCCTTCCTGCATAATGGTGACTTGGGAAATGCCAAACACCATCACTCCAAATTCCCCCCCTTCACTCCTTATTGCCCAGGTTTTGGGTTTTTTTTGTTTTTTTTTTTTTTTTGTTAAGCATGACAACATATGGTCCGGGATATCCCTTAGGTCACTTGGGGTCAGCTGTCCTGGCCCATCCCAGCTCCTTGAGCACCTCCAGCCTCCTCCCCAGCGTGTGGGGAGAGGAGCAGAAAAGGCCTTGGCTCTGGGTAAGCGCTGCTCAGATATAACAGAAACATCCCTTCATTATTAAAGTGATTTTCAGCACAAATCCAAAACATATCCCCATACCAGCATTTCTAGCCTGAACTTCTGCCGCAGCAGATGTTAAGGGAAACGAGAAGTACTGTTGTCTGTTACCAGACAGACACCCTTTATATCATCCTTACTTTGTCACTTCTCCTCCTTTCTGCACCCTGCCTCCTCCTCTACTGTGCAGGTTGAAGAGTAGAATGGTGTTCCTTAAAGGCAGAACAGAAAGCTTTTGTCTGGTCTATTATGCTGTACTGTACTTTAATTCAGGCTTTTGAGGCACTGCAGGACTGAGAAAGCAGTGTGGGAAAGGCTTTGGAGCCAATGGCACTGGAGTTATACAGACAGGGTTGCCAGCAAGGATATCTGTGAATTGATGGCTTCGCTCTGGGTGCCCTTAGAAGTTAACTAATATTTATTTGAGTGGAGCAAATGAGATACAGCTGTACACAACGCTGACATGCTAGGAAAGCAAATTATTGGGCTATCCAGTTATTAAACTCACTAATCATGTTCAACTGAACCAATTCCACAATGAGTTTGGAAAGCACTCCCTAGTCTATCATATTGCTAGACCAGTTCAAGCTCCTCCAATTATTTCCAGAAAGATTTCATATTTTGAATAAATATTTTCTTAAAGATTTCTAGATCATATAGCTGAAATTCCTTTATAGTTTGGACTCTGCAGCTCGGCACAGGCTCTTCTCTTCAAATAGCTATTGGAGACCTAGACAAGGCTCACTAACAGAAGCAGATGTCAGCTTGCAGCTATTAGCAACAAGGGCAGTTTTAAGATGAACATACGTTTGCATATTAAAGATGTTACAGCACTCTTTTTATTGGCAGTAAGATTCTGCTTTCGCAAATACCACTGACAGAAGAAACATCTACTGACCCAGGAAGAATCCTATGAACAATATTCCATATGCCAGTAGAATGACATCCAAATTGAGGGAAAATTTACATATTGCCATTAAGGCAAAATTGGCTACAACCAAAGGTTAATAAAAAACCAAAATCACTTCATTTTGCAGTTTCTCCTTAGAGTTAACAAGGTTTTACTTCAGAAGAAATAGAGAAAGAAACACACATGTTGCTCTCTGTGTCTTTTACTGCAAAATTTTGTTTGGAAAGATTGGACAATACTTACATTGATGAGGTTTTATTAGACATTGTTAGAGAGAACTTGAAGCACTAGTAACAAAGTTTATGTCCTTTCTAACTTCCTATCCTCTTCTTTAAAGTAGAATAATGGGAAAAAACTGTCAGTTGGAGACCTATTTCATTTAGGTTAGCCTATGCTGAACATTTAGGTGTAATCTGGATAGCTCCAGCAGAAAACTTCATTATTGATGTGACAGCCATGGGCAGAGCCTGAACCAAGATCACATCATGCTATGACCTCTACCATCATAAAGTGAGATAAAAGTGTCTTTGGCCAGACAGTTTATTGGCTAAATTTGGACTACAATATGGAACATCTTTGGGTATTTTAAAAAAGGAAACAGTCTAATCAGTTGCAGTGGAACTTCTCTGTTGTACCTGGTAATACCAGGAGCCTGGTGTCATCCCAAGTAAATTTATGCTCTGTAAAGAGTGGGTGAGCCTTCCTTACACAGCACTTAATTCAAGCTGGTGAGGCAGCTTTGCTGTCCTTTTTCTGAGGCCAGGCTGGTGTTTACAGGGACTCCAGGCTGTCACGTCATCTTGCTGGCCTTGTTCTTGAACAGAAAGTGTGTAGGTGCTGCTCAAGTGCACTCATATGATCCAAAATTGTCACAGTTCCCCCGAGCGCTCCAGCTTTACTTTCTCACAGATGCTGGCTTAAAACAGTTAGAAGTTTCTGTAAACTAATCCCTTTATCTTGCAGGTGCAAGATGGCTGCAGTATTGTTGTCATACTGACCAGAGAAATATTTTGAAATGGTCTTTTCCAAAGAGGTGGATAGTAAGGGACCAATGGCCTTGTGCCATTCAAGTGAACTAAGATATAAAACCAGTTTGTAAATTAAATAAATGATTCCTTTTCTCCTTGGACTGGAATCTGTGTCGTTTCCTGCCGTTCCTGGTACAACAGAGACAATTGAGCACATCTGGGTAAAGTGATGCTGCCCCATTCCCAGGCAGTGGCACAGTTTGTGCAGCTGACAGCCTGTGCCTGCCTTGTGGATGCAGCAGGCAAATGATGGATGAGCACAGCAGACAGACAGGCATCGTGCATGGGCAAGAGCAATTTGAATCTAATATAAGCATCATGGAGTTCAAGAAAATCATGCTTCTCTGGAAGATCCATCAAATTAAGAAAGGGTTGAAGTTTGAAAATTGCATCTTTTTCTTGGAAGGAAAAAAGCAGGAAAACCCAAACATTTCTTGATAACGGTCAAAGTTCCCAGAATGTTATTTTCTGATGATCTGATTACATATCAGATGAAACTTGTAGTTTGGGGAAAATCATCAATGACACCCTATGGCTATACCAAAACTGAACCTATCAAATAACTATTGTACTCCATTATCTCATTTTTGGAATGATTGTGATGCCTTAGGATTTTAGCTTTTATATTTTTCATATCCTGTAATTCTTCAGTGTATAATTCTAAACTCCATGTAGCCTGCTAGCTACTGTTCTCCCATTTTGGCCAGACAGAACAATTCCTCTCTAGGCCTGAAACTCAAGGGCACCTCACTGGCCCCAAGAAATGTAAACGGAAGTGGGCTGGGGGGAACAAACTTTGGGTGAATGATTTCATTACCTGAAGCTGTAATTGGAGGATTAACCTCTGATATGCATGGACCAAACTTATAAAAGTATGGAAACCTGTGACTCTGTTGCTCATTTTGGGTGTAACCCCTGGGGGCTTTGAATGCTCTAATGTACCTTGAAGGCCCTTCAATAAATATAACTGCTTTTATTCTCGTAATTTTATCTAGCTTCTGTTTTTAGGTAGCCCCATCAAGGCATTAGTTGTCCCACAGGACCCAAGACAGCAGAGGAAATACATGCAATGCACAGTCAGGACTCAGAACCCACTGTTATTGTTAGTGCCCAATAATTACACAGATAAAATGAAGTGCTCTTTGACATATTTCTCTTTTTTTTTGCCCTAAAATTTAAAAAGTTGAATAGTAAACATCAATATCTACATCACAACACAAAACCCAAAGAGTATTACTTTCCATGAGGACTACTTAATTTCTGAATCTTTTCTCTTCTGCTAATAAAAGAAGATACTACAGCTCACTACATACATGCTAAACTCAATGATTTTCGGACATATTAAAGTCAGCCTTATTTTTACCTGCAGTCTTTTAAGTCTT
This sequence comes from Edolisoma coerulescens, assembly GCA_013397115.1. Taxonomy (NCBI): domain Eukaryota; kingdom Metazoa; phylum Chordata; class Aves; order Passeriformes; family Campephagidae; genus Edolisoma; species Edolisoma coerulescens. Next base: position 1,427,530 of record VWZW01004141.1, read on the forward strand.
AAAAAAAAAAAAAAAAAGCTTTTTATTGCAATGATACCAGAACTTTACAAGGCTATATGCTGCACCTCTTGCTAGAAACTGTTCTCCATCAGTGCTTATAGAAGTCTGATGTGGTCAAGGAAATACTCAGACTGATTAAAAGCAAACTGCTGAAAATGAGGTACTCACAGATGTCTCCTGCAAATCTGATTTGACTTAGATTTATATGTCAAAATAGAAAATTCTGGCAGGACCCCTGTGATATATTTCTAATGTCATCCACTTGAAACTTTAGATAGTTATATTTAATACTTTTATAGAAAAATAGAGACTAAACAAATTTATTATCCAATGACCACAAATACTATAAGCATTTAATTATTCCCCCAATTTGTTCAGTTTACAGATTGATTACAAAAAAAAAATTAAAAAAGTAGCATGAACAAAAGAGTAAATCCACAAAAAGCTAATCTGAGAAAGGTCTTTTTTTTTTTTCCAGTTCTGGTCAAGATTGAAAAGTACATCCATTTTTGGTATGTTATTAAAGACAGTATTCTACTTCAGGAAAATAGGGATTCCAAAGAGAACTGTTGCACCCTGGGGATCTGACACTGTTTAATGATTGAGAGACTTCTCAGTGAATTGCATTTAACCCATCTCATTGTACTAACCTGTACTGTGTCCCCCTGTAGAGGTACATCTTCACCTTGATATTTTTTTTAAGATTGGCATTCCTATTACTCAAACTTCATGAACCATTTTTAGAAACCTCCTCATCAGAAAATTCTTAGGATTTTCAAATTCAAACAAATAGAGAATAAAAGTATTTTTCATTATCCAACAAAATACAGTTAGTAGTTGTTGTGATTTGTGACAGGTGACTTTCTATTTTTAATTGGGCCGTAGTGCTCTGAAGAAGCAGGGTTGCAACAAGCTGTAAGAGTCATGTTGGCAGATGAATGTGCCTTAACAGCCCAGTTAATTTAACTAATTTATGGAGATACAGCTGAGAAGGCAAGGGTTTGGGATGTGTTTCATGTAACTAGTGCACCAACAGACTGAGCACCCTAAAGAACCTGTAACATCCCTTCTGTGTAAGCCTCTGCATCCTCATCTATCCTGGCCCCAAAGCTCAGCAGCTCCAAGTCTGCTCCAGAAGAGTTGTGTAACCTCAGATCAGATCAGCTGAGTGGAATTGTGAGGAAGAGCAAGAAGAAGCCTCATCTGGGGCCCCCCATGGCACAAACCTCTCTCTAATACCTCAGGAGCTGCCTTTCTCCTCAGCCATGATATAAGAGAAGATATAAATATGCTTACGTGTAGGCAGCTACCTCTCTCTCTCTTTAGCTTCTTGACCAGAATTCAGATGGACTTTATCAGCATTTTCGGGTCTGCTAGCTGCACCCCTATTCCTGATGGCACTGCTCTGCCTGCCTTGGTACTGCCCTTGGCTCCCAGCTCATCTCCCATTGCAGAGACTCTTTTGCTGTTCCCTGGCACCTTGTCCATGAAGGAAACAAATGATTCCTCACTTCCCTTGCCAAAAAGAATCCTCATTTCATTAGCAAGAGTTCATTAAAACCTGAAGGAAAATCTGCTCCTTTTTTCTTGCTCAAAACATCCCTCAACATTCTACTGACAACCCCAGCAGCGGGGCAATTGTTGGATTAATATTTTCAAACTGAACTTGGAAGTGCAGCAAACTTCATTTCACACGCAGGAAACTATGATCACAGAATGAACACATTTGATGTGATGGCAAATTATCCCAGACTTCATCTCAGGGGCTGGAGATTGCCAGCTTGCACAGCCTCCAGGAGGAGGGAGCTCTCTCCACTGCTGTGCCATACGGGGCTGGCAGCAGCTTCACCCATTTCAGTGCACTCTCCACCTGTTCTCAGACTCTTCTGATGAGATGCACCAACAGGACAGGGGTAACAGGTTACCAGAGTTTGCAAATGAAGGAACACCTCTTTTAATTCCAAGCAAAAGGTATTTTTGTAAAATTACCTCTAAATGTACTTGAGGTGATATTTTGGTCCTCATTAAAAACAGCCGCAGATTTCTGTCAGCTGGGATAGAAAGAGAACTTCAGCCACAGTGAAATCTATTACAGTTCCTTCAGAACAGATGCTTTAGTAGAAGTAATTTTTAAAACTATATCGTAAGGTCTACTCTCAGTTACATATATCATCTTCCTGACATTATTGCTCTGAGCAGAGCTCCTCAAATGTAAATTGAGAACATTTTTAAAGTGCGATTCTTGGTTAAGGAGTAGCAAAGTATTAAAGCAAATTTGAGCGTTATAAAAGTTATTTGAACCCCAGTATATTTTGCAGAACATTTCCATTCGTAATTCAGCATTCAAATCTTGTTTTCAATATTGATGAATGAAATTGGTGATTTTTTTTTTTTTTTTAATTTATCATAGCTGCTGGTGTCTGAGGTAGCTCAGTGTTGTGATCCTCACATTTGCTGAGCACAGCATGGAACAGCTGATGAATGCACAGGTACAATTTGCCTTGTGTGCTGAACAGCTCCACTACATATATATATATATGCTGATTTTAAAATAGGATATGATCCCCATAGAATTTTTAGGGAGCTCTGCATATTCCTGATTTTTGCTGGCAAGGTATATATATCCATCTGCTCCTGGGCTCTGGCTCCTTATCAAGGGCTCTCAAAGGCCATGGTTCACTTTCTAACATGAAATTGTCTTACACATCAGAACTAAGACTTTGTCAGGTGACAGCCAGTGGATTAATGAAAAATCTGGGTTTGATGCTCCTCAGATTTCAAAAGGTGGATGATGGGGAGGTAAAGAACCTGGATCATCCCAAAGAGGGTCGCTGTATTTAGGAACATATCCAAGTCTCAAAATGGTGAACAGGATTGTCTTTACACCCAAGTGTTGGCCTGGGATTACAGGAGTACACCATCTTTATGTTAAAAGAATGAAAATTACTGAACTGCACACAATTTTGATGAAATCCGAACTTCATTACACTGCTGCTTATGAAGTCAATTGGACCTCCTGTGTAGATAAAACTCTAAAAGCAGTGACTATTATCACAATGTTGTAGAGAAGAGTGCATTAGAGTAGTTTTGGGTTTGTGTTTTAAGTATTCCATTCCCCAAAAGTGTTGGACAGTGTTGTTCCACTCAAACAAAACAGTGGAAGACTTATCAAGTGCACAGCCTATTTTGTTAGAATTATTTCAAAAGCAAATTACTCAATATCTGTCGCTCCAAATCCATCTAGCATCAAGACCTTCTAAAAAATTCTAACTATGAGTAATTTATTAACTGTATGACATTTTTCAGCAGCTTAGTTACCCAGGTGAAAATATCAAAAACATGTAATCAAAGGCAAGTCATAAAATGTGTTCCCAAGTGCCTTTTGAGCATAAGACAATTAGAATAAATGACAGGAAAATGCTTGCCTCATTTATCACTGAGAGCATTCTGTTGCTACAATAAACATGAAACCATTTAGAAGACTATGTGAATCAAAGTCCTGTAAAACTTGGTGCAATAAAAAAAAATTAATTGAAAAGTCATACATGAGAATGCTTTACCTTGAAAAAGCAGTCTCCTGAGACCTTATTAAGGCTAGAAAAGCCAGGTACCTGCATGAAGTCAGTAAGCACATCCTATTATATTTCATCACAATCACACTGGTAAGAGTTACTGCTGAAACTTCATACAAAAGCAAAATCAAGAGATATGGGTCCTTAGGGGCCAAGGGGTAAATAGAAATATAATTAGTTTGGAAGATTGCCACAGCATTTTGTTATTTTGCTTGATGGAAAGTGTCTTATTTTCCTAGGAAAAAATGTTCCTAGGATTTCTCTCTCATTTATGTTCCTAAATAATAAAAGAAATTAGGTTTTTAACGGTGCTTTAAAAAATAAAAAATATTTCAGCTCACTTGGAAATTTATTATCTTTCCAACTGGCATCTTTATCATTTGCCCATTCATCATAAGTAAAAAAATATACTAAAAACTTGAATATGTAATTAAATAATTGCTAACAGTAGACAGCTTCAGCAGTGGAAGTGTGGCTGGCAGCATGTCTTAAGCATATTACATTTGTGCAGCAATTTAAGATTATTTTTTTCCTTCATATTCACCTGGGATTTGGTAACCAAAAGTCTAAGTGTGCTCAGGTTCTCAGAGAAAGCTGTGGAAGCACACTGTATTTTCTTTACAGAATAGGAGCGGATGGGGCTCAGTGAATGCAAAAGAATATTCATGGTACAATTTGTACACTCCAGAGCCCTGGCTGATTCTTTCTTCTAAAGCATTCAGAGCTCTGCTTGGCTTGAGAAATGGCAGCCAACATGCTTGAACATCAAAGAACTTTCATTTTTGCTCTGTATCAGAACCTTAGACCTTGTGGCTACATTGGGTGTAAGCTAAGACTTGCTGTGTCTCAGGTCAAGAACAGTCTCTATAAACAGAATTAGGTTCTGAAGTCCCTCCAACCCTCAATATTTCCTTTTCCCCCCTCAGAAAAGTATTTATGCACTGAATAAAAGAAAAAAAAACTAAAAAAAAAAACCCCAAGCTCCTGAAAGCAATCATCCTGCTTTTCTCAGCTAACTGTGTACATCCCAGCACAAGCAGCTGTCACATTTTCTTTTGTAAGTGTAACTGCATCTCTAGTTTAAATATTTTTGGAAATCTGCCCTTAATTACTATTCCCCTTTTGTTTTCCAAAGTTATTTCTTCTCAACTTTTCTATCTCTTGCATCAAATTAAAGTTTCTCAGGAGAAAAAGAAAAAAATACCACAGTGCCTCCTGAAGGACATTTTTTGGGTACCAAATAAAAAGAGAATAACAAATAAGTAAGTCACTTCCTTCCAGATCACAGCTAAGTGTATTGAAATTAAAAGTTGGACCCTAGAACTGTGCATATCTCTCTTGTTGTACAGCTCCCTCTGCATACCTGTCTTCAGAACTATTTCAGAGGAGGCACTGATGTTCATCTTTGCCTGTGGTTACTGCTGGGTCAATTGTCCCATCTGTAAGTCAGTAGAACAAACTGTTCAGTGTGAAAAGAGACAAACAACATATTTTTGGGGCTGTTAAAATAGTTGTTCGCCTCTACCATGTGTCACCAACTTACCTGAAGCAATGGTAACCAAAAAAATACAGACTGAACTGCCAGAACTATTTTGCTCACAAATGCTCAACCATGCTTGATGTTTTTCTGAGCAAAACCAAAACCTACATGGGAGTGGGAACTCCTGCCAGGATATGCTGCATTGAGTCTATTGAAATGAGACATCAGGGGGTTTTTATTAGCAAAATGAGTCTTATCTCAAAGAATCACCTTCAGAATAGAGAGGAGTATTTTTAGTTCTAATTCTCAGTCAGTGGCTGTCACTCTCTTACTTCCATTGTGTTGAGAAGACATTCAGTTCATTCTTCCACTCTTTTGTCTCGCTCCTTGCAAAACACTGACAAGCTGTGTGGGAAGCAGCAGCAAGAAAAGGAGGGGAAAAAAGCCTACAACAAAAACCCACCACAAAAAGCCAAACTCACAAAAAGCCCACAAGGTAGACAACTTTTTGCCCTAGACTTAAAATCTTGGGGGCAATGGAACAGGTCCACCTTGGGGAAACTCCCTGTGAGATCTTAAGCAAACAAAGCAGTTAAGTGAGTTTCATATCCAGATTTAATTCAAGCAGAGTCTCTTCAGTCGTTTCACTGGAAGGGAAATAATTCTGCTTGCAAAGAGCAGCCCAATAAAACCTCTCGTTCACTCGTTAAGGTGCTGTCCCAGGTACAGTGGCTCTGCAGTCGTCAGGGCTCATCTTTGCCCCAAACTCATACCTAATAGGCAGAATGGATTTTGGTTTCTATTATCCTACCAGAGCCTTACGGAATGGAAAAGGTTCTTTCCAAGTGTATTACTACTCGTTTCAGGGGAGAAATAAAAGAAAGGATATATCTGACTTATTATCCTCAGTTATGATGGGGATGGTGCCATTCTCGTCTGCAGCACTTGAGTCACAGCCTATCACATGCTTTCCATCTCCTGAAGAGGCAGGAGATGATTCTCTTGACAAAGCACTGTTTCATTTCTCTCCACTACCCATGTCCTGAGATGAAAGTGATCAGTCAGGGTAACGGACCATAACCACAAAGTAAGGAGTTCTAAACACAGAAAACAGATTGACAGGCTAATAAATAACATAACTCTATATCCTAAACCTCTGTCAACCAGAAGGGTATAAAAACCCTTTTTACTTTGGTTTTCCTTGCCCTAATTTTTTTTTTTTAAATCTCTCTGCAACAGAAGAAAAATATAAGCATCAACATAACCACAGAAGCAAATCTTTGTGAGGAAACAAAGACAAGGAGATCCCAAACTTTCGCAAGCTTCTTGCTAGTTACCATCACTAACTGTTGCAATTTTTTAATTTCCACAAGTACAGTGATGAATATGGGGATATTGCATTTATAGGTGGATACTATTCCCTATAAAGCAGATGCAGAGTATCTGATATACTTGATACAGTCCCTCCTGTGCCTCGGCTGCTCCTTCAGCACTGTAAGATCCCCTGTGACTACGACAGGCTCCTTATTGATTGCATAAAGGTCATTCAGATTGAAAAACAATCAAGCAATTGCAATCCATAATCTGTTGCAGAGTGACTCCTGGTGTGGAAGAGAGTCTGCTTTAGCATATAGCTGAACTCTGCACTCCTACCTAACAGCAATATTTTATGCTCAACTTGTGTGTCTGTAAATAACACGTTATGAAGACCATGGAAAGGCAGCCCAGCAGTATTGGGGAAAAAAAAATAAGCATAATGAAAAGTCTTAAAACTCACTCTCAGAAAAAAAGGGTCTATTGTGGGAAAAGGACAGTAATATTTAAAAATTCAAGGTAAAAAACAAACATTAAAACACATTTCAAAAAGTTATTATTAAACCTTCAGCATTTACCAGCAGCTACCACACTGTGGCATCCTATGATAACACAGTATTTGACTGTGTATTCAAAAGAAATTAACATCCAAAAGAACAGAAACACTCCTGATAATCGACTGCAAGATATGTGGATAAATTCTGACCTTTTAATAGCAATGAGCCTAAGATGGTAGATTTTTCCTCTCTCAGAAGGCTGGTTAAATTTTCTTTTAATTAAGAACATTTAATCTACAACCTTTGCAGTTATCTATAAAACATTCCAAAGTTCTTAAAAAATAATTAAAAAAAAAATATTCCAGGCTATTGTCAATGAAAAACTTCCTAGTTAAAAGGAAATGGAAAATTACTGTCCATGTAAAGTTCATTTGGCTGTACTGAGTTATTCCAATCTTATAGTGGTATATCATTCATGGTACTGTCTACAGTTTTATTCTAAGATAATATGCAGTATTTTGGGTTTTTTTTGTAAAAAGAGAGTTTATTTTATAATCAAAGCAGAAATATTACTGCATCTTCTGTATACAGAAGTCACTAAAGTTAGCTTAGATACTTTATGGTGGATGTTGAGTGGTGCTAGAATAAATTGAAAATCTTCTAAAATTATGCAGCACAGCTCCATTAATACATAAAGATTTTATCATGATTAATGGTAGTTTAATACATACTCAAGGAATGAAAAATAATTTGTCTCACATAATGGGTTACCACCTTGTCAGTTCAGGAGACTCAATTTTGCTGCGACCTTCCAATAAATGCAAGTGAGTCACAGGTTCATTAGCCACGTTCCTTGTATGACCTAGAAAAACACAATGGAACTCCAATTTTCAAGTCCATCACTGGTTTGTTACAAAACCTTTTTCAATTTCTGGGCTGTATGCAGTCATGGAATGAATATATATTGGAACAGGGGCCTGATCAGCAAGAAGCACCCAGGTCAGTCCCCTGGCTTTTCAATCAGGTACCAGAACATCAGTTGTTCCAGACCATTCATTTTGCAGGACATTATTCTTCACAAAGAGACACAGGTATGTACACTTCCATTTTTAATGAAGTGGTCTTTACTGTAAGCCAGCTGACAGAGTGCTCTTTCTGTGATGCTTTCAGAGGAGCTGGACTGTGTAGAATCCCCTTACACCTCCACACAGCAGGTCTAAAAAAGCCACAACCTAAGTCTTTTGTTACAGGTAAAGGTTTGAAGGCTGGATAATTTGTTCAGGTGGGGGGTATTGTTATCTCAAGTGCTGTAGATGGTTATCGCAGACCTACGAATTTGTTATCTCAGCAGGAAGAAAATTACTTTTTGTGAAATGGCTCATCCCAGCTATCATACCTAATGCAGTGTGGATTCAGACAAGGAGGGCTGACTAGACTGTAGGAGGAGCACAGCTAGATCTGCCACCAAGAGTTTGGAAATGTGTTGTGTCACACTGTACACGTGCTGCGAAGGGGCACTATGGCAAGTGGCTTAGCCTGGAAAATAGAAGCCTCTTTCCCTGAGGCCTGCTTGACATCACATCATGAACAGCTATTAAATTGCTTTTTGGTTTATTCAGTGCTCTCAGCAGGCGTACAACAGAAAGGATAAAAGATTGTGTGCCAAATTAGACACAATGATCCTCCTCCCAGTGTGCGAATGGCTCTCTGAAACTTGCTCTCTGATGAAATACAAGCTCACTGAAAAGTACCCCAGCCAGCTTTGAACATAGACTTGGATTCAAAACAGTGCATCCGTCAGGATGAGATGTTCTGCCCAGACCAATAAAATACATGCTCAGTATCACTTCAGTACCTTCCATACAGTTGTACTGATTTACACCTCAGCCTCCAGGAAATGACCATTTCCTCAGGGATCCTGATTTTACCACGTTGCTTTGATAAGCCAGAGGCAAAAAAAACATACCTCAAACACACCACCCTCAGCCCGCAAAACAATGGAGTTTGAGGGTATGAGAAAGAGCTTTTTCAAAGGCACAGAAAAATGTCCAAAAACCCCACTCAGCACTGGGAAAAGTTAACTTCAGTATCTGCCTACACCATAAGCTGCTACATGATTTTGGGTTTTTGTGCCAGCTGGGGTAACTGGAGCCACAAAGGTGGAGCAGCCTGGGAGCAGATCTTACACTGAGCATCAGGACCACTGTGTCAGTGTCTTGATCTACTCGGGTTACTAAAGCTCATGCAAGCCAAAAAAGTTTCTCTGTTCTCCATATGGCCAATAAAATATCTTGAGGCAGGATACCTCCATCAGCACCTTTTGCCCATATATAGAGAAAGTGGCTCCTGACAAGTTTTCCCCCCTTGATTACTGTACTCAATATTCCTCAGTCTATGAAGGCTACATTTTCCAAAGACATTCAAAGATCTATAAAACCTAGGAAAGATTTTAAATAAGTTCTCAGAGTGAGGTGTCTTCCCAAACTTGGATAGTTTTTCTGTGAGGTCTTTTATTTTCCTCCTCTTACCTTCTCTTATTCCTTTAATTTTTTTCCTAATGTTTCAAAAGTTTGTTACACTCAGTTAACAGTTGTATATCCTTTAAATGCATTCTAGAGTCTTTAAATTAAAATGGGGAAAAAAAAAAAATAGTCACCCAAAATCTTTACCTTCGGAAAAACACTCTCAAAGATCTAAAAAACAAATAAAAAGTTTGAGAGAACCCTTTCCTCCATCAGGTCATACGGCCACATTCTCCTATTCATGCTCAGTGAAAACTGCCTTCAAATTTTCTCACTGATTTAAAAAAATAAAATACCCTAAAATACTATCAAAAATAAATATATTCAGGCAGCACAAGACATCTCTGAATTCAGACACTTTGCCCCAACCACCAGGCCATTTCTTCTTCTGAACTTGACTGTTGGTTTTGTTTTGTGTTTTTTTGAACAGCAATCATCTTGATTTATAAGTCTGAATTTTAGTGCATGCATAAAAAATATTGACCATAGTCAGAGAAACAGGAACTTTACTTCTATGTGCTCCTCCTCTATTACATGTTTTAAAAAACCCACAACAGCATAACCACAGATAATGTGGTTACACCAGCTCTTTCAATGCTGAGAAATTCAGAAAAAAACAAAAACCAAACAGGTTCAAGATATGATTTCTCTATCAGGAAGAGAGATCTGAAAACAATCAAAAATACATTAGGAAGGGTGACATGTTCGGTAAACTGGAGGCAAGACAATTCCTGTAAATCATGTTATGTTAAATTTAAAGCTATCCAGGATATAGACAACAGACTGCTCTTTAGATTGACATCAATTAAGACTGTGTATTTGTTTTTTCCTCTTGTTCCTAGAATATGTCATGTCTTTCAACTTTCAAGTTGTTTTATCCAGTTGGAGAGAGAGAAATAATCAATGGTCAGATCAAGAAGAAACATTCTACCTTGGTCAGAACTCCATTTTTGAGAGCAATCCTTTAGGTAGCTCCAAAAATTCTCTATTTTGCTGACTTCATCTCACAGCAAGCAAATAAAATTTAGCAAACTAGTGAAAATTTGAAGCTAAACTGTTACTTTAAGAAACTTTGTGGAGAAGAAAGGACATTTGTGCCACAGAACAAAGTAACCTCCCAGTGTTTATTGTCAGGGAAATTTAAGTATCCATAAAAGAACTAAGACTTCCTTGTGGCTGAGGTGAAACAAACAGGTTCTAAAGCAGTCAGAGTAATGTATCTCCTCTTTGGGTTAAAGTAAAATATTCTGCTGGCAGCATGGAGGGAACATGGATGTACCAGATGACCTTTTGTTTCATTTGGGGGAGCTGAAGGTTAGTACAGCACAGAGAAACTGCCTAAATGGTCATTTTGTTTTGGTTTAATCCCCTTTGCCAAGTCAGGAATTATTTTTGTCAGGATCTGATCACTAATAGACAAAATAAAATGTTGGTACTTGATAAAATTCTTAGCACAGTCCAAGTGAGACAACAGCAACAGTATCTGTGCAGAGATCACCGCTCAGACATTTTATTAGGGGGAAATGGGAAGAAGATCAGCCAATGACCCTTGCACTGCCTTCCTAAATCACTCAAGAACAGGCATGATTTCACCTGAATGGGATAGAGTTGTGTAGCTTTTCGTCTGTCAGTCCTAGGCAGTACAAAGGAGTCAGTAACATTAGCAGAGCACGGGAAATCCCCTAAACAATATCAACCTGCAAGTGGGCAAGAAAGGCAGGAACACCCCTGGGCTTCCCTGTGTGACTCAGGGTGTTTGGGAGAAGAGCACAGGATGTTGACAAAATGACAAACTCTGCAGTCTTCAACCCTCTGTGGTTTTCCCACGGCAGTGATCTTGCCCTGCTAACCCTGGATCTCATTGAGGGGACACCGCAGCAGCACCATCCCATAACCCAGCAGCACCTCATTTATAACCTAAGACAGGCTGGATGAGAAAAGCCAGAGATTACTGAAGGCAGCAGATCACACAAGACCACTTGAAAACTTAAAAAGATTATTGAGAGAAAAGAAAAGCTTTTTAATTCAATCTTGGAGTCTTTTCTCTCTTGCTTTAGTCAAATTATGGCTTCATTCAACTCATCCCGTTTCTGGGTTTCCAGCCCAGTCATCCAACTCCATTCCATCTAGGAAAGATTTTTAAATTTTTTTTTAAAAATACTTCTACCCTTCATTGCTGACATTGTGCCTATTTTCAATTGTTCTTTGGTTGCTTCCTGCATTACCACATTTCTTGACATATACAACTTAAAAACTTATAAAGGAGTACCGTAGTAGCCACATTCACACTTTCAATGATTTAAAAATGAATTAGAATAGTACCAACTGCAAGCAACAAATCCTGATTCCATTGCACCATCTTGGGAGATTCATAGTAAATGTTATTTCGAAGTCATTGCCTGTAGAGAATAAAAACTTTTTATTCAGTTCAGGTATCATATGATTCAATGGAGCAAAAAAAAAAAAAAAATTACCAAGATTCGGGCTAGTATTATTTAATCACTTTAATACTGAAATATGAACAGAAAGACAAAATGAAAATTAGGAGACATCTCTACATGAACATCACTGATTTTCCTATTGACAACAGGAAGCCTTTTTTCAATATTCCTAAAAGAGAACAATAATAAAGTCTTCATCTGAAACAATAATAGACAGATGCAAAGTTAAGAAGCCAGCACAAGATTTCATTATGTCCTAGCTGCTCATTTTGGGTCTCCTCATACTAATCACTAAAACTGACAGGAGAAAGAAAAAGCTAAGGTAGTTCAACAAAAAAAAACAAGAGCCAAATGTTTTCAGATTGAACTCTTCAAACTAAATGATAAAATTCTGGAAAATATATTTGCTATTTTACAAAAAAAAACCCAAAACCAACTAAGTTCACCTTGTGGCTAAGATTCTGTTCTATGGAATATAAAACAAGATAGAGCTTTGTGGTCAAAGTATAATCCTCTGAAGATATTGTTTAGTAATCATACATCCTTAACTGCATTACTGTTAGCTTGTGCATCTATGGATGCCTGTTGCTACTTAATTTTAAAAGGTTTGTAATCTTGTAATGAAACTGTATTTTTGACCAGCCACAAAGCAGAATCTGATTTGAGCATTATAATATAATTAATCATGGATTTTAGTGTCTCATTTGAAATAATTTATTCATATTTGAAAAATACACTGCATGTCTATGATTGCATTACATAAAAAGCAAATAAACTCCATAATTGAAAATTAAGCACATGGATTATTTGTCATAAAATGGAATTACTTGGAGTTCAGAGATTGGTCCCAAACTGGTTGCAGTTTGATTCCTGTTTAGTCACTTGCAGCTGTACAATGAGACAGTGAAACTCTGCTGCTTGATTTTTATTCACTTTAACAGTGCTGGAAAGCTGATTGGAAAAGTTGGGTCTGTGGTACTCAAGACTCAAAATAGGCTTCACATTTGGTAGGCAAATACCAAGACTACTGTGCAACCTTAAAGGAGCCTTTGTAGACTGCTAAAGGAATGAAAAAAAAGAAAAGGAAAAGGGAGGAATTGTATGGCCTTTGGAGATGCACAGTACAGAATGCAATTGTTCTGATTTCTGCCCTCAGGTTTCGTATTTTCAGACATCATCCCAAACCTGAAGGATATCTAGAGCAGTAATGTTTTGGTGTATGGTTTCTGAAAGCACTCTCCATGCTGTTCACCTAATCATCCCCCATGGTAATTAGGAGATGTAATAGGCAATTTTCAAATCATGACCCAGAGTGCTCACAGGAAAACTGGAAGCTTGTGTTACCTGACTGCTTTGGCACCTGCAGTGTGAGTGGAGCTTTCTGATGTTCACCTGATGCTACATCTGAGGAAAGGTGAACAAGCACATGTTGTGGGTGTTTAAAGCACACAATAGAGCTGAATGGGAGTGGTGGAAAAGCAAGACACCAGGCTATGGATAAAGGAGAAATGTAGCTCAGAGCAAGGAGGAATCTGAGACCACGCTGAGTCTGAGAGCTCACACTTCATTACCTCTGCTGGTGGAGCTTCTGACTCAAAAAAAAAAAAAAAAAACCAAAACAAAAGACAGCTCTTCTGCTTCCTTTCCTGTCTTGGTTTACACTGAAACACAAGTGGAAAACAGAGTCCACAACAACAGGTCCATGTCCTTCTTGTGCTGGGGGTCCCTGGGCTGGGGGCAGCACCACAGGTGGGGCCTCACCAGAGCAGAGGGAAGAATCCCCTCTCCTGACCCACTGCCCCTGCTTTGGATGCAGCCCTGGAAAAGCTGGATCCCCGGGCTACCAGCACACACTGGTGGCTCGCATCCAGCCTCTTGTCCACTGCCAGGCACTTCTCCTCAGGGCTGCTCCCAAGGAGTTCCTCCCCCAGGCTGTGCTCACACCTACACTGCAGCCCCTCCAGTACAAAACCTTGCCACATAAACACAATACAAGGACAAAGCAAAATATCTTTCCACATATTTTCTTTCCCCTGTTCAACTGAGGGGGGAGAGAGACAGGCTGGTTTGGTGGGCACCTGGTGTTCAGCCATGGGTAACTCACCACAGTCCTTTTTCTTGCCCATTTTCTCCTCCTTCTTTAATGGATAAATCTCCTTTCTTACTTCCCTGCCCTCCATGTCCTTTCAATTTGTCAATCAGCACAACTTTCCTTGATACATACTTTGACCTTTAAAATTCATAGGTAAAATAACATTTTTTAATTCAAAATAATTCTCTGTAAAACCTTGCTCTATTTATGAGGAAGGAGCTAGGCTATCCGCATCAATGTTTTATAATGTGTTCTGCCAAATTAGTCAGAGACAAATTAGTCATGACACTCTACAGAAAAAGCCTATTTGGTTTCTATGAAACCATTTATCAGGCATGGTATTATGATGAACAATACATCAAAATGTGGTGCCAGAGGAGCAACTGTAGCAAAAGTTCTATCCTTTGATTTTTTGTGTAATTCCACACTGCATAAAGAAAATTTGACCCTTAAGAGAACAATATATTCCTATAAACATATGCACTGAAATCATCTTGCCAGATAATCACCCAAAACTAGGACTAAGCAGGTTTTAGGTATTACTAGTTTGCCTTCAAGTCTTCAAGTATCCTCAACTTTTTCACCATGGTGTCAGTCAGCACTTATTTGGATATATTAGATTATAACAGGGAGCTCTCCCATGCTACCTGTTCCTGGCCCACTGCAGCTGCTCTCCCCTTGAATTCATCTTCTGCTTATGACCTTATAAATTTGTATCTCCTCCAAGTGTACAGAACACCTCATTGTCTTAGTTTGCACCTGTAGTACCTGCAGCTTGCTAAATGAAGAAAAATGATTAAAATATACATACTGCAGCTGTCTTGAATGTCTGTACAACAAAGATAATTCTGTGACTGGCATCATTTTTAAATAACTCTCCTCCTGGTTTGTGTGTCTTTGTGGGCTCATTTTCAAGCATTAGTAAAGATTTGATTGCATGCCATTTGAAACCTCTGGGAGAGCTATTGTCCAGCATCTGACACTTCATCACTCATCTAAGGAAAGGTTTCCAAAGCCACTCAATGCAATTGTGCTGCTCAGCTGATATGGACAATTACATATTTCCTTGTAGGCCAAATTCTCTTCCTGGAGCTCAATGAAATGCGAGGCAGAACTAACAGAGATATACTTAAGAAAAACATCCATAAAATGTGCAAGTCTGAACAATTTATTCCTTTCAAAAAGGATATATTCAGTGAAAGGCCTGAAAGGAAGGTTTTATGGAGGTAAAGTAAACACATTATCTTCCACTACTTTGTTTTTATTCTATGTGGGAAAGTGGCCATTTTATCAGGATGAAAAAAATAATGTACTAATATATCTACTAAATTTGAAAGTCAAACTCAACTCTAATGATTTTGCATGCCCATGAGTTCATGAACATGAGTTCAAATAATTTTTTTCCATCTGTTTTGATCCTGCCTGATTCTGAATGATCTGAGTGAATAGAATAGAACAAGTGCTTCTCAGAATACTTGCAGCTTTGTCTACTTATTTTCTTTATGACCTTTGACTTTGGTAATAGAGACTCAAGTTCTGATAAGAGATGAGAAGGACTGAGCAAATGATTAAAAGCACCAGCACAATCCCAATTTGCATCTGGAAAGGCCAAGTGATGAATACTGAGGTCTATAGGTCCATGTGAAATTCAAGGCATCAGAGACTGAAGTAGCAGAGAGAGGTCTAGAAAAAGGTCTAGAAAATCTTCAAAATTTAATGCCTGTGTTTAATTACACTTTATCCAATATGTGTTCCAAAACTTAGAGGGAATGCCATTGAAAGAAAACTAGAGGAGAAGTAGTAGTTCTATGGCTGAGATCACTGTTATTAGGATTCACAAAAATCTACAGAAAGTAAGAGTATTTACAGTCTGCCTGAAGGCAGATTTTATGACAGCACTTAACATTGTCCTATTACAAATCATCGCAGAAAAATTCACACTAAAGTTATTTTCCAGTTTCTGCTGGTGGAAAAGGGCACAAAGGAGCCCTCCCTCCCATAAATAACTGCTAAGAGCCAGAACTACTTGCTAGGAAACCAGCAATTTTTCACTTAAACCTCTATACTTCTTTGCAGCACAGGGTCTTCACAAAATGACCGCTTTTATTAACACAGAGGCAGTGTTTGAGAGCATGCACATTGCTAGCATCCCAGAGAATAATCCCTTATGGTTAACCAACTCCCCCAGCTCAGATATCAGAATACCCTGGCCAAAGCAGGCTGCATTAGCCCTCCCCAAGGAGTCATGTGCATTGCAACCAACTCCAGAAGCTGTAAAGGAGCCACTGGCAATGCATCACTTTGAACGAGCAAAGCTTGACAAGTTCTTTCCTACATGACATGCTCCCGTGAGAAAAATGTGGCGTTGAGCAGAAGAATCACTATAAAATGCCTTGACTTTTGAAAAGAATTATTTGTTTCAAATTATTTTTAGAACAATATTCTTAAGTCAGCTTTTTGCAGCTGATATTTGAGGCAGCATTTCCTCTATTAAGACACCGCTGGAGAGATTGGAATTGCTTTTCTTCACAATTATTACGTGGTTATTTACAGATTCACAGACTGTTAAATTCCACATCTCCTCAGGAATCAAAACACTAAATACATTCCAGAAATCCTTCAGAAATTCCCATTGAAAGGAAAAAAAAAAAAAAAATCAAGGTACCATATTCACTTCTATTGACTTCCACTTACAAAGTATGATCTTAGAAACTTTTCAGACTCTAGAGACCAGAAGACAGAGAATCAGGTAATTATATTCCATCAAACTAGTCTGAGACTTTTCATGACACTGAGATGATTCATAATTTCTGAAGCCTTTCTCTGCACTCATTCCTTCTAAGAAAAAGGAAGAATTCTGCTGACACAGTTCTAGAACAGACTCCATAAAATAGTATCCTAGAGGACTTAATCACCACAAGAATTTACAGCTCTCCCCATAAACTCTGTTGTAAGGTGGGAAAAAAGAAAAAAAGATGAAAATCTGTATTCAAGCTTTCTCTAGAAATCTCATCTTTGAGACATCTGCTTTCATAAACAAGATACCACATCCCCCTTCCCTTTAGAAACCTGAGCATTTGTACCACTGCCACACACCTCAGGAAGAGCGACCTCAGCTAGAGAATAAAAGGCAGAAAGGAAAAATAACTTAAGCTCCAGAGATGTTCACATCCCTCTAAGAGGCAGAAGAATTTAACTTGACCTGAAAGCTCGTGCTGCAACCTAAATGGGAGTCTCATTACCACAAAAATCCCTACTTAATATTTATATTTTGACTAGATAATTTTCTGCAAGGATACAAACCAGACAAATCCATCTATCCTTCGGGCTGATTGTAAGAGAAGGTCAGGGGAGAGCTTGTTCTAATGCATTTAGATAAAATACTGTCGCATCCAAAGCTGCCATAAATCACCATTGCTTCACTCACCCTAAGCAAGCTACAAAGACTACACTAACTGAACAGCTGGTCTCTTCTCCTTATATGTGAAAACACTTTAAAATTCAATATATTGACAATAAATTTCAACATGTGAAATCAAAAATTGACTGTAGTTTCCCACCGATGACTTCATGATTTGGCTAAGCAGTATTTTGAAAAACTGTCAGAATCATTCTTACAAGATGAACCCTTGGCAAACCTTTAACATTTGTCAAATGTTAATTTAATTATTTTTGGTTCATGAGAGTTACTACCATTTTAATATGCTAAAATGTGGCCATTTCAAAATAAGCACAGTAAATAGTTTACAATTCAAATAGATTCAGTTAATTTCATTTAAGAATGGAAATGAGGCTTTTAGTTCCCCACAAGTCATAAGCATACATTTACTTACAAAATAAGTTAGAAGAATTAGAACATTAAATGTTCCTGAGCACAATTAATTTACAATTTTAGCCAGGGGCATTTGTAGTGATCATTTGCAAGACAATAAAATGAACTGAAACAAAAAAACATTTTTATTCAATTCCAAATTATCAATTTCCTACCATTAAGATTTTACATTGACATAATACTTGCCTTCTGGCTCTTTTCTGAGTCAATTATATAATCAGCATCTGACAGAAATAAGATTTGACTTAGATATTGAAATTTCATCAACATAAACATGAAATTATATCTTAGTGTAAACAAAAGCAATTAAGGTTGTTAAGACAACTTCAATTTTGGAATGACTTGTTTGTCTCTTGTGCTTTTTTCCCTTCCCAATACAATGATTACCTTGCCAAAGTTTGATTATCTAATATACTGCTGTAGTTAAGGCCTTTTCTACTCTCTCATCTCCCTTTATTACACAGCTAAAGGAATATATTCCTTACAAATAGTTCACAAAGTTTTTCCTAACCAGTTCCACCTTAGGTGCCTTAGTTCATATTCAGTTGCAAGTCAGTGAGAAACTATTCTTCCACTTCTCCGTGGAAGAAAAAAATAGTTTTTCCAGTACTTGTTCTAGTGTCTTACCAAAAGAAATTAAATTTAGAAAAAAAAACCAAAAAACCCACTGCTTTTTCTTATTAATGATGTTTCTTAACAGTGACTTCCTAGTTGAAAAGCTGTCTAGTCGTGGAAGAATAGACAACCACAAAACTAGATCACAGAGTGCAAAAATATGCCAACACCCAATCAATAGAAGAGGACCTTGTAGAGAAAAATAGGAGCCATTATCTTTTCTTCGGTACCTGCTTTTCCTTTGACATCATGAAAATTCTCTAACACACAATATACCAGTTTCAGACACAAAGGCACATTTAAGTCACCAGCACCAATAAAAGAATAAATCAGAAAAGACTCCTCTGACAGAGAATCTGCCTCAGTGGGAAGCCAGATAGGCCTCCAGCAGCTAAATAGTATTAATGGTTTGAAAATTCCAAAGCAGACTCTCAAGGAGAATACATTCTTTGACTACCTAGCAATGATACTCTGTGACTAATAATCAAGAAACATTAGGAACACCTTATAACAGGAACCATTCTTTATATGGCAGCAATTATGATCCATTTGATTTAAAAAATATTAGGAAAAATAACTCTTTAGTGGTACTATCTGCTTCTTAGATTGTAAGCAATTGTTTCCCAACAGAAAATTTTTGCCACTCATATGCTTCAGCAATTCAGTCTGCTTCATAGCATTCTCCAACTCTTTGCACTAAGGTACAAAATCAAACCTATCCCTCAAACATCCTCATTTGTTTCCCCAAAATTAGCCTACAGACCCTGTCTTGTTTTAAAATATTTATCAGTTACGTGGCAAAAATGTATACTTAAAACCTAAGAGGTTTCCTTTTCTATTTTCTCCTAATTAAAAGGATGTCCAAGACAGATTTTGTAAGTAGTAGTCCCACAAAAGATCAGAGTACTTCTCAAATATTTTTGTGTATTTCTATTGCCTTCCACTTGATTTTGGAAGTGTTTACTTTGTTGAAACCAAAGACCCAGTTGAGTGCAAAGCCCTGGAAGATGTAGGTGCAACAGAAGAAGCAGCAAAAGCAAGAATTGGCAACTTTCTACAAAAAAGACATTTCAGAACTTGACAAATAAAATTCCATCACTTAGAAAAAATCTTTAAGGGTCATAATGAACACATGAATGCTGAATATTGTCATAAAGCATGATGGGCTTGCCCAATCTGAAAATCTGTATTTTTAGGTGTTTTTGTTCCTTTTTTGACTAAAGTGGATTTGGATGCTAACTGTAGAGTCTGAATCAAAATTAGGACACTAAGGAGAAGTTTAAATAATGCTAAATTGCAACATTGAGGACACTTTTTTATGCAGACAAGCCATGCACAGGACTGATTCTATCTCAGCTTTTTTCACAGCTAACTCATCTCAGAGCAGCCACTTTAAAGTGAGAAAAAAACCCTAACCTCTAAAAAATCTTTTTAGCATATTTCCTCTTGTACACACATTAAACCTAAGTGAAGAATTAGCTCCTGTGCATTGTGCTAAAGAGTACTAAAAAGAGCCAGGAAAATATCAGCGGTGTAATACAACTTTAAAATGTTAAGGCTAGAAATTTACTAAAAGTGTTGTCTTGTATTACCCAACTTATCAGTCACCATAGGAGGCCTTAAACAGGCAGTGTCAAAACACATCAAATAATATCTTCCAAGTCATTTATATTTTACTCACCAGGAGGGAGTACTTTGAAGACCGAGGAGAGTGAGGATACACACACATTAGTATCTTTAACCTGCAATAAAACAGGCCTGAGATGGTTTATCTCTTCTGCATATCCTCTTTCCAGGAGACAGGTTTAATGCTTGAAATATTGACTCATTCCTAGGGAACTACAGCCAACAGAGACAAAAAGCACTATACACAGACACAGAAAAAAGAAATAAACAAAAAGGACAAGGTAGACAACCTGCTGCACCTGCACCACCCTTTAAAATTTAGCAAGGAAGGGTCTCTTTTCAGGAACTTAATTGGAGGCCTCTCCCACACAAACTCAGGTGAATTACTTTGCTCACAAAACCCAACCAATAATTGCTAGCACCTGATCTTGCTCAGTCTTCTGTCAGATGTTCCTTTAAGGCTGTTTTAGCAGACATGCAGTAATTAAATCTAAACGTTCACAGGTTTTATTTCAGTAAGATTACTGTCAAATATAAAACCATATTGTTTTATATTAATTGTGTATAGTGATATTTCAGGACAAAGCATTTCATCATGCCATGTTTGGATGCAATATTAAAAACTGAATGCTTGAATACAATGTTCAAATAAAAATATTCAAAACCAGTACATTGGAAATAATATTTAATGATTCAGTTCTTTCAGACTGATTTTTCCAATTTCATGGAAAATTCAAAATCTAATATTATGCTTAAACAAACACATGTCAAAAATTTCCACGGGTAAACTTCAAAATTTTAAAAACTGAGGCAAATATAAGTACTTTGAAACTGAGGAACCCTAAATCCTTTAGACAGCAAGGCATAAAAAATAAAACACAGTAAGAAAACAACAGTGATAATGATCCCTCTAGATGAGCACCTTCTAGGTCTGTTCTCTACAATCATGTTCTCAGTTACATTTCGAATGCCTTCCTTCCTCTTCCTCTCATCTGCCTTCTAGACTGTAGTAATGCCAACACTATCAGAAATTCATTTCCTTCAGATATTGTCAATAGGGATAAAAATTATGTATCACTAATTTTTATCAACATAGGGAAAATAACCCCAAGCACTATAATTAGTTATCTTCTGAGCTTTAAAATAAAAATAATGAAAAAATATTAAAAGCTAATATTCTTATATCACAATTCCCTTCACTAGCAAAGGAAGACTATCACTCAGGAAGCCTACATTTCCATTAGATCTAGCCACTGAAAACTGAAACTTTGATTTTAAACTTTAAATTTAATTGAATTTGCTGCTGCAACTGCATGAAGCATATCCACATTATTTCTTATTTAATTTACTCTGATAATGATGTGAGTCCCTGAGTCCTACACCAGTCCCTGCAAAGCTTGTCTTGGCCAACAAAAGATATCCTTATTTATTATATCACTTTGCTCATCACTCTCTCCTAACATGAATTGTGCAATGTTACTGATTTGAAAATGCTCCCAGTTAACTCTCTGACTGCCCCTTGCCAATAGGAAGAAAAAGTTTTCCAGTGAAAACTACCTGAATTTAATTGAATCTTGGGCCATTTCCATTCTCTTTGACTGTATTATCCAGCTTCAACCAAGCTTCTTCCCATTTTCAATCTAAACTTTTCTTAACACTTAAATATGAAAAACAGGGATTACAAAGTCTGCATATGGTATTTTATAAAGAAAAAAATCTTTGCTAAAATTAATATTTATTCTGTATGAAGTAAAAGGATATTCCTAAAATTTTAAATGAAGGCATAAAATGATATCCAAATTTTTATATGTTAGCCATGCTGCCTGTATTAAGATACAAAAGCTCAGAACCTCACAGAACACAATGGATAAATGGGGCAGAGTTAATCAAGTTCCAAGTTCTTTCTCTGCCTGTTTATATGAAACAGTTGTGGAATATTAATCATAGGAGTGATGCACAGTTCAACAGAAAGATGCTGAGGTCCTGGGGGCTGCACCCATGTGATTTTGTAGATGTGGCACCACTGGTGATCCTGGAGTTCCCTTTTCCTTTGTCCCTTTCATTTGCCCACTATTATTCACAGTACAAGTCATTATTTTAAAGCTGATGTGCCCATAGCAAGAAGTCCTCAGTCTTACTAAAAGCTGAGGATATTCAAGAGCCAGATTTTCATCCAATACTGTTGAGGCTTCTGAATTTTGAAATTTGTAGTAAGAAGGAGGTAAGGAGCTCTGCTTTTGTCACATTTTTTCCTATGCAATGATTTAAGATTCTAAATAAGGTGATCTTCTTTTCATATTAGTGGAATTAAATTATTACATGAATTGCAACCATTGAAGTGTTTGATTCTTACAGATACAACTTTAAAACAAATTATCACTCTGTGGACTGGAAGAAAGAATTATATTTGAACATATTCTGTTTATTAACCAATTTCCCCAAAGGGTGCAGATGGATAGTGATGGAATTAAACACCTCCAGCATGCCTGGTGCTAAAGAGATAGTGGACAGCCTCGTGTCCTTTGATGTGTATCAGCAGAGCAATTTTATGAAGCACCTCACTGCAGTGCTTACATAGACATTTTCATCTACTCTGTAACTCCATAAAGCACATTAAATAAAATAGTTTTCAGCTGACTTATCACCTGATTGTTAAATGCAGATCTGCACAGAAAAGTAGAATTTGATCCATAACAAGGATATTCTTAATTTAATCTATTGTCAGTTTTCGGAACTGGAATATTGTTCAGCAGTGTAAATGCATGCACTTATTTTCACTGCCTAAATTAATCCTGCAAATCTCCACTTCAGGCTTCAATACCTATAAATAGATTAGCTGTAAGGATGATAAACAGTGGTGAAGCTTCATCGTAAAGGCATAACATTGAGTGATTATTCCTTAGGTTGTGCACCACTGACCTTCACAGAGCCATTGACAGAAGTGTGCCCAGTCTGCATGTGCAATTGTTGTCTGCGTGGTTTTAAAACGAGGGCACACATGTAAACAGACACAACACTTTAAAAACCCCAACAAATTAACATAAGAATGGTATGAGTGTTAATGCATTTAACCCAGCAATATTCCACACTGCCCACATGGACCTCAGTAAAACCAAACATGTCCTACACAAAATTAAGCCTAAAGAATATTCACAGTTCAAGGAAAGAACAATTGTATTCCATCAGAAAACATGGTTTCACTCCTTAAGTGAAAGCAAAAGGAACAAACAGTTTAGCAAGACAGCTCCATTCATCTTCACTGGCCCTTTAAGGCCCTAGGGCTGGGAAACTGAAGCAATTATATCCTGTCCTCTGACAGTGAACTGCTGCAGATCAACAAGATCACACAGCACCTTTGCAGTGCTGGCGTGGCTACAGACCTTTGCATCCTCAGAGCTCCAATTAAAAACAGCATTTATAAATATTTAGCCAGAGAGCTCCCCATAGCACATACTAATACAGAGATGGGGAAGAAAACCATGGAAAAATGTATGTTTATTTATGTCAAGGAGAGATCATGAAGCAAACCCGTCCAGGAAAAGGCATCGAAGCTGTTCCTGTCCAGCTGTCACTGGGGCAACCTGTAACCACTGAGATCTTTTTTTCTAAAGCAAAATATCATCCCTCCCCCACAAGTACCAGAGTCCCTAACATATCCTGTCATCGCCATTCCTGGAAAGAGGAGGAGGGGACAGGGGATGTAGGGCCTCTTCCTGGAACTACTGCTAATGGGATGGAGGGTGGAGAATCCCAACATCCGAGTGCTTTGGTACAATATAAATAGACTTACAGTTTATGAAACAAGATGGTGAAGTATGTAATCATGCAGACACATTTAAATATACCTTAAATAAATAAATAAAGAAATTAACAAACAAAAACCAAACCAAACCAAAAAACTCTAAGAACCCGAAACCCCCAAACCCCTCAGCATTAAAAGATCATGAGTTCAGAAAATTCCAGGCTTAACATAAATGGATTTAATAGCTCTGGATTGTACTTTTAAACACCAATCAAATCTTTCATGCTTTCTTAAAGACTGAGAGCTGATCTAGTCACAAAGAATAATTCTGGAAGACTTATTTATTTAATGTGTATAAAGAATATAGTGAAAAAAATTCATGAAAATTCATACTATGGTTTTTAAATCAACTTAAATAAGCCATTCTTGACTTACTCCCAAGCTGAGACTCTGTGATCCATTTTTTTTTGCCTGGAGGATTTTTTTGCAGTGGAGTCACAGACTCTTGAAAATAAAGAATTATAATGAAAATTCTGTGAGAACCTGAAATATAGCAGCAGGAATAGTGCTCTTGAGTATTAAGAAAAAGTTCATTTAGCTACTTTAAAAGCAGAGTAATAGCCAAACAGCATAGGATGACATCAAACCTAAAACACAGCCTCATTTTAACAGAAGAGAATAAATTCATCATCCTGGCAGTCAGTAATTTTATAAAAGCTCCTGCTCTCATTACGCCTGTTAGTGTTTTAACTACAGATGAAAAATAGAAACAATTTTAGGATATTCCTGGCAGACTGAAGTAGGTCTAAGGGTAGCTAACCAGATGGAAGAGGCTTACTTTTAAAGCACTATACTTTACCTTCCGTTCCCCCTGGCACTGAAAAGAGAGGAGAGCACTTCTGACAATTTCAGGCTCTGCTTGTAGAAGCAGTAATATATGTTTAGCTAAAATGATTTTAAATAGGCTGCAGTTACTGCTGAATTTGCTGCAATAAAAACAATTGGAACATGTTTCACGTAGCACAAGCAATGGCTGGGAAAATGGGAATCTTTGAAGAATATGAGTTCAGGTTTGTAGAGGGAAAGCAGTCATCCCTTGAGAACCTGCATGGGTTCTGTACAGGAACACGAGGCCATAGGTCAGGAAAGGGTTACATGGAGCATGCCTAATAGTTATTTACATCTGCTGTCAGGAAAAACCCTACTTGTGGAGCAGTAGAGAACTGTTGTTCTCTTGGCCTGTGGTTTGAATCCTACCTCAGGTACTTGAAAATAAACCTTGTCTTCTAAGCATCCAGTGCAGAGAGGTTGTTCTCAGTCTTAGCACATGCTGAGCCATTAATTAATGATGTGCAGTACAGAGTGTGAAACATTCATTCAGCAAAATTCTCTGTCCATTTCAACAGGGCACAGTCAACAGGACTCAGCTGGCCCTTCCTACTCCACCCCTCTGATAAAATACTCCTGGCAATATTAATTGGGATCCCGTTCTGATCACACTGACACTGGTAGAAATTCAGTGACTGCGAGATAAGCAGAATGCTCCCCATCAAAGCAAGTTCATCACACAAACTGCAGATTTGTCAATCCATTTTTCTTGGAATAGTCACTAAAAACCCCTATTAGCCATTTAGTAATAAAATTATACATAAGAAAATGCCAATCCTTTACCATGCTAAAAAAGTTTAAACATATTTGGATTTTTTTCTTTTGTTTTTGTGGATCCAGACATGAGATATATGGTAAGAAAAAGTGTCTTTAGCTTGATGTTGGGGGTCTAATAAATTTCTAAATTTTCCACCAATCCTATGCAAAGTTCAGTGTCTAAAATAAATTGCAATAAAACCTAAGATAAGACATCTAGGAAATCTAGCAAAGAAATTTTGATTATTCAATAAATCACAAGTTTATTTCCCAGCATGTGAAAGGATGCAGTTATTTGCATTCTGCAATTAAAACTTGCAGAAACAACATATTTGAGCCCAAAGCTTGTTCTCTTTTTGTACTTGCACTGGCTTGGCTTGCAGAAGCTGAGTGAAATCCATGGGGGAAGATTTTCTTTCAGATATCCTGCCCACCACCAAGAGCTGGGCTCTGATAGCTTTCTGATATGACCACTTGCCTGGAAGGCATCTTGGTCTTTTTCACATATATCAAACTGAATAGAAGTTCCTTTGATATCCAAGTCTTTAAGGGATAAAGATCAAACTTACACCTTTAGAGTAAAAAAAAATAAATAAAGCTAGATGAGGGTTTTAGGAAGAAGAAAAACTGAACAAGAAACATAAATTGAGAGTGAAGATTCTGGAAAACACAGAAACATCCAAACAGGCACAAACCTAAAGGGTGTTTGACAGAGCCAGAGCAAACATGCAGATAAGGAGCACGAAATCAGTCAGAAACTTTCCTTGTCTTATACAAATTTATTTTGGGCTAATACTTATGGCACTTTTCCTACCATACAGACAGAACCAGTGGCTTTGCACAGTTCACAGCTCACTATGACCCTCTACCCTTACACAGTTTTAGAGTTTTAAGACTTTTACCTTATTTTTAGATAGTTTCTTTAGTGACTACCAGAGTGCTTTCTTATTTCTGCTGCTGATAGCTGTGCAAATGTATCTGCATTTTACTGCAGAAGTGTCCAGTGTGAATAAACAGGGAAGTTAAGCAGACATTCTGATTTTATTTTCATTGCACACTCTTGGCAATAATGCTCCTGGGACTTGTTCATCTATTGCAGAGACTGTATCACCCATTTACACTTATTTTGAGCAATGGCCTCTTAAATATCTGTGCATTTGTATGTCCCTGTGGTTCAGTCTGCAGGGCACACAAGACTGAGGGGTCAATATCAGGGCAAGGTCAACAGTTGGGACTGAAGAGGTGTAAAAAGATTCTAAAAATACAGTTACAACTTGTAGTCCTTCCCACATGTCTTTTCATAAAGAAGAGAAAAACCAACAAACAAACAAACTAAAAAACAACCACAAAAACCCATAAAAATAAATTCAACAACTTATTGACCACTTGTTTGACTTTCATGAGTGCTGATTGTACTGAAGGTTTTCATGGGAGTCATTAACAGTATTTCATCCTTGCCATGTAAACTGCAGTTGTCTAATCCAACTAATTAGAATGGAATCCAGATGATATTTCACTCAGCAGTAAATTATGCTCCTGAATCTAGTATTTCATCCCTAGTTATGATTTTAAAATACCAACCCCAATTATTAGCATTTCCACACACAGTATTTATCAGCTCATAATACTCACTCATCCTGGGCATTGTACATTTAGGTTTTACAACGTTCAAGTAGTGGTTGTCAGGTCATATTCATCTCAAGGCAACTCAATTCTCTGGGCAAGACAAAGTTTTACTTCTCCAAAGATAAAAGTAGACAGGCTAAAAAATGAATCTTGTAGCTGTGAAAGGAAGCCAGGGGAACAGTAATGGAGCCAGGGGGAGACCCTTGAAGATGTGACTGGTAATTGCTGCTGACACCAGATAGTCCTAGTAATTACAGATAGTCCTACTAATTTCAGCTGCTGCAGCCCCATACAGACTCATCTGTCCATCACAGATGATATGGCCACAGTCAGCTCACTGTCCAATGCTCCGGGGTGTGCAAAGCACTCAGAGTTTGGGCTGTTTGTTTGTCCCATGGCAGTGCAAAATCCAGTCTCACATAACTGGAAGCCAGAACCCCTAAACCAGGCAGCTCTACTGGCTTGTCCAAGGCAGGGAGATGGAATTTTGCTTGTGTTCTTAGGAAATTTTGACCCCCCTTGGTTTTCAATTCCAGGAAAACATTTTGTTGTTGATATGCCAGCTCAGCAAAGGGTTTAAATACACACTTCATGAGAAGACATTTTGGCAGATGCACAAAAACCAGAGTGCTGACAGACTTTCTTAAAACTGGCCTATACAAATACTCACTTTTTGTCCAGAATACTGCTTGAATAGGAATTACTGTTTCATTTGTGTCACCAGTTACTCATTCTTAGTTTTGCAGCCAGGGCTGCAGTTTCAGAGAAGTCATGCATCCTGAGAAGCAATTAGATGCACAAACAAAAGGGAAGAGTCTGACCATAATTTTTTTTGCCTCATAACCTTGTATCTGTAGGTCAAGAGGAATCTGAAGAGTGATCTTTGCAGCTGCTGAAGGCCATGCAGTGGATGCTTTTATAGAGCAGCAGCAGCACAGCCACAGCAAATTGAACTCTGCCCATGAAGCTGCGTTGATTCGTGCATGGGCTCCTTGGCAGCATCAGCCCTGAGGATTTGTCATGACTTTGTTCCGAGTTTACTGAAGGCAGTGATCAGAGATCAGCACATCAAAATCCATGGGATTGCAGTCTCCAGGTGCTCAGCCATGTGAGTCACGTACTCAAGCTCACTGTGTGCATATTGATCAGAGCTTGGCCTCAACAGTTTGTCATCTAACTTCCCATCCCCATTTTCTGTGGAATCTGTCATTAAGTGACTGTTCATAATCTCATTATAAACTCTATTTCTTCCTAGTGAACTCTTAAAAATTGATGACAAGTCAGAAATTGGCTAGTCCTCCTGGGAAATGGGTAAAATTTCAACCTGAAATAGAGTGAGTGTAATTTAGGGTTTTTTTCTATTTTTTAGTGTAATCTGGCTAACCTATTACTGTATAGAGATTATTAGGTAATTTAAAAAAATTTACTGGAAAATACCCTTCTGTCTTCAACTATTCTCATAAATTTTTAAAGAAATATTTACATATTTCATGGATATACCCAACTTCTTTCTCATTATTGTCAACAAGAATTGAAAACATCTGCCTAAATCTATACAAATCTAGAATGAATTGATAATATAAAGTACAATCCTCTGAAGAAGATGCTGCCCAGCTGTATCAGCTGAGCAAGACACAGTACACAAGATGCCTGTGTGTATACTGAAAATATACCACATTTTTCAGGCCCTTGTGTGGAGGCACTCTGCAATCAAGCCTTGTGTAGGGCAGGATCCCACCTCATGCTGTGAAATCTGTGCAATAAATGTGATATAGGGACAGGCACATCCCAAATTGACTTTCTTCATTGAATGGCACATAAAACTTGGAAATACTGGCAAGTAAGAATGACCTTTCTTGTTATGTGTTTATTGATTGTACTTTTTACTACTTAATGGATGCCTTTATGGTGGGGCTATGCTGTAGAAGATCAATTTTAAGGGTTAACCTTGGCTCTGGCATTTTTTTTGGCTATGAAGCAAGACTAAGTGTTACTTTGATACTTCTGTGGGATGAGTTGATATATGCTTGAAATTATTTTCGTGTTCCTAACTTTTAAAGAAAAATCTAGTGGAAATAGGTGCGAACTGTAATGAAATGGATGGAATAGGTTTTTCTAAAAAGACTTGAACTTCAATTTAAAAAATAATTTTTCTATTTATTTTAATTTATCCTTTAATTAATCCCATCTTTATAATGTTAAAGATTCTTTTAAATTATCACCATCATTATCTATAATGTTATAGTCTAGGTTCTACAGTGCTTGTCTTGGAAAAAAGAACTTAAATGTATCTTAACAGAAAACTGTGTGCTTATGGCATCAACATTTTTGAGATTATTTTTTAGTAAAAGTTCATGTAAAATTACAATAGAATTTTAAACTTCAAAACATTCAAAAGTGATAAAACAACTGTCCCTGAAAACTAATCCAGAGGTTACACTAGAAAGAGAGATACATTGTAATGCTGAAATGTTTCATTATAATATGAACAATTTTCTCTTACCTATATATGTTTCTCACCTGAACATAAAAAATAATTTCAAACCAAAAAACATGGGCCTTGCCTTTTCAAACATCTAAAAAAAAATTTTTGTATCTTTAAATATTTTGCATTTAAATACAATGAAAATCATATATTTTCAAGCTTTTTAGGAGTTAACTTTCTTCCTGAAGACAAAATTCTCAACCATTATTTCTGATCGTTTAATTTCTGAGATCATATTTTAATGTTATTTATCACTTGCAGGTTTCATTAAAAAGCATCCCAAGAGTTTAGTGCAGTAATGTTGCTTTTAAAGCCTATTTGTTTGGTATCCAGAAGAAAAATACCTCTCTTGGTAAGATAAATGGCCTGCAAATACCTGTAAATTAGACCAAGATATATAACAAGGTGACATTTATCAGTAGTGTTTTATCCTGCAAGTGACTGAGCACTCTGGCCTCAGACAAGCCAAACAAGTAATGGGCTATTCACTGTACACTGATTAATTCATGCATAAATTCTTTAGGTTATTAGAGAGCAGTTGTAGCAGATAGACTTTATAAGAAGCACATTAGGAAATGCACAGTGCACTCGAAACTTTGTGCTGAAGTGTGAATAAATATGGAGATGAGATGAAATTCATACATTCATGCATTAATTCCTACAGGAAATAGACAAAATGTCAGTATGGTTCAGTGAAGTAGCACAGAAACACCCAAGCTGTGCCACGAGCACATTAACTGTCTTACCTGAACTCCTCCTCCAGTGCTCTCTCAGGACATTCTGGGATGTGTTTCACTGGGTAGGGCACATATGTCTGAGATTTAAACACAGAAACTCAGACTTGGTGAAGCTTAAACTAGATAATCAGCAAGGGAGAGGGTAATCAAAACAAACAAGCCAAGAACCATTATTGATTATGTGAGTTTCATCAGTAAGGGCTGCATTTATTTCAAAGGGCCTTTTCCGAGCTCAGCACATTGACCTCGACAAATGAATGAGAACAAAGTCCATGGCTTGGAGTAGATTGTAGCACTAACCCCATCCACCTCCTCAGTTATTCATCTCTGACTTTTAGCTGCTTTATAAAGCATCAATTCAAAGGCTGCAGTCAACTACTTTTGCTACCAGGTGTAAATGTAGAATAAATACATTGGGGTCACAGGGCTTTATTCCCTGTAAAAAAATTAAGATGAAGAGAAATTTAACCCAAAGTATCTTGACTGGATGGAGGCCAAAGTGCCTTTCTAGGTCTGTGTATGTTTGCACCAAGTGCTGTGTATAGGTAAGGGGGCCTCAGATACACACGAAATTCTGCACACTCTCTTTTTGTTCTGCCAGCTCTGCTGATTTATCTTCTGTTTATCATTTTCTGCCACCCACGAAGCAGAATGAGCATTGGCTTGGCTACTGGGTCCCAATTGCCTTCATTATGTCTGTGCCCATTCTGGCCAACTTCACTGCTCTGTGTGGAAAACATAATGTTTTACCCTGGAAAACAGAAAATCTTGCACGTGAGAGACTTCATTATTCCCAGACAAGCCTATAGAGCTGTCCAGATTTCACATATATATATATATATACACACACACATGTAGAACAGCATATGAAGCACTGATGTGATACAGTTTTAGACATAAGAGAAAGAGCAAACCTAAACCACAGGCTTTAAGTTTCAGCAATTTAATTTTTTTGCTCATTGAATTCACTATTTCACAAAAATACTGAAACCTAGCAAGAGCCCCCAAAACATGAGTTGCTCACAAACAAGTCACTTTTGAACTACAGCAAACCAGCGTTTCTTCTCTCAACAACCCTACACAGAAAATCACTAGGAACTCAAACTTTTCCAGGGGTTCAGTGCTAAAATACAGGGAGGCTGTCTGCATGCCAGTCACTTAGAATCCACTCAAAACTCTAAAATAACTGGACGTTTCTATTCTTTACAGAACAGTCTTAACCCAAGGCGGCAGCGCTGCACAGGAATGAGCTCAAGCTGTGTTTTCCCGTGTTCCTGCTCTGCCCTCTCCTGGGACAGCCAGCTCACTGCTGAGCCAGCCCACAGCAGGTCCTGGGGTGGAAAAACAGCCCAGGAAAAACGGACTGCAGGACTGCAAACCCACTGTCACTGCGTTTTTCCGAATATTAAATAGAAGAAGTAACAAGCTAAAAACCAAAACAATTTGGGTACAGGTCTTCTGTTTACTGTCATGGTAACACTGCTTTATTTTTTTTTATTATATTACCTGAGTATTATCTTTCAAATTTGGGCTTAATGAAATAAATGGAAACTGGTTGATATGTAATTATGTGGATTTGTAAATAATTGTGTGGTTTTGTTTTTTTTTTAAAGACAAAACTGTGTGTTGATTATATGGGTTTGTTTTAAATGGCATACATCTTTCTTTTGATTTATTTTTCGGTGGAAAGAGTAATTTCTGGGTAATTTTGGATTAATCACTGGTTGCTGGCCCTCATTTCAAATAATAGTTCAAGAAAACTAGAGATTAGCTTTGTAAGATGAGAGCATTTAAAAATAAAGCCTGAAATGAATTTGAGGAACCTAAAATAATCTTCTGTTTCCAAAGCTGCTGAATGTTTCCATGTTTTTTTGGGGCAAAACAATCCTAAACCACTTCAGATCCCCATCTGTCGCTGTTGTGCCGGGGACAGCGAGAGAAGAAACACACAAAGTCCAAGGCTCGGGGACAAAAGGAAGCACTTTAATAATTTTCTAAAGGCTTTTATACGTTAGTTCACAGAAATGTGTTAAATGGCATAAGATAATTGGTCCTTTGGCTATCCACCCCTTGAGGGGATTGGTCAAATTCTAAGATACCCATTTCTAAATATTTTTCTAGTTAGAACCATAACAATACTGCAAAACAACCCCCAGGTGCAAGAAGTTTACAAAACCGTAACGTAGTTTAAAATAGTTTGCATGGGAAAGACAGAACTCTCACAAAATGCATCAGAGGGCTGAAGAAATCCCCTGCTGAAGCCTTTTCCATATCCATCCAACCAGAACTGGAACATTTCTAGAATGGGGCAGCCACAGCTACTCTAGGCAACCTGTGCCAAGGCCTCACCACCTTCACAGGGAAGAATTCCTTCCCAATATCCAATCTAAAACTCCTCTCTGTCAGTTTGAAGCCATTCCCCCTTGTCCTGTCACTACACACTCATGTAAAAAGTCTCTCCATGTTTCTTGTAGGCTCCCTTTAGGTACTGGAAAGCCTTCTCTTCTCCAAGCTGAACAATTCCAATTCACTCAGTCTTTCCTTGTAGCAGAGGTGCTCCAACCCTTTAATCATCTTCGTGACCTGAAGGTGCCCTAATTTGTCAGTTTTTCCCAGCATTTGTGAAAACTTCTAACCAATTGAGAAATAAGGTAGGAAGGTCACACGAGTACAATTTATTTTTTCAAATGGTGATAACTTTTTTCTGATAACTGCTTTCTGATGGGCCAGCCAGTCTTTCGATCTGTTCTTTGTACAAGTTAAAAAGCATTCTCTTAATAATGCTTGACTGAGTAACTGTCACTTCCCAGCAACCAATATCCATCAGACAAAACGTGTACATCTACTTCAATTACAGGCCCACAGGAATAAAAGTTGCAAAAATAAAGCATTTAAGAGAAAACATGCCATTTTCATTTACACAATCTCTGTTACAGACTATACACTCCCCAGGTGAGGCAGATCTCTTGTCTTTGTGAATTTTGATCTACACTGTTTATAAAGTAGAGGCCAAAAACTTAGACAAAAACTCATCAGCAATTCACCAAGGCACGGTATAAGTGCTCTCCATGAATTGTTCCTCTGCCATTTAGTTAATGCAGTGACCTGTTGTTCTGAGGATAAGTTATTAAGTAATGAAATAGGATGATTGGATTAAGCTAATTACTTGCTTTGAAATGACATTTGTATACAGACTCTTTTGCCTTGCCAGAATGAATTATATAACCTAAATGGTGGGGTTTTTTGCATTCCATTTCACAGCTTTCAAAGCCACATTTGACCTGAGAGATGGGATCACTAAAACTGTGATTAAAAAAATAGGTCACATGATACATTACTGCTGTGAAACAGACTCTGTATCTGGAATCACCTGCTAATCAATCTAGTCTGAGGTGCCTATATTAATAAGTATAACTATAATAATAGGTCTGATCAGATGATTTAACAGAACTAATATCCTATGCAGAGGGACACAGAACACAGGACTGCAAAGTTTTATATAAGAAATAATCATACTGCCAAAAAGGCTGCATTATGGAAAAGTGCTTTTTACTTCTGTTTGATTATACTGGTAAAATCACAGTTCAGAAAGTAAAAGAAAGCTTTACTACCATCTATCTGCTGGGGACTCTTTTTGAACAGGCTAGAAATTCCCACTGATCATGCTCCTCATCTCCTCTTTTTACTTTGTTTGCATGAGGAGAACAGTTAGTGGCTTTCTGGGTAGGAGAATATAATGCTGGCAGGTGTTTCAAATTTAATCCCACAGGAGACACGACCAAACAAGAAAATATTTCTGTGGTACCTCTCTACCTGTATCATATCTCCCATTATCTTAATCCACCCTAACACTGTCTTAATCCACGGCTTCTGACAGGAATTCTGGCAATAAAGAAGATACAATCCATAATCAGTGTTCAGCTCTATCATTGCAGCCTCTGGCACAAAAGACAGAGTGGCATCAGGGTGAAGAGAGGCAGAACATGTTGAAGGGGTGCAAAGAAGGGGAGGAGAAGAGATCTCACAGTGCAGAGGAAGAGAAAGGAATAGAACAAGTGGAAGGAGCTGAACAAAAAGACCAAGATGTGTCAGGAGCAGCAGATTCTTGCCATGTGTCATGAATGGGGTGACTCTCTTCACTTGTAGGAGAAAAGCAACAATATCCTTATCCTGGGGTGAAATCTGAGCTGTGTACACCCCTCAGGCAGCTAAGGGATACTGCTTCTTGTATCAAAACCTTGGCCTCTTTTACTCTTAAAAAAAAAAAAAAAAAGTCATTTCAGTTTTATCTATTATACTTTCATCTATTTTAGTTTCTAATTATTTCCTGAAAGACAACTCGACGCTGTTAGGGCTGTCTGAGAGGCACAGTGTCCTGCTGCAGACGTCACTGGCTCTGCTGCAGCACATGGGATGGCTGTCTCCTTCTCAAGGAGCAAGCCCCAAAGGTGGTGCTCAAGTGTCGGGGGAGGCAAAGAAGGAGAGAGGGATCTTTGTATGGGTTCCAGCAGGTTTATTCTGGTGGAGAACCCAGCGGCAAAAGATACGGGACAATGGAGGGTCCAGGGTTTTATATGGGGGCAAAAAAGCGGCGGAGAGGAGGGGAACAACCAATGGGGAAAGATAACATGGGAGGAGATAACAGGAGAATGACCAATGGAGACAACTTAGGGGAGGGGAACACAGGAAACAACCTATGGGGCATCGAAGAAGAAAGAACATTCTGGAAACATACATATTTAACAAGAGCATATGCATAAACATAGGGTCATACATACAACTGGGTGGAAACTACTTCAACCAATAAACTGAAAACATGTGAAGTAGAAGTGATTTGGAGCCTGAGAACTCGCCCTAATTAAAATGTAGGGATTAGACTGCAGCGTCTCCAGTGCCTGTCCACCACTTTGCCTCCACTGTGGCTTTAGCCAAGTGCACTGCAACAAGAACTCAGTTCTTACAGAATGACTTGTTCTTTCCTTCGGTGGTGACTGCAGATTGTATGTCACCTCAAACATCTGTCCTATTCTATACCAGGATTTGCACTGCATTTTGGCTCTGATATATGTGTTCTGGAAAGACCCCTACAAGAAATCTGGTGTTCTGCTTCTCCTGTAAGATGTTTGGCTATTTCCTAGCTAATGTGAAAGCCATTTATCAAATTTGGCAAAGGGGTTTCTGCTATACCTAGGCAAGAATCAATCTTCAATGAAATTATGATCTAGTGGTGTTAAACATTAAACTCTGTGAAAATGGCTATAAAATAGGATCCTGCAGAGCTCAGTTAGAAATGTGGCAATAGCAAAGCAATGAAGTTTGACACAGCTAAAACACAGATTTTTTTTTTAATGTCAGCTTGCTGGAGTGAATTTCACCTAACAGGAAAAGGGCTCTCTTCTGTAAATATTATCTTTGCAATCTAAGTGAAATCTTGAACTGTGAATAAGAAGTGAGCATGCTTTTTTCCTTGCTGTTCCTAATTATTTTTTATAGCACAGTACCACCTAGAGGCTCTCTTGCCGTCTGTGTTTGTTTCTGTGAGAAGTGGGAAGCAAAACTTTTGGACCTTTTCACCACTTACATGGATAAGATAGATACAGCATGAGAAAAAAGGGTGAGAAGGATGGAGTTCCCGCAGAAGAAATAAAAGAGAATAGAAGCCAAATTCCCTCTGTCATTACATTTCTCCAGTACAAAATAACAAATTGATGCAAAGAATATCTAAACCAGATTTGATCTGCAGTTCTACATTTTGCATGTCTCACAGTCTGTGCAACTATTTCCTACCCAAACCCCATCATGGAGTAGGTGCAGATTTGTCCCTCTGGCAGAATTATATCCTCCCTCACTCTCATCCTCACAGGCATTTTCAAACCAGACATAAAGAGTGTGATCACTTCTATAACGAAATTTTGCTTTAATTGTACCAGATAGAATTTTCCTTTCTGAATCACTTAGTGAAACTATTGACATCTGCCCTACAGAATACTCAGTCTAAAGATAATCAAGCTGTTTTATTCACTGAGAGCCTAATTCTTTTCACAGGCACTAAAAATCAGCAGACTAAAAAAATAATCTTTTGCAGCATAGTATTCTGTGTTTCGTATGTAGCGTACAGAATGCTGCCTGATCGTTTGGGATATCTGCAGCCTGTGGAATCTCCTGGAAATTACAGAAGAAGGCCCAGAGTGATGCTGTTTAGCAGTCACTGCAGATAATCTGGGAGGAAGGGCCTCAGAGCACTGACGCCTCCATTAAAGGGAAGAAGGACCAGTGTTTCTTGCCTCCTCACTTGCAAAATTTCCACCCATGCCCTTTATCTTCCCTCTGTAATGAGAAAGAACATTATTCATGTTAATAGAAGTTCCAAATGCATCCTTTCAGAGAGAATAAGATCTCAATGGAATTAAGCATAATCCTTTTACCTCTTTAAAAGAGTACAGACCAAGTAAAGCACTCAGTAATCTTTCCCGTGATTATGTATTTTATGATGGTATATGATGAATACATTAAAGATAATTTCTAATGTGATATGAAACTCCTACTATGAATTTCAAATGAGGAGGTATGTGTCTTTCAAATTCAAACCAGAAACCAGATTTGTATTTATTGGTAATTGGTAATTAGTTAACGGGTAGTCAGGAACATAAAATAGAAGAATTACTTAAGTTGTTATATTTTCCCAATTTTTCTTTTAAAATTCCATATTTCATTTCAGCAATCTGTATGCCAGGCTCTTTTCAACACTTTCCAGAGAGAAAATCATGTGCATATAGCAATTTCCATGAACAGGAGACTGCATAAGTAGATCTTTAATTTAGACATATAGAGTTCTTATGATTGCAGATTGCTTCAAGGCTGGGATTTTCAAAACTAGTTATTAACTCTGCTCCTCCTCCCAGCCTCATATGGTGCTTGACACTCTGCATTTTTCCTATCTGAATAGCTCTTATACTGCAGCAGAGACACTGTCTGCAGGCATTTCACATGGATTTCTGGATCCTTACCCTCCAAACTGCCAAGGGGTCTCAAGGGAGGTTGATTATCCCACTCAACTATTGCCACTTACAGGACAGTTTCTGTGATTCAATGTCACCTGTTTGAAAGTGATGCTGGTGTAATCACTCACAGCCCACCCACGGAAATATCCCATAAATGGATGGTACAATCTATTCCTATTAAAAAAAAAAAAAAAAAAAAAAGACAGAAAGAAGCAAGCAACTCTTTGATGTGATTTCATCAAACTTTTAGCTCAAAGGAAACAAAATAGTTTCTTTGGGTCTTCATTAGGTTTATCCATGTTTGTAAAAAATGGATTTCTGCGTATGTGAGCATCTGTAAGTGTCCACGTTCTTGTGTTTAATCTACTCCTTTATATTCATACAGTAGGAATGTAGAAAATCAGGTTTAAAAGTTGTTTCAACGATAAATTTTCATGTATGATAATTTTCCCTGTCAAACAGGTTTTATTTATTTAACTCTCCTTTATGTTAGATTAAAATGTTGATGGATATTGGTTTGCATAGATTTCATGAGAAGTTAAAGAGATGATTTAATATTTTCTATCTGAGATGGAGGAAAAGGCTTTAAGAAGCCCAGCAGCTTTCAAGATGTCTTGTCATTGCTAGACTGAAAATCAGTACAGTCTGATCTGTTAGTTTGCTTGCTTTTCTTTGTTTTCAAGTTTTGCTTTTTTGTATGACCGGGGCTCAATTTAAAAATAAAAAATTAAGCTAAAACCCCATCAACATATATATACAGCAAGATTTTTCGGAAGTTAATTTTAAATCACTAAAATTGAACGTGTGCTGGTCTGCAGTACAGTCACATGTTCTCCCCTTCCACACTCGGGTTGTTGCCATCACCCGCTTTATCTGTAGGGGGCAATACATAACAAGAAATCCCTGATCTCTCGTTTTCTACACGTACTTTCAGAAAAGCTGCAAGGAAAAGACTGATTTAACTAAATCACTAGAAGTCCAGTATGTGAATTAAAGCCCTGTGTTGTGTATCTTTATGTGTGTTAGCTGAGAATTATCTGTTATTAATCTAAAAATCTGAGTAAATGATTGTCCTGAATTTTCAAGATGTTCAGGTCTCCCTCTATGAACATCCTCCTTTTGCACTTCTGGGGACTGCACTGTTTTCTGCCTTGCCTGACATGGTGATGCAGGGCAGGCACACACAAACTCACAGAGCACCAAAAGCAGGAAGGCTAGGGGCACACTGGAGGGAGCAGGAAATAAGGGGTAAAAATCAGTTGTCACTTCATTTCCCAGTCAGAAAACTCTATATAAAATGAGAACACTTCTTTCAAAAGAAACAGCCCTAAGATTATGCAGCTCATGTGCAATTGTTGGCTGTACTAAGTATTATGCAAGGACTGGCTCACCAGTGTGTGCATCTCAGAAAAGGAAACCTTGTGAATGAGACGAAAAAGATGATGAAGAGGAAATTGCTTGAAATAGGATGTCAGAAAAATGCTTGCACCTCACCTTGGCTTTGTCAGAGCTGGTGAAACTAATGAAATCCGCTGAAGAGAGTTTAAATGAAGTAATAGTAGCAGGCATCAGTTTGAATAAGAGCAGAATGGAAACATATTCAGGAAGGGTAGAGCAGGGAAATCTTCCCTTTCCCCACAAAGATTTTGTTGAGTATTCTGCTATTCAAATATAATATCAGAGGCCTTAAGAAGCTTAATACCTCTGTTCCTAATACAGGTATTCTGACAGATAACTGTCATGTGAATCATTAACATATTTAGACCAGAAATAAAGAACCCTCCACGATAATATACCCGAGAGAGTTCACTGCTACTGCCTCGCTCAGTAAAAGAGCTGTAAAATCTCTTTGATAAGGCTTTGAAGCAGGCAGAGCTTTGCAGTGGATCTGCCCAGACCTGCTCCTCTCAGTCTAGGCAGAGGAACTCCCCAGAGGCCAGGAAGCTTTTGCATTAAAAAGAAAACACCAACAGTTTTTATTCCAATATAAAACTGAATAATTAACTTCTTAATCAGACAACAGATGATTACTGGGGAAGACAGAACATAAATAAAAAAAAAAGGGTATATAAAACTGTTTTTCTGCCTACACATCTGTGCGATGCAGATGCTTCAGCCAGCTCAGTGGCTGCAGCAAACTGCCTCGTCCCTGGGGCCGTTCCTGCCACCCGCTCCTGGCCTGCTCTCTCCTCCCTCCTCCTGCCTTTGCTGAGGCACTGCCTCCTGCATTACCCAAGAGCCAACATTGTTTTCCTAAGCACGGAACTCACTAAATAGCTCTTTTGCTCCTTGCAGTCCTGTCTGGTTTTCCCCTTGATCAGCAAGATTGCCAGTAACCTACCTTTTTTTTTTAATTAGCAGCAGCAGTATGGAGACATTTTTGTATTGGAATAGCATTTGACACAATTTAGAACAGACTTCCTGCCAAAAAGCCATGCTACTGCATTCTTAACTTTGCCCTTCTGTATGACCCAAGCAGAATCCCATGAAGTGAATCTTCCTTGATCTTTCTTTAAGTCTCACTGCACATAGCCAAGAGGATTTTCTCTTTAATGCTTGTGCATGGCATGAAACGTGAATATTAATAGGCGAGAAGAGGAAATTAAATTCAGATGCAAGATTTTTCTTATTGCTTTTGGTTGTTTCAAGTGAAAATACAAAATGCAAATACGAAGCTACTACAAACAATGAGCGATAAAAGATAAAAGTCTATTACTGGGTCGTGTTAGCAAAAAAGATATCAACTGCATACGTGAATTGAAGCATCAGAAGTGACTTCAATTCCCATTCAAGCAAAATCATGTCCTCTAGCACAGAAACAAAAAAAAGTAACTAAATTTACAGATTGAAGTAGTTGTGCATTGGTGTCAAGAATATATTTAGAATGCAGTATTCCTTAGAGGCTACTTTTTCTGTCACACAGTATCAGATTCCAGTGTGTTAAGAGGGGAAGCAATATTTCTCTGTAGGGTTTCTGATTCTGGGATGCTCCCCAGCAGTTTATTAACATAATTTCTTGGTTTTCCTTAAATTCAGTACTTAGTAGTTGTTCTGCCAGGGATTCTTTGTCACCATCTCTGTCACCATGTTTCTGCATATATGTTGCTTCCAATATCCTTTTTAAATCATATTCCTGTTTGAATGAGATGAGATCATTAAATTCTACATAAACAAACAACATCACTTTAAGTCACCAGAAGGCAAACATATTCAATGCTCTGTACTGTTAATTTCTTGAAGTAAAGGAAAGACATTCCATAAATGCTTATGTTCTTTAAGAAGCAGTTATGATATTTTTGAGCTACTACTCAAATATATTTTGAATTACAAATGAGTGGGCGCTCTTTGAAGAATCCTGGAAGTCTTCAGACAATGTAATTGTACCTCACAAAAAATAAAGCACATTGTTATTTAAAGACTAGCAAGTATTTAAAGGCTGACACTGGGTACTGGGACATTTCTTGATGTGTTGCAGATATCTTGTTTAGCTTTGTTCACCTTGGCTTTCCAGTGTGTGACAAATCTGTGACCTGTGCAGGTGTCTGGAGCAGATAACTCATGGACAGCTGTACTTGGATTCTTCAGCAGTAAGGGCCACACAAGCATCTAAGAGATGTATGCTTGGGCAATGGGCTGGCTATAGGCAGAGACAACATATTTATAACATCCCACCAGGATTGGCTCACACTTAAAATTGCTTTTAAGCGTAAGTGCTTTTAAGTGCAAATTAGAAATTATTAAGAGCAATTGATTTTCAGCAGCATCAAAACAGCAAAAGTGGAAGGAGATTTTCCTATATACATAATTCGTAAAATAATTCATGTAAGTTATAAAAAAGTTTTGGTGATTGCTCAAAGATCTCACATTTTCTTCAAATTGCTTTAAGCCTGTTATTGATGAACACATGTTTTTGAGGAATATATTATTTTTAAACTCTTCAGAAAAATAGATTGTAAGCCTTAGATGAAGGGGCAGGCAGTTTCTTAATCACTACACCAGAAACTTGTTAATCTCCTGTGTGACAGTCAGTGGATCTATTTGGGTCACTCTATCACTAATGAAATGCACTTGCCTCCAGAAAGCAGCACTGCAGCTGTTTCACCATATCTGTAACAAAATCAGAAGAGTTTAGCATAAAATCTCAACTAATATCCTGTGAAGTTTAAACAAGAAAAGAGCATGAAAATTTGGAAGACATGCCTAGAAATATACTTTCAGCTCTCCCTCTTTTACAAAAAGGACATAAGTTATTTAACTGTCTCACCTGAGAGATGGCTTTCAGAGCAGCAGAATGGCCAATGGAATCCTGCTGCATTATTGATTCATTGCAGATAAAGAGGGATAGAGGCACATACTGGAATCACCAAAGCTGCTTCCCAGGGAAGAGATCAAAGCCCACTTTTGGTGCTATTTTGGGCAGGTGACATTTCTTAGAGATGAAATAATGCCTTTCTGTTGCTGTGTAGCTTGTGTGACTTTTAGTGCAGTTGTTCCATCATGGCTCTATTAGCCTGCCACAAGCTCCCCCATCATGAAGCCTCCCACTTCATGCACAACTGCTCCTACCTCCCATTTAGGTTCAGAACCAACTTGCTAAATTTAGAATTATGGTGTACCTGGGAACTGGCAAGTTTTCAGCCCTGATGGAAGAGCAGGAGTGCTGTGAGGTCACGGCAAACAGCACAGTCTACAGTGGCCTGCCATGATCAGTCAAAGGCCTGAGCTGCACATGATTGCTCCTTGCAATTTCCCCTCTTGACTGCAATCCCATGAGGGATCATGTGGGCACTTTCCTCTAATATCACTCAAGTTTTATGAAATCAAAGGATTACATTGTGTTTGGATCAACTGTGTCAGCTTGCACTTCGCAGAGCAAAAAGAATGTATTGTCAGAAGCAGAGAGAATTACAGTCCTAGAGGTTTAACCTAGAGGTGATATGATCTTTAAAAACAATGTGATTTTAAAGGACCAACATAAGATCTTGAAATGTGATTGCGATAGAATATGAAGAGGCACAGAGCACTGACACACCAGAGAGCTGCAGCTGGCAAATAACTGCTCACTGAAAGTAAAACCACAACTGTGACTTTCTTCTCCCAAGTACCACAGACCAGATGCATCAGGGTTACCATGCTTTTAGCACAGATTACGTCTTCTGGCTCTCAGGTCCTGCTAAGCAGCAAACTCAGAGAAAAGTAGGGAATAGAGATGTTATCATTCATAGAAATGAAATGCTACCACTGGCTTCCCTCTCTTTTGTACAGCTACTTTTAACAGATGAAAGCTCGCATCCTCTCTTCCACTCCTCTGACTTCAAGAATTGATTTTAAGTTCCTGCACTGAAATGTTGTCCTGAAGATTGCTCAGGAGACTCCAGACCCTGATCCCCTGTTGCTCATCTTTCCTGTCAGAACAGTGGTTGCCTGGTTTAACCACTTGTTTCCATTCCTAATTTATAAACCATTATCAGCAAGGTAGCCCAGAGCCTGCCCAAATCTCCCCATTCAGCTGCCTTTTATTGCATTAAATGAGAATGTCTTCCTACTGGTTTTTTTTTTTTTGTGTGTGTGTTTTTACATGTTCATCAGACATGAAACGTTCTGACTGAGGATGAAGGTTAATTGCAACCCAATGATGCACCTTCACTGCCATCCCTAGCAGCACAGCAAGAACAGCACTGCTGTGACTTGGGTCCATACTAGGGAATGCTGACATGTCACTGCACAGTGCTTGAATAGGACTTAAAAAGCCTCCTGTGTTCAGTAATATCCTCCATATTTCTTCCACATCTTCTATACAATTTCCCTGAGAAAGCCTTTTTTCATTATGAATAATT
Organism: Edolisoma coerulescens; assembly: GCA_013397115.1. Lineage (NCBI taxonomy): Eukaryota > Metazoa > Chordata > Aves > Passeriformes > Campephagidae > Edolisoma > Edolisoma coerulescens. Next base: position 1,470,593 of record VWZW01004141.1, read on the forward strand.
TTTAGTCCTTGGCATTTATCAGTAAACATCAAAATTGGAAAAGATGTATTCTTGGTTCTAAAACAAAGGAAATATATCAGAAAATTATATTTTATATCACTGAATATTAGAGAACACTTTATCTCAGTATTCTGAAGTGATAATGTTTTAATGAAATGCACTCTTAATTTCCCACTGGGATTCCCATTGTATTAATAAAGTGCAAGTGCAAATGAGATAGACAATAACCTGTGTTCTGTTTTCATCTGTTATTTCCACTAGGCAAGTTTTAAAAAATGTGGAAGCCCAGATTTTTAAGGAGCAGTGACTAATAATCCTAAAAATCATTCTTGCTTTAACTTCTGCTCCACTTCATTTAGGAATATTAGGGTTACAATATATGTGGGTTTCTAACATGCTCCACTTTTCCTCCAGAAATGGTGCCAGATGGAATTGGAAGACTTTGGTCGTTTGCCCAGGATTCCTGAATTATCAAGGGTGTACTGAAAGGAGTAGCTAGTTCTGACAGGACTGCAGATGTCTAGAAATCCCAGAAAAATGGCCAATGATCACAGGAAGACCAAAAACATGTTGCATGAATTAAAAACATTCCCATGACAGTTCTATACTATGCTACACCATAGACAGTCTTTTAATATTCTGGTTTTAAAATAAAAAAAAAAAAATCCAACATACAACCTGTGAAATAGAAAAAAAAAATTATAAGAATCTGGAAGTAGCAAAGACTTTGCACCACTGATCACCATGCTCTGGGCCTGGCTGTTCAGTCAGTTTTTATTCCATCTCAATGAAAAATCCTCCTACTAGCTATGAGGCACTGATAATAATGAATATTTATAGAATATCCCATAATTTCATATATTATTTTGCAATAATTATGATCAACTAAATTTTGCTGTTGTCTGTTATGAATGAACAGAGATCATTCAGAAATTAATAACTTGTTATTAAACAGCTTGTATCAGGCTTGGCAATTCCTTTTTGGACTAAAAAGTGAATGCATTAGTCTAACATGTAACAAGCCAAAATACTTTCATGTTGTAAAAAGCACTTTCCTTTTGTTTTCTTCTAGTGAAAATGACCTCTGGTTGGCCAATAACCCCCTAAATTCTCTTACCTGGATTCTCAGCTCATGCAGAGTGTATAAAAGCAATTATAAAGTGCCTTCTCTCAGCAGGTTGTCTGCCTATCAAACTGTCAAGGTTAGAGGTAATTTGCAAGGACATTCTGATTTTCTCATACTTTATTTTGCCCTTTTTTAGGATAGTGATATGATGGGTGGGTGCATGGCAGATTAATTGCGCAGTGACAGCGGAAGTGGCTGCAGTTCAGTGATGTGTGAAGGGATCCTGCTATAAAACCTGCTCCAGCAGAATGGAGGACTTGGGTGACCTGAGGGGTCATTCCTATTTCCGATGTCCAGATCAGTGTTACAGAGTCAGTAAATCAAAGCAATATCCCTCTAAAAGGGAAATGTTATAGATATAAATGATATTAATTATGCATGTCTGCAATTTATTTGTAGAACTGAAGGTAGTACTGCTGCCCGATACTAGATGTGTCTGAATGCCAGTATTTTCATTTGGTGCAAAGTATAATCTGAATTGCTAATCCAATGGCCTTCAAATGAATTTTCTATTAATTTAACTGGAGATGTAGAAGGCTGTGGTAGGAGCTGAAGGTCATAACTTCATCACCCTTTATTATGTGGTTTAGATAATGGTCTGTTACGCACTGTATGTGTGTCTAAAGTATATCATCGTGTTTTTATTTCCCCAGGCTCTGGCATAGTGCATTTCTGTGTCCACTTCTGATGAGTCATTTCCCTCCTTGTTACTCAGAGGACCATCACAGAATATGATGCTTCTTGGCCTTTATAATGTGAGAGGACCAGGCACTTGTTGTCCAATTGCCAGGGGCAAAGGAAGTTCAAAAACCTGTTTCCACTCTGTTCTTCTGTGTATTACAGCGTGGTAGTACAAGAGACAGTTACAGAAACCTCCTCTCTTCCATTTGCTAGATTCCCATAAGGAACAAATCACTACCAAAAAAAATACCCCTTACAAACCCACTGTTTTCTGTTTTGAAATTTAAGAAGCACAGATCAGAACGTGATGGTTCTGGCTGGCATATGTTTGTGGAAGAAGGATAATGACGATATTCCATAAAAAGAGCTGCTACTGCTCTGAAGCTGTGGGTCAGTCACACACACCGAGTTGTTGCCTTGTGCATGCAATAAAAACTGTTTGCTATTTTCATGTGCAGCAAGGAAGTGGCAAATGCAAACTAATCCTCACCCTGCAATGAAGGAGCATAAATAAAACAGGAAAGTGGCATGAGTCTTCAGCTTCAGCCCAAGCACTCCAATGTGATTCTCTGCATCCTCTTGGTAATAGGCCACTGCAGCTAGTCCAAGTGCCTCCAGGGTGCAGATGGTCACAGAGAGGGCCATGTTTAGAAAATTCATTAGCATAATCTAGCCAGAGGAAGAAAAATGACCCATCTCCACACTAAAGAGCCAAGTAAGGGGAAGATGTGAATGTCACTCTCTGTCACAATAACAGAAAAGTTTTGGGAAGTGACCAGAGGGTGTTTCAGCTCACAGAGTACCCTCACGAATAGAAACTCATTCTTGGACCAGAGTAAACACTAGATTGGTCTGAAGAGCAATCACCTTGCTAAAGTTATTAACTCACCTGTACAAAAATACAAAGGAGTGTAACAGCTGTCTTCAGCAAAGAGAAATCCAATTGGTCACATGGGGCATTGGTGGGAGAAATTAATCTCTGAACCTCATGAATTGGGACCAAGACAGCATCCAAAGATTCAGAAGTTTAGGAAGATAGTACACAGTAAAGCTTTGTGTAAATTTGTGTCATCTTACTGTGTGTTAATTTCCATCAATACACAAACCCAGTCAGCAGAGTTTAACAGGTGTTTCCTGATCCCTCAAGTACGAAAGTGCTTCAGCAACAATCCATCTTTACAGTGCAGTAGGAGTGCAGGTGGGCAATCCTTCCCAGCAGGTCACATTTCCCACTGCATTGTGATACCAACAGAGGATTTTAGGTGAACTCATTGAATTTTTACTGCTCAAAACTACACTGAACATCTAAAATTGCAGCAATGAGTTTATAAATTGTAGTGATTTTGGAGTAGCTTGGGAGCTAGTAATGATCTTCCAAGGACACTGAGAGGGAATACATTACAAAACTCCCACTGACATTCAGTGCAACCACATGGCTGTTTATCTGCTCAGGGAGAGAAGAGGGAAGGAAGGGAGTCTCTATGAAATATCTTCTTTAGTACTGCTACTGGCTTTGTGAAATATCCGTAGCATCCCTTGATTAAAACTATTGGGAAAATATAAACAAATGCATATAAATACATAGGAGTATTAGATCACTATTAAATGGGGGGGAAATCCCAAACATTTTCAAGGCATGATTATCATTTCACAATGGCTCTTACCTCACATTACCTAAATTAAGTAGTAGATAAAGGATAACCTTAATTCTGACTTTTGGTGGCAGGTAAAGATAGAATCCTAATGCTGGTCTGTTACCAAATGTCAACTGCAAATCACCACATTTGATTTAAAAAAATCACACACTTACATTTTGATTCAGCCCTTCATTCCAGTAATACCAACTAGCTGATTTAGGAATGCAATTGCCTTTTGGAGAGATCTGATTTTTCAAACTCGGGCAGTTGCCCATAAATGCAACCAGACATCTATTCTGGCTATTAAGGAAGGGTAAACTTTAGGCATTTAGAGCCTCTTTCTCTCCCTCAGATACAGGACAAACCACTTAGATTATTCCACAAAGGTCTACATTATAAACTCTGGCAGAAATTATGGTTTGCCACAGCTATCACAACATAACTATGTCAGGAATTCGGTGTTTAATCCTATGCTACAGAAAGTTATGAAGTTATTTAATTCTTTTCTAACACTCTTCATGGGTTTCCAAAGCTATATTTCCTTTTGAATTCCTCGAACCCTGAAATGAGAGTAAAATTTCTATTAAGAGAGTGCTGTGATTTTCTGGTTTATACCACGTTTTGCTACCTCATTACTCCTCCCAGTAGAGAGTGTTGTGGGGAAATATTTTTGGCATCTTCAGCAGAAACATTTGTCTGCTTGACAAGTATTCCCAATGGTTATTTTTATCAACCTTGGTGATATTCTTAAATTTAACTTTCCTGCATGGATAGATGGATGGATAGATAGACAGACAGGCAGAAAGATAGATTCATACATATGAATATACTCATTCCCCCATTGAAAGCAATTATAAATATACATTCTTTTGAATTAAAAATTCCCATTGATTTTAGCATATTTTCATCATATATTATCCCTTCTCTGTAAATGACTAATTACTTTCTCCTTTAGTCTTCTGAGTCAGTTGCTGTATCCCTTCACTCTCATCTGATCTCAATATATATTTTATTTTGAGAAGAGCTCTGGTATCTTTCAATCTGTAGAAATCATTATTACTGGAGGTACAGAACTCTCCTTTTGTTAAACAGGAACTGCATAAACTCAGAAAATTCATATTGAATACATTTCATTTTCACTCACCACACTTTAAATTAATGTTATATTATGGGTCTTCCAATCATTGTTATTTTTCATTTCTTTCTTTGCCTATAACCTCTCTCACAGTGAGTGGAATTTCATTTTCAAATCCAGTTTTGCTAATCCCATCATGCCCCATACTTTTCAATTCATCCACTGAAGACTGATTTAAAGTTAAATAAACTTATTACTCATAGCAACTACATCAAAGTTTCTATAATTCTTTACTATCCAACTCTGAAGAATGTGACATTCTGAAAGTCATTTTTACTTCTCGTGGGATATTTATCTATATTTTCTTCCCATTACAATTTAAATTCTCTGTCTTCCAAAGTATAGCAGTGAGACTGTAGCAGAATGAGGAGTTAAACTATTTCTTACATGCATGTTGGTTCAGAAACAATCTTCTTTTCCCACAGTTTTTTGCTTTGGTACAATTACGAATTTAGGAAAAATAAGAGTAACTGTATAGAGATACTGTACAGACACATGTACTTATTGTTTCCCAGTTCCTAATCCTTTAAATCTCTATTTACCCTTGTTTCTAATTATTTTATTCATTGCCTCATACTGTATGCTCTTTCAAGCAGAGATTAGCTTCATGTAGATGTGCACAGCCTCCAGCATAGAGGATGCCATTCCCAATCAGAGCCTCTAGGCACTCCTGTAATACACATAATAAACATCACCAGAATTTTCTATCCCTTTGACTTGCTGCCATATTCAAGCACGGGCTTGCTATGAGTTGAACAAATTTGTGGCATTAGTTGCATCCTGGCACTTTATGAATCTGTCAACCCTTCAAATTCCTTAGGACGTAAAACTTAAAAAAACTCCCCAAATGAGCCCTTTTAAGCCTAATGGACACCCTGTCTGAGCTGTTACAGTTCGAAGGCAATTATCATTTTCTGGGGGAAATGTCCAAGCAGGATTTTCTCTCTGGTTCTTAACACAGAGCACTTGGTGTTTCATTTCTGTATGGATGGAGAAAAAGCATGAATTTACATCTTGGATCATTTGTGCATCTAACACACAGGCAAGAAAAGTCTTATCTCTGCAAAACTGTAGGAATATCGAAACTGAGTTCTTCCGTTTTGTATGAATTTGAGAAATCATAAAAAATAAACGGTACCACAGCTCTTTCCAGTCTGTTGGAAAATGGAACAGTAACTAAACTCAGAAAAAGTGTTGCCAAGGGTCTTTCCACAACACTCATTAACCATAATTTGAAAGACCCCTAAGTATTGAACTGTACTCACATTGTGGTATTCTGTTGGTTGGCAGCAAAAAGATTTTTTTGTGTGTGTTTACCACATTGAAAAAAGATTCAAAGACATAATATAAAATTAATCTCACAGTTGTGTCTCAATCACAGCTGAGGGTCCAGTAATTAGGACAAAGCTCTGTCTTAGCAAGAAGAAACCTCAGAAGATAATTGTATTACTTAAGGGATGCAAACTGCTGAACAACCTAGTAAAAATATCGAAGGATTGAGATGTTTTTGTCTGCGATCTCATTTCAGAGTTTGGTTTTATCCCTACTGTGGTTAGAGTGCTCCACATCTCACTTGTAGGCTACCATCCCGAGGAGCTGAATCCCGCAGAATTCCACTCTTGTAAGTGGGTTGTAACTAGGCCATGTGAATTTGAATTCATGCTCACACAAACACAGACACAAATGCAGTTCTAAAAAATTTGTTTTCAATGAGTGAGAAAATAACATCCACACAGTTTAGTTTTACTTACATTCTGGCAATGCTCACACCTATTACCCTAAACATCCTGAAACTGTGCCACGTGGATCCAACACACAGCTGCCCTTAAACTCAGCAGAAAGGCTACTCAACATAAAGATGATAAAAGAACATTAAAACCCCTCTCTTACTATCAAGGAAAGGAACACAGAAGTGGGAAATACATCAACAAAAGCTAATTTTTGCAGTTGTATTTATAATTATTTCTACACTTTAATAAAATACCCTCAAATATAGCATGGTTTTGAGGAACCAAAGGCAGATATTTATGTAAGACATACATGTGTAATCACATTCTGAAGTTCTTTTTCCCTTTCAAACTACAAGTTTAACAAGAGTCCAGATTTTGATAATAAAAGAAATGCCCTGCATTGCTAAGGTCTTCTGAGATTACCTGGCCAATGTAAGAAATGTTGATTTTAAAAATTATTCCCCTCTCATTAAAAATATTTTTGAAGGTGTGTAAGAAAAAACAAATTGGTTTTTTTTGTTGAGGTGTTTTTAAGGACAATTTGTGATACTTCCTTTCTCTCAAAATATGGATTTTTAATTTGTTTTCCAAAATCTAAAGTGAAATCTTAAAAGGAACTTGCCTGGCTGTTATGTCACTCCTGGTTCATAACAGTCAAGTTCCCAATGTTCCTTGGGAAGAAAGATACTGCCATGCTACACATTCAGTGATTCCCATGGCACAATGATATTAATAACCAGTGGCTTTTGCATCATGACAAGTGTTTCAAAAGAGCATCACTATGAAATTGAGCCCTCAGGGCAGCGGGGGCACAGAATCCAATGGAAATACAATGCCAGGGAGTTGAATCCAGCTCACCACGGTGAGAATGCTGATCACACAGCTGTGCCAAGCCCTGCACACAATGTGCACCTGAGTACACCAAACTGCTTAAGACAATTCAAGGAATCAATTACAATGGTAATTAGTTTATTCCATGGAAGAGGTAGCTGTTAGCAATTCGATTTCCCCATGCAGGCTATTCTTTTGGAAGGTGAGAACAAGAGATAAGCAAGCTTTATCAGAAGAAAAGGCAAACCAATAATTAATAACACATTACTAGGTACCACTATTGCAAATGGCAATATTTATCAGCAGTTTTCAGGATACCACCACTCAGCAGGTATGGAGCCATGCTGAATCAGGAATACAGCTCCTCTGCTATTGCAAAACTGAGCCTGAAACTGGTTTATACAAGGCCTAAACAGCAACACTTGGAGAAACAGAGAAAAACTTTCAAAAATACATCATCTTACAGTATCTAAGTGCCTGCTTACTCTGCAGCATCTGCAGAAGTAAAAGGGGAAACACATTCAAACTTCACAGAGATCCCCAACAGCAGTGCCAGAACACCAGGGACTTCTGCAAGGTAAATATTTGCTGAGATAGCAGGAACAAAATGCTTCAGCAAATTAATCAGAAAGGTTTTGGCAAGTTCTCATGGGCACAAGGTGCTTTAAGATTTGTAGTTCCAACACACCGTTTGGCAAATACTTTTCTTGTGATTGCTTTTCAGGACATGCTCAGCATCAAAAACAGCTCAGCATTCCAACCTGCAAGTGTCAGAAAGCTCTTCCAGGAGCTAAACCACACTTTGAAGGCTTAACCATCTATGACAGCAATGTTAGCATGTAGTAGAAATGGTTGTTTAAAAAAAATAAAAAAATAAAAAGGAGCAAAGGAAAAAAGATGAAAAATAAAATTCAACTCCAAGCTTAACAAAGCAAACAGTTTAAAAGAGCATAGTGATTGAGTCTTAAACAGATCATGTTCTTGTAATCTCTTGAGAATCTATGAAAATAATTGTTAAGATTTCAGCAACAACAAAAATAATGTTTTGTAAAGCTTTAGAACACTTTCAGAGTCAGTAGGGCATATTGTGATAAGTAAATAAACACATTTGTTACTCTGCAACAAATTAAAGAATGTTCCCTGTTGAATATATTTTTTTTTTAAAAATCATGAATACCAGCTCAAGAAGAAGCAATTCAGTGTATGAATCTGCAGGTTAGTTAAATTCACAAAGAACAGTCTCCTTTTCTGGTTTATACCTTGAGGAAACATGGTTGCAATTCTTGAGATGTATACAGTGCTGAAGAAGGACAAAGTGCTTACAGATGGAAATAAACAGCATCCAAGCATATGTCATATATAAACCTCAGTCAGTAAGAACAGCCAAGATTGCTACTGTTTCACACTGTCACTAAGCAAAAAAGATCCAAAAATTGGTTCAAAATATTACAATTTTTTTGTTAGTCTTTATTTGTTTGAAGCGTGTTGTCATTCTACTCAAAACAAAAATGCTAATTTTTTCAATTCCGTGTATGCACCAGACCTAGAATAGCAAAAATATATGGCATCCTTCTAAGATCTTTGTGTTTCTTTTTTTCATTTAGTGACAAATTACATCACCTAAGAGGAAATGTGATGTTTGCAGGAAAATGAAGAGTCAGCACTTTGAACATATTGAACTTTTATGGTAGACAAAACCTCAATTATTCATCCTGCCACTGCTTTACCTGAACCAGATGCATGGAGGTGTGTGTAGCTCTATTAATAATTTTGACATAGCTGTAGCTTTGTTTTTTCCATATATTCAGCTAATAAACTTGGCACTGTAAACTGTCCCTGACTATATTTTCTGTTGTAAAATACTGCAAGAAAACATTTTCCTGATGGCAATAACTAATGTGGGATGTGTTACCCACTATTCAGATTGGTGAACCCCAAAACCAGTCCCAGATTGAAGACCAACTTAACTTTTTCAGACTCCATAATTGTTCACAAACTTCAGAATGTAAAAGTAAACCAGAAACTCTGTTGCTGATTAAGTTTTTGTTTAATGAAAATTCTTTCTAATAGTGCTCTAAAACATCACTTCAAATGTCTGATTTGCCAAAGTGGTAGCATTCTCTAAAATGTATTTAAAAATACAAACAGTGAAACTGTTAACAAGAGATAGAGACTTCTGAATACCTCAGAACACTCACATCTTAAAGAGTGGCACAGAGCTTGAGCTGTAAGAGCACAAAGTCTGCAAACATCAGTGTCAATCCTGCAATTTCTTCTTTCATAAGGCTTCAAATAAAACAGATTCTGCACATAAACTCACCTACACTAAGAAAAATGAAGAACCGGTACCCAAGAATTTCTTAGATTCCCAATATCATGAAAGAAACTCTCATATTAACAAGCAACTATTACCAGGCTGTAGCAAAACTTGGTAACTAGCATCATTAGAATGTGTTATTTTCCTTGGTTTTGCACTATTCTGTAAGTTCTCTTTACTGATTATCATCATTTTAGCCACATACTGTATGTCTAAACAAATTTCTGTTTAAGTTGTTCCTATTTTGTAGCCAAAACCGACAAAATTTTGGCTCAAAAATTCCAAGTTTTTTCCCTGTTGGCATTCTCTTTTGTGTGAGCCAGAGTTTAACAAGGACTAGCCATGAATGGAATCCTCCTCTGCTGTATCCTCACAGAAACACAGAATCAGCTGAGCTGGAAGGGACCCACAAGGATCATTGAGTCCAACTCTTAACCCTGCCCAGGACATCCCCAAGAGTCACACTATGTGTATTGAGAGTGTTGTCCTTCTTTAACTCATCTTACATTGTTCAAGAATGAAAAGAGAAGGATTTAGATCTGTATTCCAATGGACTCATTCCATTGAACCACTGGACCTATACAATTTAGGTGAATATGTGGCAGAATCTCTGAGTTAAGGAATCTGTGGGAGCTGTAGCATGTCCCAGGAGGCACCTGCAACTACTCTGGAGGAGCAGTAGACAATGGGAGAGATTCTCCTTGTCCCTGGGCAGCTGGAGCCTTGCAGAAGCTGGCACAATGACAAGTGGCAAGTTCTTTCCAAACAAGTCTGACAGAGCAAATATTCTTCATGAATTTACAACTTTCCAAGACATCCCAAGTCCAAGTCTGTTTTCCTGACAGAATCTCAGACCACGACCTAGAGCTGATCTAGCTGTCTCTATTTGAACCTTTTCTAATGGACTCTGCTGAACATAACTTTTAAGTCACTATGAAAGTTAGTTATTATTCACCTTCTGCCCCAGGAATTAATATGATCAGTTTGGTTCTTGTTTCTTGAAATCTTTTAAAAATCCTGGCTACATTCTGCAAGATTAGGAAATAAACAACATTACAGTCTTTGCACAAAGTAAATGCCACAGAGAATGGGAGATCTGGCAGAGCAGTGGAAACTGCCCAGTCTCAGTGCAGCTCTGCTCCTGACACCAGACTTTGCTCCTGTTTATGGTCTTTCCCCTAAGGACTCATATTTCAGTGATTATATAAAACCATTTCTAGCTTTTTCAGATAGTCATAAGATAAAGTGAACTTACTATTAAAAAATAAAGTAATGCCATTTATATTGCATTGCTCTCAGGCAGGTTATCTTAAATCAAGGTGTTTGAAAACAATTACAGTCAGTCATGGCCAGAGCTGAGCCTGCTTTAAATTCAGCTCATTTAACTTCTTTATCATCAAAGAGAGACCACAGTTCTCCACATGAAAGACCACAAGAAAGATGGTGTTTAAATTTCATCAATCCTGGTCATGAAAATATTTCAAAAAAATTTGTGGAGAATGTTAAGTAGGGGAAAAATAGCCTTGTTTTTCTTAATAGTTGTAGCAAGTTACCAATTCAGCTTTTTCTAAGACAGGGACTTAAATGAAAATAAAATACAAATAAATGCTTTTGACAAAGATGGTAGAGGAAGACAATGGAGTTTTTAAAAATAGAAAAATAAGTCTGTCACCAAAATGAACTTCTACTGACTTTGCTTCAATCTGAGAAATGTATTTTCCCACAAGTTGAAAGGCATAAAGATAATAATGATGGTAATAATAGTAATAGATATTTATAGAAACTGTACATTATGTGAAGCTTTAGAAATTAATGTAGATATTTGTAAATGCAGATTTTTTTCTCTGTTACCTCTGTCATATTGGATTTGGGAGACATTAAATAGTGAATATGCACATTTCAGCCACTGCAACTCAGCTCATAGCATCCTAAAAGAGAATCTGTTCATCCATTTGTCCATGGCAAAGCATCACTCCCTTGTCTAAAGAGCGCATTAAAGGTCACGCGAGTTGGCCACAGCAACAAGAAAAGGATTGCTTCTCTTCAAAATTGACTTCTATTTCTGTGGGACCTGTAGATCACACGGGCACCCAGATGTGCATCCCCTGCTTTGCAAGACCTACTTCTAGATGAGGAGACTACTTTTGGCAAGCTTCTGGATGTTTAGATGTCTTGAAAAACTGACACTGCACACAGTATTCCAGAGATGTCTGGAAGAACTCAACAAGCACCATGTGGAGTTGACCTGCCCAGGACACAAGAATTTTAAAAAAAAAATTTGGTAAGGAGGAATATTTTCTAAGACAATTGACAGAAATTTTAGAAATCCTAACAAAACTCTCAGGCAGAGACAATGGCCAATTGGTAACTGGCTGCTTCTTATATCAGAGGATTATCTCACTTTGTTTTTTGAAGTCCCTAATTCATGTCATTCTTCATAGCTGGGTAAAAAATATGGGGTTCTCCATAGCTTTGGTGTCATAGCACTTGTTCTGGCAGACTGCTTTTCATCCTTTTTGTGTGTTTTGGTGTCTGTGTATTTATTCCCCTACACTACATAACCTACTGTTTGCACTGTGTGTGTCATCAGACCCCTAAGCATTCCTTACATGCACAGAACTTTTAGAAGTTTAATAAAAACAAACTGAGTTTTCCCAGCTGGTCTTACAGCAGTAATTAAGTGAAAACTGCTATTCCCAAGGTGTGCTCATTTCTGCTAATGCCATCAGTACTGCTGCTGCATGCTCAAGCAGGTTAACAAACAGAATCACATTAGCTTTTGTTCTTACAGAACAGCAGGGCTAAATCTTCATTAGGTATAAAACAATGAGGAAACATGGAAGAAGAATGGAATGCAATGGGTTTGTGCCAGTTGAACAGCCGGTCTCTATAATTACATGAAAAATAAATAAATAAAAAGAAAAAAGATAGGATTGACTAAGAAATTTTAAGAAGCCAATCCATTTTCTAGCTTTGCAGTCAGATATGAAAGCCACTGGTTTGACATCAAAGGGTTGTGTGAGTGATGCTTGCAGAGGTAAGAGCAGAATTAATTCTTTGGTTGTAAACCAAATGTATTTCTTGAGATCAGAGAAGAAATAAAAGGAACAGATGTTGTTCCATATCCAGAACGTAAAGAAATTAATTGGAAAACTTCAGGAAACAGAGAATTGTGACATTTCTAAGTGTATGGGGGGGAAAAGGGACAAAAGGATGACTAAGTGATGTCTAGTCTAGAGTGGGAATGTTTCTTGAAAGAATTATATTTACTGGGTCAATAATATTTCTTTTTCTTTTACTTTCTAAAGCAACGTCAGATCAACAGCCATTTCTGAATGTCATTAAGCCACTGAAAGGACATTTCAAACCAGCATAATTATTTTCTGTTTCATGCACACAGATAAGCCCACCAACATCAGGTACATTTATCACAGCATAGCTCCTGTGTAAGAGACACTTAAGTGTTGCAACCCTCTAATTATCACGAAGTCTAATTCTTAAAGAAACAGGATCTTAGTGAAGACCCAACACAGCCCCACCACAGCTTCATGCACAGTGATTTCTTCTGACACATTCACTTATCAAAGTGCATTACCTGTCATCCAGTTGTTTTCCTGTTACTTAAACATATATTTGTCTGCTTTCAGCAAATATCTCTGCAGTGATGCAGGAAAAGATTTTGGAAGGAGTTTCAACTCCTGTATTAAAATATCCAAGCTTTAAAATAGAGCATTTTCCTCTAAACTCTAGATGTCTCCCTGTAAAAGCCCTACCCAGTGCACCTTGGCCAGCTTTTCCTTTTGACATGAAATATTCTCCTGAAATATCTGCTGTAGGGGCCTTCTGAGTTCTGTGGTCTACACCTGAGTGTGTGTCTCAAAATACGGCCATAAGTCCTTTGGGGAGCTTTACACAGATTTTTGCTTATTAGAAGGCATTTTATTTGCATTTATTAACATATAAAAAAATGCTAATTTACTCCCACTGCCATTTTCCTATTCCAGTCTCTGAAACCACTTCCCTGAGACCAGTCTGGAGCATTTTTCCAATCACATCTTTTCAATAAGGCCTTGTGGAACAGACTGTCTTGCTGGCCTCTAGAGGAACATTTTTACCACTGCTGCCCTACCTTGTTGGCCTCAGGAGGGACATTTTTTCCACTGTTGCCAACACTGCTTGTGTTTTATGGGAACAAGGACTGGGAGATGTACGTAAACACTCAACAATGAAACATCTTGATAAACAGCCCTTGTAGTGCTGCAATTACCATATCTCTTGATTGTCAGGAAATAGGCTCTTGATAAACGTGTGGTTTCATTGTTTACCCACGTTTGTTTTCAATTAAAGTCAGAAACCTATAATGTGCATTAGAACACTGCTCAGCTTGGTTTGAAAATAGGCGGGTAATTAATGACTAGACATTGCATCTATTTATTTCAATCTCTGGAGACTTCAGGGACTGGTTAATCCAAGATAACAAGCTTGTTAGAAGGCTGAAGGAAGAGCAGTTTTTTCAGGTATTTTCCCTCCTGTCTAGTTCTTGCACTTCAGGTACCTTTTTATTTTGGCTAGGCATCATACAGATGTCCAATGCAAGCACAGCCCTTCCTTGCACTCTGTATCATGAGATACAGAGCTGAGTGAATGATATTCTCTAAACTGTTCCACTGTAATCATTTTTGCCTAGCTGCTAGGCTGATCACTCTGTTGAATTTTACCAGGCTATCACTTGGTAGTTCCTTTCAACTCACAACAAGTTTTCTTCATAGTGTATTTGCTTCAGTTTGAAAAAATTTGTACAGACATGTATGACAGATACACATTCACACCACCTACATAATGTGTGTGTACAAATGCACACACATACAAAATGTACATATATTTGAAAATAAACTGTAATTTTCATATTAGTACATGGCTAAGCACTCATGTTTCCTCTATACAAAAACAAAGTAGATCAGTAACTTACATCATTTAAAGATCAAAGTCACATTTCCAAGATACTTTGTGTTTCTGTGCATTACACATACACAACGGCCCTTTTTAGACTAATATGATTCATTTTTGTTTTGAAGTTGCTCATTCATTTGCATAACTGGAAGTTGTGCCTATGTGCCTGAGGAAGATCAGTTCTTTATATAGAGTATTTCATGTTTTTTTAGTATGAAATACATAGTCATTATTAATAAAAGACAAAAATTGCTTATTAAAGAGGCCGAAATACAACAGCCTTTAAAACACCCTAATTGCAGCCTAGATTGGTTCCTTTATAGAAATAATAAAGACATAATCATAACATGTATATAATTTAATAGAGTAATTCACTGAACTTCTAGAATCATACGGCTATAAGACAACAATTTAATGCTGTTCAACCACATCTGTTGTCATTAATTTAACTCCCCCTGAATTATACGGAAAGACAACCCCCTCTACTGCACTGGCTGTCTGAGCTGATTCCTGCTGATTTCAGTAGGAGTTAGACTTTGTCCTTAGCAACACACACAGTGGAATTTGAGACCAGGATTTGTTTCCAAAGTTTGAGAATGGGAACTTTTCTCCCACTTGGTCATAATTATAATGCAGGAGATTAAATTCTATTTAAATCATGCCTTTCTCCAAAAGAACATGAAATGCAAGTGGTCGATTTAGTGATTTGGAACAGCTCATTGGTGTCATTCTTACACTGTTGCATGTAAAGACACATTGATTTACGTTCCTTGATGAAGTAGGCCTTAATGAGGCAAATGGTTTCTCTCAAATCACATTTGTATTGAAAATGCAAATCTGAAATATTTTTGACACATAAGAATTTAGGAAATTTTCTTTAAGTAAATGTGCATCCACTGACATCTTTTGTCTGTTTCAATATAGATACTACCTGTTGGAGTGTGCACTCACTTATTACAAAAAGTAAGTCTTATCTATTAAGATCATACTAGAAAGTTTTGGCAGACACCACTTGTTTTTAAAAGTCATGTGGGAGCTAGCCCACAACAGCATCAGCTGCTTAGTGGGAATTTTCCAAACCTTTTGTGGGGCACAAAAAATTAAAAACATTAAAAGCCCCAGAGGAAGATGCCAGTGGTTTAGGGACCCAAGCACATAGTGATGGACTCAAACTTGCTTTGCCTCATGAGGTTTACTGACCTTTAGTGCAACTTCAGCTTCACTGGGATGTGCACTGCTGAGGGTTTGCCAGTTTTCAGGTAAGGACACAAGTGCATTTTGTGCTGTGTGGAAGCTACACGTCCCCATAGGGATGTGCTCGTAAAATGACAGGCACATCAAGTTTCTGTTTCATCAGAAAGAAATAGAACAGTCAGTCACTAAGTTGCTGCATTTAAGGCAGTGTTTGTAATTTCACTTTGGATGGCAATCTACTGTATAAGATGGACAAACTTTCCACTACAAAGGCAGTGTTGAATTCTGTACATTTTTGATATGTACGATGTCAAATAATAATTGATATTAACAATCGTGTTAAGTATCTCAGTTGTTATCAAATAACCAAATAATTATAATCATTACATGAAGTTGCCTTGAATTTGCTTGTGGTTGTGCACATTGCTCTCCACAGAGCACACTCTCTTTCAAATATAGGCTGCACTTTTCCAGTCAGTGTGTGTATTTAATTTTTAAAAGGTATTTCAGGGAGAGATGAACTTTTGATATTCTAAAATCACAGCTCTAACCCCTTTCATTAGAACAGAATTATCTTTGTGCAAAAATTCTGTCAGAAATACTGCACAGCTGTGTACCTGAACTGTCTTTCAGATTCAGTTTTATATTTCTATTTTCAGGTCTGAAAATGCCTAATTTTGTCAGCAAAGGAGGACAGCAGATAATTGTGGGCAGCTCTGCATGAATTTCTAAAATGAGACAAACATAAATTTAAAGCAGAAGCAGAGGAAGAAAGATAGTGTTGCAAGAAAATGTGCAGTGGCAAAATAATAAATGAACAAACATGCACAGTTGTACTGGTAAAGACAGAGGCAATAAGGGAACTATTCCAACTTCAGATGAACTACAGGTAGAAAACTAGAGGTGAAAAAGAGGCCAATTTTCCCCTCTACTTTTTTGAAAGGTGAGGAAATCCTAAGTCCTTCCACTAACTCTTCCTCACTCAAACTCCCACCAGTGGGAGCCCAAAATTTAGAGAGGTTCCACAATTCTGAGGTGCAGATTTAGTCCATGAGGGATAGAAAGGATGGGATCATCTGGGAAAAAAGTGCACTGCCAACTGCTATGTTGGCATTGCAACAACTGCAATGTCAGAGCATCAGTTAGAGAAGTGACCCTTTTTACTTTTTTATTTACATTTATTTACCCCACCCTCAGCCAAAACTCCTTTTTTTATACCACCATACTACACCTATTGTCAAAAGCCTGCAGCATTGTTAAAGTGCACAGCCATGGTCACCAAAGGAATTTTAAGCAAATCTTAGAATTTATTCACAGAAAGATGGTAATAAAATGAGTAATGGGCAGAATTTGTGCCAGGAAGTTAAATTATTCTAACAGTTACATGTATTGATCCACATAAGAGAATAACAGTGTTTAATCTGGTTGAAATGAAACCATTTTATATAAAATCCATTTATAGAAAACACCTAGCAAGCACAAAATGGGCCAGGAAATATTTTCACTTGAAACTACCATACATGGATGAATTATCATTCATTCATATTAAAAATACAATTGAGAAAAATCCTTTATCCATTATATGGTATAGGAATTGTTTACGTTCTGTTATTTACACCATTTGGAGGGCTATATTCAGAGAGAGTTTGGGGATTTAAGGAAAGTTTAGGGAATTAAGGAAAAACAGAGACCATATTGGCCATTATTGGCCATCCCACCTACTTCTAGTTATCCTGCAAGTTTTTATTTTAAAATTATAACTCTGTGAATACCCATTACACTTTTATACATGACTCTTAATCCTCTATTGCTTAAACACTCAGGTACTGATCAAACAATAAATGAGGAAACTTTTACTACTAACACTTAGTCACACTATCTTTCAAAACACAGCATATTCCATTGCCTGAGTCTGGATAAATGGGAAATATGTTTCAGTTTCTCCAAGCACTGAGTGAAAGCAGGAGTTATCTGAAGTCCTTCCTTGGCAATGGCTGTTCATTACCTTCAGTTTTGTTTATTTCCTTATTTTTTTCTTTTCTCTGCCACATCACTGATTTAGGAACTTTCATGGAAGGGGGATTTTTGAAGGTAAATAAATCAAACATGTTTTTGGGGAACAGGTATTCAAGGTATTATGGATTTTTTCACTCCTCAGCAATGCTGCATCCTGATTCTGCAAGTCTTTCATCATCCACTCTTTTAGAATTTGGAATAGGAATTTTGTCGTCAATTGTACCACAGGAAATATATTTCTTCTCTATTTTGAAAAGACAATTGGTTATAAGTATTATGTAAAACCCCTCCTCTCCCTAGCCTGAAGAAAAATGTAATTTCTTTTCTTTTAAGAAGCATTGGGTTTGCGAGTACCCTGCTCCTGCAGTGCATGGATTGACTCTTCATTATTACCTGGCTTTCTTATTCTTCTCACTGGAAACAAAAGAATCAGACAAAACCAAAAGAAAACACCTTATGACTTCATTTCACTACTTTCCAGTTCTGGGAGACAATAAACCTTTGCAAATACAGCCAATTATGTATAATCTAGAGTTAGAACACAAGAAAACAATTAGGCAAATGAACAAATAGGTTAACAGGTATTTTAATTTACTGGAATTTAACAGAGTCTATTTGAATAAGCAAATATATCTGCCTGAAGGCTTGTGGGATTAGGACGTGCATCTTCAATTGGACAGATTTTCTGTAGTTTTAAATATTTGCCCAGATATTTTCACTGAGTTAAGTTTTCCAGATTTCCATAAATGAGACCTGTGGTTAGTAACTTTCTCAGTGTTTCTTTGTAAATAAATTTCAGATCTAATTTCAAGTCTTCTTCCATCTACTGGGAGATTTTTCTATTATTAAGAACAGACTCCTGGACTCTTTGTATCTTTATTAAAGGCAGATGAATAATTATATAAAAAGGTACAATTCACTATAAAAATGTAATATCTTTGATCTGTTTCTCATTTCAGTGAAGGCTGGACTGGAAGTATAGTTTTGTGAATCCAGTTCCATTGCTAACATCCTGAGCATATGTTTATGAATAACTGCAAAGAAACATTTACATAATTAAAAAGCTTTTCCTGTAAGCAGGCATCTTTTCTGAAATGTATTCATGATTACTTCAATTTTTGCTACAATTTTTTATATGAATCAAATAAGGAGTTATTCCTAAGTGGATACCAGCTGATATTTAAAACGTACATATTTCTCTTTTCTCTGATTTGCCAGGCAAGCAACATGGTTGTATCAGCTTCCTTGCTGGCATATTACACAGATGTGCTTTGCCATACTTGAAGCTTGTAATTTAGAAATTAATTTTTCACAAATATCAATGCCACTACGGATCTATTGTTCAGCTCCTGCTACGAAATGAAAAGGAATTAATCTTGTCAGAAGAAAATACCACGTGCAAAATATTCTCAGAAACACATTAGTGATACTTACTTGCAATCGGTTTGATATAATGAACTCATCTGAAACCTTAGACAGATCAATAAAGTGAACATAGGCTTTATGCTCTTGTTATGGAAAAAACATTACCATTTAGAGGCAACAACATGTTTTGCAAGTTAGAAAAGTGGAATATATTCACCAAACTGACAGGAAGGGCAGAAAAATTATCCCCACTTGTTTTCTTCTCTTTCCTTGTCCCGTGATATGCTACAAGAATCCTTTTGAATGAATGAGCTTCAAAGCCCTTCCACTGGTTTTAGAATAGGTAGACATTACTGAAAAGTCCAGGGAGTATCTGGGTGAGATTTGGATAAAAATAAACATAACAGACCTTCAGCTCTTTGGTGTAGCTGAAATTCTGGAAGGTAACTTGAAGTTTGTGGTCTTTGTCTCTTCCCTGGTGCCAGTATGTTCTCAGAGACTAGACAAAGGAACAAAAATCTTCTGTCTGTATTAAAATAAAAGTAACTGTGGTTCATCATCATCCATCAACATCTCTTCTCCCCATGAAAATTAACTATGAGAAGCCTGTGAAATCTCACGACTACAATCTCATTGAAGGCTTGAAAGTACATGATACAAAATACATTTTTCCTAGTATATCACCGTATCTTTTTCTTCCATCAGTTTCTGGACTGCAAAAGAAACTTCCCTTTTTATTAACTGAAAGCACATTGTTCTGTCATTTCAAAAGTTTCACTGGATTATACAGAAGTTTCACAGGATATGTTTGATTTATATTTTCCTAGGCAATCAATGCTTTCAGGGTGCTTTAATACACGTTCATACTCTGGGGCTAAATGCTGAACTGGGCACCAGTGACTCCCAACATTTACAGACACCATTCAAACTCCAAACACAAATTCAGTGATTGAGCTATTCAGAACAATCTCTGACAACTTGTCACGCAAAACTGAGAGCAAACAAACCCAAAATCAACCTCTACCCCACTTATTTTTTATATCTTCCCCAGTGCCTGTTTATATAATAGGCATGAATTTTTGGTTGCGTGCAGACTTCAGTGTTGTTGAGTTTGACTTTCAGATGTCTGGAGCTTCAGCATTTTGAGGATTAACATGTCTTTGTTTCCTGGTTCATTTATAAAGAGCATGAGGTGTTTCCTTCTCTCCTGTAGAGCTGAGAGCTATATATGCAAGTGTTTCTAAATTATCAAGGGCTGCAGTGCTTGAGTAATAAGCAAATTATTGCATCAAAGCTATTTTCAGTTTGTCTTGCCACAATCATTCAGAGGCTGTCATTTAAGCAGGTTTTTTTTCCTTTTAAACAGTTTTCATCCTTCTACAGATGTCAAAACTAAATGATCAATAAATAAAAAGGGGTTTCCATCCTGATATTATGCTTGTTTCTATTAATTTGACCCTAGCTGGGGCAGTGACGTGTGTAATGCTGAGAAACAATTAATGACAGTAACAGCAGTCTGGCACCAGCAAGAATGACTTTGATCATTTTCTCTTTGTGTATGCAGTGTCTGGCAGGAAATATAAATGGCAATTACATTGGGAAGGCTGTTAGAACTGACCTATTAATTTAGCTTTCAGACTATTTTAAAGCATGCCTTTCTCTCAAAAACTATTTTCTGTGGCCTCTGTTCAGCAAAATCTCAGCTGAGCTTCCCAAAGTAGAAACACCATCCTGTTTTCTTTGCTTCTAATGCTAGTGTTGTCTCACAGCAGTGGGAGACAGATTAAAAAGGCCTGTTAATTCTCTACATGAGTTTGGTACACTTTTCCTACGTTGGCTTACAGTGTTATGGAGAACCCCTCATGACTCCTGAGATTTACTGCATTGCTCAAAAAGCAAAGAACTCAACACCTTTTGACTCAGCTATTTGTACAAAGCTGTCGTGACAAGTATTTTCAGTATTGGTTGTGCTGGTCTGCATCAACCAATTTTTAAACAGGGCTCTCCTCACCCTCTTTTGGGGGGATTCACTAAAATTTAATAAAAGACAAATAGAAAAAAGATCCATATTCTAATTTTGAGCTTTAAGCACTCCCTAACCCTCAAATTACTGAACTTATTAAATAGTAACAAGTCACAAAAAACACCAAATGTTTCAGCTGCTTCCACCCTTCAAATTATTCTTGAAACAGAAGAAGTCCCAAGGGCAGAGGAGGTATTGAAAGCATTAAAATGACATTAATTAACAAATTATATTTATTCAAGCTGTAAGCCCAAATGAAAAATATCTGCCACATCTTCTACCGACTTGGGCATCATCCAAATCATTGGCTCCTGTCTAAACCTCAGCACAGCAGAAGTTTTGCAGAAGGAAAATGGTGCCAGGTTGTAACAATTCACTCCATAGCAGGGATGGCAATCCTCTGGCTACTTGTGCTATAATGGAAGTTTTAGTTTTCACGTTCAGTTTCAACTCCTCTAGAGAGTTAAAGAGCCCTTTGGGGCAGTGCTGAGAGTCTGCAGCACTTGATTCCTCAGACATGAATTTCTGTAAATCAGATCCCGCTCAAAGGGAGACAGGAATGTGTTAGGAGAATATATAAAGACTGTGAAGAACTCAGACATTACAGTAGCAAAATAAGTAAAAATATCTTCAACTGCAGAAGGCTGCTGGCCTTCTCATTGGCCAAAAATATTTCAGTTTACTCTTTATGCTACAATACTTCTTTAATGATACTGCAGTGGAGAAAATTACTATGGGGAGTTGATTACACCGTATGGTGTTTTGTTTCTAAATGAAGATGTTTGGATTGCCAGCTCAAAGCACTGCAGTGCTGCTGAAATTCAACAGACAGCTACAGAGGAGCATATGGAGAGGTCTTTTTACAAACTGAAAAAAATGTTGATTATTTATACTGCCTTGGAGAACAACTGATAGGTCAGAACCTTAATCAAAGAGGTGAGGCAGAAATACCATATGTCTTCCAAAATACACCAGTCCCAGGGAGCACTTTCCAGTACTGATCATCAAAAGAATGGAAAGCAAGAATGATCCTGAATTAGGTATCAAATCCCAGGTATCAATGCTAATAACAAAGAGATCATTCCGAATTACAAATACCACACTGTATTGAGTAGTTTTGAATCAAGTCCTCATTGCCAGGTCATATAAGCCCTTCGTAGTTGTGTATTAAATAATATAATTAAAATCCACCAAAAATAAATCATTAAAAATAGTGCAAAATATCATTAATTTCCTTTAATTTGTGGTATGAATTATATTTGAAAACCAGAAAATAACTGCGGACCCAAATGAGAAATATTCCTATTGCTGCAATGGTCCCCAAAAATGTCATTCAAAATTAGAGCACTTGAATTTATATGAAACTTCTGCAGAAGGATACAAGATGTATTCACCTGTAGGTTTGATTTTTTTGAGCTCTAAAAAGAACTGTATAGTGATCAAATTTCTTCAGTGTTACATCCAGATAACGTCGTTGCAAGAGCAGTCCACTGCTTTCCAGATGATTTCTATGTTTGTAGTGATGTATTTTATTAGTGAATACAGGGTCCTTATAGAATTAGACCAGAAATCCTCCCTAAAACAAAAGCTATCATCATTTTGGCAAATGCAGTTTTGATTTATTCAACTAAATGGATTAATAATGCCCAAACATATATAGGTTTTCTATTTAATTCAAATATGATGCCATCATTATCTTTGTTTATTTGTGAACCAATATAAAATAAAGAAAGATACAAAAGAGAAGACACAGCAAGTTTGTGGGAAATGTAATCATTCCACAAGATAATTGGATTTGGATGTCCTCTTTCCAAACATGTTTAATATCCTATTTGAATAGGATCTGCTAGGCTGCACTAAGTGCAGAAACAGAAAGGAGCCAAAGTCCTATTGACTCTGTAGGATCAAGACTTTGCTATAGAGAGAGAAATGTCACCCTACCAAGGGAACAAACCAGACTTATCCTGGACTGTCTCCAGAAGATTAGATGGATCAATTCTGGTTAATACATTTATTTAAACTTTTTAAGTACCACACAATCGTTTCCATTTTATTGACTACAAAATTTTAGATTTATGGTACAGTTTGATTTCTTGAATTTTGACCTTTTTACAAGTTTTACTCAAACATTCATTTGAGGAGGAGCTGCAGTACACTTCTTCCCAATAACTCTGTAAATACCCAAAGTTTTGAGCAACATAATAGTTTCTCTTTCCCTGCATTTTTTGCACCAGCTTGTCCATAACTCTCACTAAGGGCATATATCCTCCTTTCAAATCCTTACACAGCATAAGTATGAAAGATCTAGGTTATTGAGTCTGACAAGATTAACAAGAGACTCCAAGTTGGTCTTTAACATGATGAGATATCCAGGTCAGGATTTCAGAAGGCTGAAAAACAAATTTACATGCCATGAACTCCAGGTACACTGGGTGGGAGCTGACTAGATGCTGGTAGACTGATGTTTTCAGTTTAGGTGGTACAAGATACATGGGCACCTATATTGACATTTGGAAAGCCCATTAGATGAAAAGCCAAAAGGCAAATCTGATGGGATTTAAGAATCTAATTCCACTGAGAGAGTTAATAACTTCTCATGTCTAGAGTTCCTAAAGGGAAGCCTGTACACCTAGAAGGGCATTTCAATTTCGAGACAGATAAAAAGGCAGGTTTAAGCCTGTACCACTCAGATGCATATTCCTATGTAGTTACAATCACCAAGGACAGCTTACAGCAGTGTACCAAGATCTGCTGTGAAATCCCACTCTGCTCTTTTTGTCACTACATTACTATCAGTACATGAATCAGTGATTTTAAACACTCGTATCATGATTTGTAGCATAGACTTATGAGTCATTTTTGAATAACAAGGCTTCAACCTACAAAGATATTATCCCATGATTTGTTTTAAGAAGTTTCTTATTGCAACAGCCAAGTCTCTGGTAGCACATTTATAGCAAACAATCTGCTTTCATGGTAACTATTCCCAGTTCTGTCACTTAGCTGCAGAATGATCTGGAGCATGATTGTGCTTTGGATTCTTTAGGCATAAAACTGGACTGGAATATTATTTCTTATACCCCAGAAGTATTCTAAGACCTATGAAAACTTTGCAAGTGTACACAAATGCATGTGTACAAAAATAGGTACTGGCAGTTTCTTTAATGTCGCTTTTAGTCCTCGGTCACTACAGAAACTATTCTCACACACTAGTACCCATAGTAGTGATGACAGATTACATGTGGATGATTTTACCCTCATATTTTGCTTATGATCTACAAATATAAACCACTAAAAATGACAGAAGTGAAATATTTTTAATCCAGGTGCCGATGGGAGTGGGTGGGAAGGAGGGTGCAGTTGGGATGGAAGCGATATAAAATCATGTACATTAAAGGAACACTTTACTGGTTGTTCACTAGAGAAACAGTGTGAAATCTCTCACGATGTGGTGCAGAGTATATCAATGTGATGTTAGATATTGAAGCTCCTTCAGTCCTTCAGATGAACTCATGTTTCCAATTTCATGGAGGAAATGAAAATTGATCAGCAAAGATGAGTTATGTACACTGCAACTACACCATAATTCAACATTTGTTATCATTTATTATTTCAGGGTCCCAGTATGCATTTCTATGGAAAGAGCTCCCTGTTCCTTTAGAGAGTCTTTGAATAGATGCAGAGTAATATTCAATAATAAATACTAAATATATTAGAACATCCAACCAAACATTCCTAGTAATTACAGTTCCTGGTAATAAATTTATAATATTTAACTCTAGTTTAGCACATTTCATTAGGAAGTATATAAACTTATCACAACAAATGGCAAAATTCTTGCTCTCACTTCAGCAGATTGAGGCATTAAACAGTGATATTCACTGAGTTGCAAACAAGTTTCTTGGGCCCAGTTGGGTCCTCTGTCACCCAAGCCCCCAGTAAGGCTTCAAAGGTAAAACCAAGTAGCAGAATGGAGTAAGATCCACTCAAAATGAGATCTGGGGGTTTATAGAGTACTAAAAATCAAGAGAATTAAGACAAGAGTGAGAAACAGCAGTACAAGGAGAAAGAGAGGTGTTTAGAGTTGGTAAAGCAGATTAAAGAGTGAATGTTAATGATTGATCTTGCATATGATAAGGCTTAGGAAGCAATCCACTCACCACACAACCTAACAGTAATCCATGCTAATGGTGATGATACCCCAAAGCCAAGCTATACATTGTTTATTATATTTTGTTTACACATGCTACTGAGTGTCCCTGCCATAAAGAGATTGCAGTCAAAAGCAATGAAACAAGGACAACCCATAATATCTGATATAAATGAGATTAAAGGAGCAGTGTCAACACAACAATGTGATAGCATCAGTGCATGCACCAAGAGCTCTGCATCCATTCTAAGAGAAGTTATAGTCACCCTCTGCAGATTTGGGTTCTATTTCTTTTTTTTTGTCTAGTGAGGAAAACATAAAACAAGCTTTTACACTAGGGATGATTTTGTTCAAACATTGACTTTGCTGGCACATTGTGGGAAAGCCATATAGGAAACTTGTTGTTTTTAACAGTTTTGGGTCAGTAAGCTTCTTTGATTAGAAAATGGGAAATGTTCTAGAACTGCAACAGAAAATCTGCCACTGTCATCATTTTTCTACAGCTCATGTTAGCAATTGTATTTTGGCATTTGGGTTCAATTCTAATTGATGACAATATGGGTGCCCCAGGAAAAAAGAGGTAAAGATATTCTCCCAGGTAATTGTAGTTTTGCCCAGTAAATTTGAGAAGTACTTATGACAGCTGGCTAAATTATGCCTTCGTCCTTCACTTCAAGAAGTGATATTTGTCAGGCTTTGCCTTTGGAATACTCGAGCAGCCAGTTTTAGGGATGTTTTACCTCATGCACCTTCGTGACGCTTATTCTTTATGCTGATATTTCTCCAGGATCTTTCATAAGTGCAAGTTCCGTTTCCACGCTAACATTATGATTCAACATAGCTGGCTGTGTCCAAGGAAGCGTGCCAAGATACATAAATCCAAAACCCTTTGGAAAGTACATGGACAGACAAGGAAAAATAAAAATTCCAGCTGCTCAGTGAGAATGTGTTCTGACAGCTATTGCGTGTCCTTCAGAAAAGGATTGGTAGTAACTACCACTTTCCTGTCTCATTTCAACACCTCAGTGGAGACATCTGAGACCTCACAAAGAGATAAATGGAGCATTAACTAATGTCCCCATTGAGCAGACATTATTTGACATTACTGTAAATTTACCTGCTAAAGAAGAGCTTTAAAAAAAATGCATAGAGGCACTGCTCCCATGTAGAGCCCAAAGCTCATCCCAAGAACTGCAGTTTAGAGAGGACTATAAAGGACAAACCTCACTCCCCCTTGTGCCCAGGCACCCAAGTACCGTGGTCACTTTAAAGGACAAGTACTCATTTCAAGAGAGATGCAGTATTCAGGCAGGGCACCAAGGATTGTCCATAAATGGATCTACGTGTGACAGATTTTTGTTTAAGCAGCACCACAGTTGTCAACTGAGCATTGCAAATATCTTGCTCCATCACTCACTTTTTGTGTTGAAACATTTTTTCCATTCGTACCTTTTCTATACTTTTATATTATATAGATCTCTCTGTCTAACCTATCTATTTAAAACACTGTGTATGCTGTCCTGCCTGAGATTTGATTGTGGAAGGTAATTTTAGATTGGAAGAATATTCTAATGTTTATTTTCATCAGGATTCAAATCAAGGGTGGTTTTTTTTTTTAAATCTACTGAGAACCTAAATTCCCATGCTGTTTGCAATACAACAATAAGGTGTTATCTGGGGTTTCCCAAAACTATTGCTCATACATATGTCATCTATATTACTTTAAGTCGCTTTTAGGCATCTATTACCAACATTCACTTTTTCAAATGACTGCAATTTTCAAATTCTCACCAAAGAGAATACCTGTTGTCACACCACGAAAACAAACAAACAAGCAAACAAAAAAACCCAAAAAAACCTAACAAAACAAACCACCAAACAAACCACCTAAAATAAAAGGAAACAGAAAATTCACAAAGAAAATGAGATGTGAAATAACCAAATACCAAGAACATTTTTTTTTTTAATTCTTTAGAATAAAATCACATTTACTTTCATGTCTACAATTTTGGGTTATTTCTATGTTTTCTGCTGTTTTAGTAATATTTCTAAAAACTCTTTATGACTAGGAATGGGTACAATGCAGGGATTTGATTCCTGGTACTGTTTATAAAAAGCCAAAGACCACCAGCTCTAACAACCCTGCACTGATTTCCATGTAAATCAGATCAGTTTGCAGCACCCATCCGAGTTGTGTCCTTGAGGAATGGCTCTCATCCAGTGCAGAATTTTATTTACTGAAAACAATCTTTCATGTTCACTACCCAAGTTCTTATAAGAAAATATATTTTCAGTGGGGAACTATTTACCTGCTGCAACCATGAATGTTAACATGCAGGAGCTTTTGTAGTCATGTGGTAACATGGTCCTTCCCTCTCACCCCTCAGTCTTTTTTGCCAGAAACTATTGGGTTTGAGTTTATTTAAGTCATCTCTCAAAATAATTTCTTATCCATTGCTCCCTCTTCACACAACCATCACTTGTGCCTTAAAATCTTAATGCATCAGTCCATGGTCTGGGATTTGGCTGTCAGAAAGTGACCTCTAGGTACAATGAAAGAAAAACGAAATGGAAAAGAAAGACTTTGGGTTAGTTCTGCATCCTGGAGGTAAATTTCTGGCCCCACTGAACACAGTGCTCCTAAACTCAGAGGATTTTAAGATATCTAAGACCTAACTCAAAATAAAGTCACAGAATATGTAGCGGACGGGAAAGGAAAGGAGGGAAGAAGAAAGAGAAAGGCATGAGTAGAAAAGCAGGAAGAAAGGAAAAGAAGTTGTGCTATAGGTGAAAGTAAGAAAGCAGAAAGTGGCTCAAAGTCTGTCTACAATTTAGACCTAAGTGTCTGTTTCCAGAGAAGGGATGTTGCTCTGCAGAACCTCAAAGCACAGCCTGAAATCAGAATGCAGCAAAGTTCTCTGGAAGTTACTGCCAGAGCGTTTGCAGGGAGAAGAGGAAAAGGCAGCTTTAGAGCAATAACCAAGAAATTACCTGCCCTTAGGACATGAGGGCAGAGCCAGGAAACTGAATGACTCAGATCATCCCATGTTCGAGGGAGGAGGGATCAGTGCTAGGGACTATCAGTAGGGACTCCCAGGAGCCCCAGGCTGGAGGCTGCACCTAAAGTCACTTTGGTGAGGCCAAAGAAAGTTGCTGCCCTTCCTAAATGAAGCAGAATAAGAGAAAGGGAGGAATTTAAGCAGAAAAGGAGAAGTGTAGCTTTTTTAATCAAATTGGAAAGAATGAGGCCCTTTGAATATCATTTTTTTTACCCCGCTACAGCAGTTTCCCAACCTCACGGCTTGAATACTGTTGGGTATTTCAGGCTCAATACACTTGAAATACAGATAATGCACTTTATTTCTGCATCATGCTGAAACAAACATGCTCCTACAACATCCTTCAACAGAGCAACATTTCTTGACAGGAAACTATTCCATTGTAAATGTAAGCCTTCTTAAATATTTTCCTGTGCAGCCATTCCTCTTTCAGCATAAGAGCAGGTGTTCTGAACACGGCTGACAAGGCTCCTGTTGAATTTAATAAATGTTTGCCTAGACTACAACAAGTTCTCTTTTTGATATTTGCATAATCCTTGCTTTGCTGCCCACACATTTGCTAAATAGAGGAAAGCCATAGTCCTTTTCAGGCATATTTTAGAAACACAGATCTATGTTAAAAAGCAGCTAGCATAATAGCTGGAGACTAGGAAGTTATGTTATGTATCACAATAAAGGAATTCAAAAAATATTACTTGCTCATGTCAATCTTCAAGTTCATCTTGAACCCTCGTATTCAAAATCAAGAGAAAAGAAGAATTCTAAGACGCAGATTCTACAAGTTATTCCAGACAGAGTCCAAAGGTCTCAATAAAGCTCTGTGGGACTGCCCACATATATTAGGTTACATCAGGATTTGACTTATTTTTCCTAAATAAATGAAATAAGATGCAGATTTCCTTTTCTTTCCCTCTTTCTCTTTTTTTTTTTCTGAAAAAAAAAATAAATCGAAGCTCTGTAATTCCTTATCTTAAAGTAAAACCAAACCAGTCTTCCCCAGATTGCTTCCACTCTTTCACTGCCTTTTCCTCTGATAATTTAGATGTGACAAAGAAACCAAGATATCCTTCACCTCAAATACATGTTACTTATAAATATACATCAACAAAAATATATTGATCTTTTCTCTATTTTCACATAACATAATTTAATTTTTTCATACATACAAAAACCTTTTATATTTACAACAAACTAAGTTACATCAAATGCTGATGAGGGTTGCCCAAGTTCAGTCCCAGAAGTTAGATACCAAGACAGTTGTTTTTCCAGTGCCGCTGCTGAGATAAAAGATAAAAGATGTTGATGTTTGATATTATCTGACTTTCAAAACCACACTCTTAGCAGCATAATTAATGTTAGATGGTGCTGCCAGACTACTAGCAACATGTGAAAAATATAAAATCAATTCTTTCTGGGGTACTTTTGAATAAGATAAATGAGAACTCCTTTTCCAGTATTAATTGCTAATTGAAATTATACTTTATACAGAAAGTCTATGCAATCCATAAAAAGCATAAGAGATTCTCCCGGTGCTGCCCTCCCCTGTAATTGATGACACATCTGTAACATCAGAGAAAATCAGAATATCTAATGCATTTTGGGTCCATAAAAAATACAAAGCTAGTGTGGCAAATACCAATATTCTCACAGGAACTTTTGCAATATTTATCTTCTTTTTCCTCATGGCCTTTAGCGGCATTTGCAGAAAAATTATGAGATAACCCATTTCTTTAAAATAAAATCAAATTGAAGAGGCACAAATTTCCAGTCTTCATAACACTGTGAAAAAGCTTGAAAATTCTATACAAGCATAACATGAAGGCTCAGTGAATTTCTTAAGACCTCAGGATACACTGACAAATCAAGATTTCTTTTTCTTCTGTTTATGACTCAGAAGATTTTTTTTTTTTTAACTCTTTAAAAATTTCTACTTGCTGCTGTGCAGCTAAAAAGAAGCAATGCCAGCACTATTAATGCCATTAAACAGGAAGTATTTTTCTAGCAGTGAATTACAGTAATTTAAAACATTAGAGATGGAAGACATTGCAATAGCCTACTTATTCCTGTCTTGTTTTGTTGGGTTTTTATAATTTCATTCTGAAGGAAGCACTTATCTTTCAAAAAGATACCTGGATAAGAATGATGATCTGTGTAGACAGGAGACAAAAAAACCTGGAATCTTGCTGAAGGAGACTGAAAGGAGAGGAGGTGCTTTGACCCAGACCTCTATGACTGAGTTCAGGCTTTTGGAATCTAAAAGGCAACTCACAGGTAAAAGGGCCAAGTGAATTTTCTCTCCTAGTTAATCAAATATAGATTCTATCAGAATTATATAGCCATAAAGCAGGTTCAACACACATATGTACTTTCTGAATCAGCCTAGAATTTAATGAGCCAGTAATTAGGAGCCAAACTGAGCGATCTTTCATCTCCTGCTATTAGTAGTGTTTTCTTCCTTTTAGCAATGTTGTTCATTATCTTCTTCTGAATATCAAGTGGGTTTTATTTTTATTTTTTAATTCTCTCAGATAAATTACATGTGTCTAATCCACTTAGATAATTCAGAGTTAAGATTTTTCCAGTGTTGACCTTTGCAAAGGTCTCTTTGCCATCTGTTTTTATATTTAATTAACGTTTTTTCCTTTCTTGCAGCGGTCTCTCAAAGAATGAAATAAATGACTATAATTATCACTATCAGTTTGCCCTTATTTGATCTCCTGACCACAGAATCATATTCTGGTGATTACACAGTATTTCCACTGTGGACCAGACATTAGACATCATAGTTGTTATGTCTATTAATCTTGATAAAAAAAAAAAAAAAAAAAAGAAGATAGATTTTCCCCCTCTCCCAAGGTAAACTCTTCATCCACAGCAGAAAAAAATAATTTTAATCATTTATTCTCTTTTTCTTGTTCTTATGGTACTTTCCTCACATCTTTTTGTTAATCAAAACAGTTTGAAAGTATTTAGATATTGTTCTAAGCAGCTTCACTGCTGGTGAAATATTTCTGATAGATAATTGTGATTTAAAGTAATACAAACACAGACTTAATATCAGAGATTAGACTGGGCTTTCAATCTTCATCAGCTGACTGACAATATGGAAATCTGCTCCTGGGATGTATGTCCCATTTTAAGGCAATTCTCTGCACAGCAGTCTAAGCATAATATATTAATTTTAAACAAAAAACCCTGGGCCTAAAGTGCATTCCTCTCACTAGTAGATATATATATTTCATATGTGTCAGCAATGGGGTTTTTTGGTGGTTTGGTTTTTTTTTTTTTTTCCCTCTCACGATATCATCATTTCAGGACAAATTTGTCCATGCCTGGATTTCCAGGGTATCACTTCAGCATGAGATGATTTGGGGCAGTATATGGCTGGGTAGCAGTGTAGAACTGGAGTAGAGTTGTCTGCCATAATAGAAATCATTCCTTTGTAATAGGAATAGAGTGACCAGAATGGAGGAAGGACCAAAGGAGGAGTTCATACATCTGCACCCCTTGGGCAGTCTGTGCTTGCTCAGAGCCATCAGCAGCATCTCAGCTGGAGTTTGTGCAGGCTGGTGCTTCTCTTCCATATTGTCCAAGCTACCAGTGAAAAGGGGATCTCATTCCCTCCATTTTTTTTTTTTACACACATCTCTGCATTAAGCCTGATTATTTGCTCATTGTTCAGTAACAGGATGAATTTAATCTTTTTAGCCCAAATCTCAAAAGATATTGCATTATTTTTAAAAAGTGTTTAATTTGCTTCCTAATTTTTTCAGAAGATCATGCATACAGAATTAATATTGCTCTAATTAGCCAAGCATATGAACTCCTACCTCTTGAAACAAGATTTCAAAACTTTATATCAAATGTTACCATCTCATAATTTGAGATTCTCCATATTTTAATTTCCACTGGATGGCTTTGGTCTCCATGGAAACTGATCCAAGGAGGTTTGAAATGTTACATATTATTTAATATGTCTTATATTCACATAAATGTTACCAGAAGATCTGTCATATCTGTTCAAGTGTAAAGTACCAAGAGAGTTAAGTAAAGGAATAGATTAAACTGAAACTCATTGTAGCCCATTACTGCTGACACCACTGGCCTTGAAAGATTTTGAATGAGGCTCCTGAGAACAATCTTGAAAAATCAATAATCTCATCAGAAAATGTACCAATTATTATAGTCAACAAGCTCATAATAAATCATCATATTCTATAATCATGCCATTGGAGTTTGGATAGACTTTAAACAATTAATGCCTCACTTGTCAGTCAAAATTAAAAAGTAATAACATTTACTGGGATTAATGAGGCTATTCTTTGATTTCTAACACAAGTTATACACTTAAAATCTATAAAGATACTTTGCTGATCAAGGAAATAAAAATGCATGACTGTTAGCTGATACTCTTATTCCTTCAGCTTTCACAAAATAGAGCATTTCATAACCAAATTGCTAGTTACAAGTTGGTTTAAAGGAAAAATAACATTATACAGCTACATTTAAAATCATGCTAAAGATAATAATTAAAATTGTTCAAAACACTTCACCAATTTTTTTTTTCTGGATTTAAAACTACTTCTACTGAAAACTTTGTAATTATGGTACCAATTGCTACACGAACCTCGGCTTCTTTGATGAAAGACAAGCATTTTATCATAGGAATTAGATAGGAGAATCCGTGCAGATGAATTGTGTGTGGATGGTTGTGCCTTTTGGATAGCTCCCAGTTTCTGTCCTTTTTGGGGACTGACCCCATACGTGTGTGCAGCACATCCAGTGGCTTGTGAGAGCATCAGTGACCCCTGGCCACTGACTGACCTGCTGTGTCAGCTTCTCACTAAACCTCCCTGGCCCTCTGTCAGCACTGAAGTTTAAAAATGTGAAAATAAGGGGACTGTCATTGAATAACCCACTCTTTTTTTCTCAGCTGAGCTATACTTGGGTCAAGCAAATTGTCAGGGAAAAGGCCCACCCTGCTGTCAATGCGAGACTCCAAAGCTGGTCCTGTCAGACCCTTTAATGAAAGGCTGAGGAAATACAAAGCATCTTGTTTTCACTGTAGCACAAAGTGAAATTCACAATGCACAAATTGATCTCCTTTTGGTGGAAATGAGAAATGGCAAGTAAAGAGTTTTACCTGCCTCATTTTTAAATATTGACACAAAAGAAAATTTTAAAGATTGCACTAACTTTTTTCAAGATCCCCTTTGAGAACATTTCTTCCCAAGGAACTAGAGATGATAAAAACATATTGCAACCAAAACTGAGAATTTAGTGGGGAGAGAAAATGAAAGAATATCCCAAACAAAGGAGGAATGGTTTGAAGAAACATACAGTCAGGAAAGTGCCTACACAGTGAGACTGCAGCACCCACAAGCTCAATTGCAGCTAGCACTGAAAACAATGGCAGAGGAGACAGAATGCTCTGAGCTCTAGATGTTCATGGAAGACCCTTGGTAGGTAATTGTGCTTCTGCCTCCTCTTCCCTCTCTTTCTGCTACATAAACCTTCTCCTTGGCAATTAAAACTCCACCTGCAATCTCATTCAAAATGGGAGCTTGCCTGCTGTACCTCATCATCTGCCACTTTTTGGGACACAGAGGTGTGGGTTTCTGCCCAGATGTCTGGATAGAGCATGTGACACTTTGTCCCACTTTTTCTCAAGCTGGGAAGATCTGCTGCTGGAAAGGTTGTGGCCCAGAGCACCTTATTAAGGACACTTGCCTCCCGTGCCTTTAGACCTGGGCAGGGAGTATATTCCTTGTGCTTGCAGGGAGAGAGGACTGCGAGGCAGGAGAGCATTCCTGACAGAGAACTGCTATGCAGATAAAGAACCTCTTTGGTACTTTGCTCTTTGGTACAAGTCCCATCTTTGGGGAGAGAGACTCATTTCATGTCGCTTTCCTTAGAGCATAGGGACTGCAGATATTTCTCATATTATGATTTAATACTTAGGAAGCATTTCTTTCCCTCCTTTGCTGGCTGTCACTAGTGCTGCAGTGAGAACAGACCAGATAATATTCACCTTAATTATAGCAAGCACTACAACAGCAGCAGCAGCAGCACACACTAAGGAGTCAATATACCAGTGAGATTGATACTTTGCCTTGTACTGTGCTTAAAACATTAACAGTAGAAGTTCAGCTTAGAAGACTTCTCTGGGATTAATGACTGACTGGGTTAATGGCCTGCAACTCAGTTGTTATTGCTTAATAATGATGCTTAACATTCATGTAGTTCCTTTCTTTAAAGGATCTTAAATATTAAGTATCAGTTTTCATTCAGTGCATTTATATTCCAAGTATCCCAAAGTGGCAGTAGAAAGCTGTGGGCAAGGGCAATACCTATTATGTGCTTAGCAATAGTGCAGAGGTTTGAAAATGAGTTTAGTAGCTCTGATGAGAGATGTACTCTCTGCACGAGAACTACTGCAATGGATTAACAAACCCACATATTTATTTTACCAGCCCACTGAGGAGGGAGGGCAAAGCAAACAATAGTCCAAGCACAGCAGACTCCTGAGGATTCTTTTTCAGTATTTCACTGCCCTTGCACACACCTTCATATAAAATTATGATTTTTCTAAGCAAACTATTGCAGGGGTGACCAGATCCTCAAAAACTAGACTGCAGTCATCTTTTTTGGCTGAGTGATAGATATCCTCAACCTCAGACTCCTAATAAAGGGCTTGGCAAGAATAGTGAGAAATCGTCTATTCACATCCTTGTATATCCATCATTTGTAGCAAAAAAATGCTTTATCATTACCAGCAAAGATCAAAGACTAATTATTCTACATTTTACATCATCTGTGGAATTAGAGTCACCACACCAAAGACAATATGCCCCAGAAAGGTGTGTTGAGTTCACAGTAAAACCTCATTGTGCAGGTCAATGCAGATGTTCTATAGCTAAACTGTGAAATGAGGGAACTCAGTGTCAGAATGAGGAAACAATCATTTAGGGGAAAAGACTGGTTTTGATCATGGCCTAGGTCAAGCTTCTACTTTGTCTTCATACTTCACTATAGATTATATTACATTTGCACTATTTTCACACAGCCCCAGCATATAGCACATGTTTAATACTGGTGCATTCTCAACCCCCATCACTCAAATTTTCTGGAAATACTAGTGTGGCATTTATTCATGGATTCAGTTTGACGCAAAAAACTTTGAATCTGAAAGTGCAGAAAAATTTCTGCTGACTTCTGTGAGCACTTTGGCTTGGCCAAAGATATCCATTTTCTCTCAGCACTTCAGGCTAAGAACACATTTGGAGTTGCAGTATTGCTTGGAAAAGAGATTTGAATATTCACATCTTCCCAATATCGGTTTAGGAAAGAGATCAGAGAAGAAAACCCCTTCTGCATGAAGAACAGTGTTGGTAAGAACAAATATTCTTAAAATAATACTTTAAAAATCAGATTTTTAGGAAGGGGCTTCAGAATGTTTGTTCTTCTCATCAGGAAGTCTTTATGAACTAAAACAAACAGCATGAAGCTGTATCAGGGAGGTTTAGGTTGGGTATTAGGAAGAGGTTTTCCACCCAGAGGGTGGTTGGGAACTGGAACACGACAAGAGTTCAAGGAGCTTTTGGACAAAGCTCTCAGGCACAAGGTAGGATTCTGGGGGTTGTCCAGGGCAGAACCAGGAGTTGGACTTTGATGGTCCTTGTGGGTCCCTTCCAGCTCAGGATATTCTGTCATTCTATAAACAAAAATGAGAGGTTTTGCCAGTCAAAAGGCAGATCAATTCCATAGATACACACAGTACAAAAACTGCAACAGCTGAGCAGAGAGGGGCTGCTCTGGGCTCTACAAGTGAAGCACAAAACCACTGAGAAGTTGAAATTTCGCCAGACCTGGGCTTGCCATACAGAGAGGTACAACAACAGCTTGGGCTCTCTGCAGCTGCTACAAGGAGATGAGCATTGGTGTTCATCCCACTCTTAGCTCTGTTTCCATTTACAGGTTGGTCAGTGTACACCTGAGGGCTCTCATTTTCTCATTCCATCACTTTTACCAACACTATGCAGATCAGAGAAACACAAAAAAGCATTAAATAGCATTCTCTGAATTCTACTGGAAGAAATTTTCCCATGTCTTTAATGCAGGATGTTTCAGAAAGGTTTTGAAAAGGGAAAAAGTTCATCTTTCAAAAAAATTTTTAAAAAATTCTGCCTTTAAAAGAGTACTTTTGAAGGTAATAACTCCTGAGTGCAGCCAGCAGAATAGCTTTTTTTATATATAGGAAGATAACAAAGTTTTAAATAATCAATTGTAGAAATCTTCTGGGAAGATCTGATTTCAAAATGTAATTCTCCTAGCCTAGGCTCTGTAACTCACTATATATCACCACAGATCCCATCCTTATTGACTGAGATGGGAGGCCTGCAGGGCTTGTTAAAAATCTATAAAATCTATTTAAGAGTTTCAGCTTTGACATTTGGTAGAAGCAACCTGACATCAGCTAACCTGAAGAACTTCATCTGCGCAAATAAAAAAATTCACTGAAGGTCTAGAATTTAAGACAGGAGCTTGAATTTTTTTAAAAAAAATCTTCTTGGCTACAGCATAAAATGCACCATATTTTCAGCATCTGTTCTTTCCCCTGAAAGTTTATTCCATAATATTGTCTCTTCAGTGGCATAACTTTATGAGTGGATAATGTTCATTCTTGCCAGTCATTTCTACCACGAACCTTCCCAAAATGTTCCCATTAGGAGGAACAGCTGCACTACCATTCTAGGACAGGTTAGTAACAGGTACATCACAGTTTCCACTAATTACCAGTACTACACAGAGTAAAAACAGTTTTGTATTTTTGGGCCCTGCTTCAACATTTAAAAGTAACACACAAGATACTGCTGAATAAACACTCTATTCCAGATATGTCTAGATTTTTTTTGTTTGTTTCTGGTGTTTGTTTTTTGGTTTTTTTTTTCCTATATTTATTTATGCCAAATATTGACAGAGTTTAGCGTAGCTTGAGATGCCATATTTTTTATTGATTCCAGAGTATTTAGGCAGGCATAATGAAATCTAAGCAATTCAGTCTTTAGTTTCAAATCCAAAAGCCCCTTCTGTAAACATTAAAAATGTGCAGGTCTCAAAAGTCTACCAAGGATTCCCCTGGTAAACAGATTCCATACTACAAAAACTGCTTGTGCTCAGCCTGTGATATCCTGGGATTTCACTTATTCCAAAGGAAAGAATCAGGGTCAGAATCAAGCACTAAGTAATGTCAGCAAGAAGGTACCTTTCCTTCTCATTGTTATTAAGCTAGATCACCTGCTTTTAAATATTGCTATCCAAGACCTTATTCCCTGTTTATTTGTTGGAGGATTGCTACATAGCTTTTGCCCCTTTTTTGATTCCCACCGCTCCCTCCTGCCCTCTTCTCCTGATCTTAAGGTCACAGATAGAAAACCCGTATCAGAATTTGAAACAGAAAACCTGTCCTCATGACTTTGCTTCTCAAAAGTAATTGATGGAAAGGTAATCTGAAGCTAGAGGTGATATGCAGTTCATTGCATTTTTTGCTATGAAATTTGTAGAGAATACCTTTAGTTATTACCAATTGACAAATGAAATGTTGTATATTGCAAAGCAAAGGCCATATCACAAGCTAGCATTTATGCCAGAGCAGTGATAGAGTATTTTAATTAAATGTATAAGGAGATGTATGATAAGAGGGGAAAACCCATCTAGAGACATTTCAGCCATGTTTCTTCAGATACTTTCATTGTGTAATGTTAGTAAAAAGGTTGCAGGGCTAAGAATTAACCTTTGATCTAACAGCACTGTGTTACTGAGGGACTTAAGAGGCTCAGGGCAATGCCTTTCCTCTCCTGTGAACCAATGCAAAGGACAAAATCAGAGCCATTTTTTGTACCCTCAATAAAGCACAGCAAAATGTCACATCATTCTTCACCTGGTGGAACAATCTTACTGAGGACGCAAGAGTTTGTTTACTTTTTACAAAGAATATGTCAAAAATACAGCCTAGCACCCAGTAAGCATCACATCACAGACACTTATAAGCAAATATTTTCCAGAATAAGCTGATGATGTTCCCAGTTACAATCTGTGGACATGAATTCAGCTGTTGGTACCTCAACAGAACCTGGAGGAAAAGGTGGGTTAGAAGTTAAGACTTTGCCTTCAGACTTCATTCCTCAGGCTGCTGTTGGCCCCTTGGGCATCTTTGGAAAAAATCTTCAGAGCCTTTAACTCAAGGATTTTGGCATAACCACATTAATGTAGGGGCTAATGGCCTTCATCTTTCTTGGAAGGTATGTGCTTTCGTTAAATCACATCACATTTTATTTTCCCTTTCAGGCTGATGTAGCCAGGTGTCATTTTACAGAATTGAAAGTGTATCAGAAAAAACCAACCAACCAACTTTAAGAGATAACAATCCATTACAGAAATCTTATTCAACAATTATATGCTACTGATGGCACTAAGAGCATTCCCCATTAAAGGATATTTACTGAAAAGGGGTTGTTCTATTAACTAAGGTAAGTAGTTCTAATAAAAATCTCATTTTTTTCATTAACAGCAACCAGCAATTACTTCTGCTTAACTGGTGTTATTTTGAGCTCAGTGTTTTGGAAAGAGTTTTCACCTTCTGCTCCTTTAAAGCCAGCATGTTCTACCAATTTGCAAAAGAGAATGAAAAGCGAGGTGAGCTCACATACAGAAAGAGCAAACCATGACAAATACAGATGGACAAAAAAATCCTATTGAGCACTGAATTTTAACAGCTGCATTTGTAATACATGTACGACACAAAAATAGGCAACTAATAAAGACTTTTCTTTTGCTGGAAAAGGCAAATCAGTTAAATGGGCTCACACAGTTCGACAGCTATTGCTAAGGGAGGGTTAAGGAAACTTCCCAGCCTGACCATCCAGGAGCCACCATGGCAGCCACCCTCACACCACGCCAGACTCTCACTGCTGGGACCAAAGTCCCCTCACAGCAGCAGCTCCAGTGACCCAATGGGTTCCCACTGGACTCCCCCACACTCAGCCCAGGTTTCCTTACTGGTTTGACATGAGGTTTCCCATTGCTGAGTCTCAGATATCTTGTTCCATGAAGCAATTTATTCCTGGGGCAGTAACACAGAAACAGTCCAAGCTGGTGCCTTTGAGGAGCATCCAAAGAGCACAAACCCCAGGCTTTTATCCCCTCACTGTCCCAGCAAAAGAAAATCTGAGGTTCTCAGCTCCTGCTGTGTCTCTCACGTGGCCGAGCCACAGGTGCCCTTTGTTGTCCAAAGGGTCAGCAGTTCCCCCACCCAGAGCTCACCTGCATCTGCACCCCAGGCCACCTGCACTGAAGACAATCCTTAACTAAAGAAATGTTTTTATACTGTGGGAACAAATAAATTCCGTAACTGGATGGGCATTCCCAATAAGACTCTCCTGCTTAATTTATCCAGTCCTTGGACACCAGGAACTATTGAAGAGAAGAGCTGAAGCAGCATTTTGTGCAGCATCCAGGAGATGTTTGCCTGCAGACAGAGTTCATCACTTGAAGCCATCCTACTGAAAGCAAATTGCCCAATTTTGCACTTTTCAACCTGAAAATCAAAGTGGAGAAGATAGAGGGAAGGCATACAAGCACACATTCCACTTTACCACTGCCCAAACCTGGGCTGGAAGCACCAGGTGTTTACAATAAAAAGGATGCCAGTCTTATATTCTGGCATCAAGACACAAAGGATTTCATGCAAGAAAACTTTTGAAGAAGTGCTGCTGCCATTTTTCACTCTAGTCTGTCAGAAATACGACTAAACCTAAAAATAATAGCTTCAAAGTTCCTCAATAACAAAAGACTATGAAAACTTTCTTTGATTTCTCTCTGCTACTATTTATTTCTTTACACCTCTTACCTCCACTCCTCCCTATGTGTCTAAGATCGAGAAAAAGAGAACAGTCACTTATGACCAATAGGTGATGTTTCACCATGAAAGTGAATTGACCCCAAAGTTTATGGAGAGCAGGTTTTTTTTTTTGGAAGCCAAGAAACCCCACAGAACAATATAAACACCAGCACTGCCCAAAGCACATGCTGACACGAGCTACCTTGGGCAACAAGGAATGGAGCCAGAGCAAACAGCAGCAGATTTTGGTTTCACTCACTGATCAGGAGTAGCTAGAGTAAGATTATTATTAGGGAAGAGGAATGAGAAAAGCATCATAGGACTAAAAATAATGACTTCATGTATCTGGGAAGTTGATTAATGTTCCTGAACCAGCCCCTTTCACTGCACCAGAAGAAATAATGAAAAATGTAAGCATATTTTTAGGAACAGTGGAATGATAATATATGCAGGGGAGAATGGCTCTGATGTTCATATCAAACAGCTGCCCGACTATGCACACAGTTCTGAGGGTGCAGAACAGCTATTGGCAGCACATGTTTTATTTTTAAAATTGAATTTCAGGAGAGACACTAAAGCTTTTTTCTTCTTCCTCTCCTGCTTCCAGAAAGACAGCCTGAGCGAAATGTAATTTAGCATGCAGGAGTTCTGGACCTTTGTAATTATTTGGGGAGAAGGTGTTGAGTGGCTGGGGGTTTGGAGTCTGAACAGAAGCCAGGAAAGAAAATAAGAAATGCTAGGAAAGCAGCAGAGCAAATAGACAGAAATCCTATTAAATACTCAGACCAGAAGAGGAAATAAGCATGAGAAATACGCAGCTGGAACAGAGTAGAAAAACAGTTTCTTGCATATATTTCTCTCAACTAATACTCCAATAGATTTCATGGGGTTTGGATCAGGCTTCCAAGAATGGAAGATGTGAATGAGAAATGAAATAAGAAGGAATTGGGAAAAGAAATATAGTAAAGAAGGAATAAACTCTCAATTTCATAAATTTTAATATTTAGGGAATAGTTCATTCAGCTTAAACTCAATGTATATGGTACAATAATTTTTTGCAAAAACACATTTGAAGCTCTGACTAGCCTGTGAGAAAGCATATAACAAATTTATATTTCAGTTAAATACTAGTTAAATATAAAAATTACTTCCATGGTGAATAAAATGAATATTTTTAGTTATGTAAAAACAACCTTGAAAAGTCAGTGCTGACAGTAATTCATATGTTAATAATTAAAAAAAAAAAAAACCAACAAAATTAAATCAAACAAACACTGAAAAAAACCCACCAACAAGCAGCAACCTAAACCTCAAAACTCAAAACAAAGAAAAAACCTTCATCTGTTATTTTACCTTTAAGTATTTCCTGCCATGAGAATACATCATGATGGGGAGCCATGAACTGGGCATTTTACCTTTATTTACCCCCCTTCAAGATAGGTATTCCAAATAAGGGAGCAATTTATCTGATTTGCCTCCAAAGCTCATTATGTTTCTTCTGGTCTCTACACAGAATATTTTATCCAAGCAGACTTCTTCTCTTTCTTTTTGACATTTTGTCCCTTCTTGTCTGCTTCTTAACTTTCCCTGATTTTACCTACGTTTTACCCTTTGGGTTTTGTAACTACCAAAACAGAAAAAGAAACAATTTTCTTTTCTTCCATTCGTTTCTCAGCCCAAATCATAGCATCTCTCAAAGCAGTGTAAATTAGTAGTACCATGGGAAAAAAAAAAAGACTTTTGATATTTCAGTGTGCTGGAACATTACAGCATTACTGATGGTGACTGTGACTGATGATACAGGCTAAAACACTGTTTTCAAAAAGTGTCCTGGTAAAAGTTGTTTGAACACAGTTTTACTGGTGAGGAGGAAAATAAAAAATACTAGTATTCCTAGTACTGCTGACATAAATGAAAGGAAAAAGTGTAGATGTCCCACTAAGTTTCATTTTGATAAATATATTTGAGTACACCCCAGGCAGAGTAACAAAGACAATTGCTTTTAAGATTGAATCCCTCTGACTCTTAGAATACTTAGATTAACCAATTTCATCTCTGACGACTCATTTGGGGAAAAAAAAAATTGTTACATAAAATACAAAGTTGTCATCCCCTGAATTTATACAGCTGCCTTCTCTGTTTTGACACAGGTAACCTTTAATATCTCCCCCTTCACCTGAACATCCCTGGGAATGAAAACAATTCTGTGCTACCTGATCACTTAGATCACTAATCAGATTTATTATTAACTTGCTCTTTCTATTCCTTGGACAGGAACTTGGTTTAGATTCATGTCTTCTGACAAATCTATTAAAAATATATTTTTACTCTGAGCTGCTTTCTACTGAAACTTTATAAAAATGAAATTATTTAGTTTTAAATTTTTCAATATATCAGAGGCTTTAAACTATTTGCTTTAAATTTTAAATAGCAAATTTAATCCTTGAAAGGGTGCTGAATTTTGCGGAACTCTGTGCCATTGTTTAAATTTTTGCTGAGGGGTAATAAAAAATAGTCAGCTTTTACTAGGATGTGCAGATAGTATAAGAAGATTTCTGGTTAATATGCATTAAAAGCAGTATTGGTTCCAGGTTTGTAAATCCTCTGAGCTAGTTGCATTTCTAAACAAGCATTTCTTTTGACGATTTAAAATGTGGTAGTATGGGGAAAAAAAAAAAATTTGTTTCATGCTTTAACAGAGGTAAATAAACTCTATTAACCATTGCATTTAAAACAAGGCATTCAAGCTCACAAACCCCTAAGGACAAATACATTTAAAGTGAATTAACGGTATCACTCATGTATTGAATGCAATTTGAGCTGTTTGTATGTTTGGGGTTTTAAATGTGATATTAATGTATACAAGTCTGTCACAAAGCTGAGTCAAAGAATCTGGCTCTTTAACTCAAGCCATAAGGATTTAGACTCATCATACCTCCAATTTAATAAAAAATCCTGTCAACCAATATGGCAGCAAATGTCTATTGAGCGCCCAGGATGGACAGACTGACTCCTTCATGCTTTAGCCATTGCCAGAAATCAATTTTGAGAAACAAAAATGAAGACAGAAATATTTAATTCAACTTCATCCTTCACTAGTTGGCTGAACCCTGTTTCTGCACCTGGGAGATACAAAAGAGCCTGTATAGGTGCAGTCTTGATTAGAGTAATTGTTGAATTGATGTTGCAACAAGGGTCTTGAGAAGAAAGATGTGCCATTTGTTAGAAAATCTGACCAGGAAACAGATGTACAATTACCAAACTGCAGAGGAACCAATATAATTGAATAAAATTTAAAAAGAAATTAAGAAAAAGAGAAGTTGAATAGAGCACACACATATAAAATCACAAAAACCCGCTTGCTCCTGGACGTACTCAGAGCAGGGCTAAGTTTATGGTCAGATCAGCTTTATGTTCAGCTAAGCTAGGACTCAGAAGGTGACCTTCATTGAACAAATTGGTGTCTGAAAATGTTTCCTGTAAGGGCGACCTTTTCACCCGCCGTTAGAAGAAGCCAATCCATTTT
Organism: Edolisoma coerulescens; assembly: GCA_013397115.1. NCBI lineage: Eukaryota > Metazoa > Chordata > Aves > Passeriformes > Campephagidae > Edolisoma > Edolisoma coerulescens. The sequence continues at coordinate 1,514,232 of VWZW01004141.1, forward strand.
CAAGATGATGTGATTTCTTATCATTCAGTTGGCTCCACACAGGGAACTCTGAGACTCACTGGGAAATTTATGTTCTCTGACAGCGTTTTAAGTGGTCAGAGGGAAACCAGCAGGTTCATGCATATTATGTTCAGCTTCTAGTTCAGAGAATTTACAAATCCAGTTATTTATGGAGCACTTTTGTGGAAGAACCTTTTTCAGGGTAAAGTTTCTTCACAGTAGCAACTTATCCACAGGGAAATTGCAAGAGATATCTTTCTAAAAGTTAAGGCATCTAAATACATCAATAACAGGCACTAGAAGGATAATCAATATCCAGTGCCATTTCCCTAATCATATCTTCTCTCTCCTTACAGAGAGATTTTCGTATTCTTTATCACTGATAAGTAATATATACAGTCTCAAAGCTGAAGCTGAAAACTTCATTATATACTACCAGATTTCAGAATCAATTCTACTACTTTATAGTGATTATTACTGTGCTACTAACTATATTTAATAAAAACATAAAACAGAGTAGCACAGAAATATTACAAAGAGATCCAGTTTTCAATGCATAAACAAATACCTTTTTTATACACCTACACATACTGATAGTAAATGAGGTTCTAAGGGCAACTTCATAATTTTTCCTAGCCATGAAGAGCCATGGTAGTGCAGTGGCAGAAAAAATATCCAAACACATTTTATTATAAAATAATAATAAAAAAGCCTCTTAAGCATTTGAATACCCCAATAAAAGTGTCTTTGAGATGAACTTTTAAAATTATTTTGCCCTTAATCTACCACATTTGGATCAAATTAGGTTTCTCACTTGTCCTTCCCTGCCCTAAAGCTTATTATAGTCTTTCTTGGAAAACCTGACTGGGATCTACAGTATTTTAATGCTGCAATTGCATCCAGTTTCTGCTATTAATGTGGATTCAAAAATTCTATTAAAATAGTTAGCACTTCATTTGGTGAAAAAAAGGCAGGCCTTCTGTTTGAGCGTATGCATTGAGTCAACTGAAAGATGTTAAAACCAATTTGGTAGCAGTAATAACAGGGTATTTCTGCAATATTGCACAGATAACAAGTAACTTGGTTTGAAACAGCATTTCTAAAGACTGTCTGAATATATTTAGCTAAACTTTTTCATGCCTCAAGTTGTTTTGGATTTAGCCAAGTATATGCTGGGCATTTGCTGACTCAAACACAAGTTATAAGTCAAGAGAAGTTAAAGAATTGTGCCCTGAAGTAACTGGGTTTTAAAATTTCTGCAGAAAAAGGGTAGCTATAAGACAAAAAAATGAACAAAAATGCCGTGTAATTATAGTTTTATAAAATCTGAAATATTTTCCGTTAGACTGAAAAGAATCTTCATGAAATCTGTCTGTTGAAGGGATTAAAACCCACTTGGAGATGATCAGTTTATCAAAGGAAACTCTAAGGCTCAGATGCTTAAACTGAGAAGGGTTTCACTGCAGGAAGGAACATCAGTGTGAACTGAGCTCAGTATCAGAGGAACACCTTTTGTCATCTGGTCCCTTATATTTAACTACACTGCAGCAAACGTAGTGCATGACTGACTGAACAAAGATCTTGTCCAGCACAGCGTGTGTACTTGGTTATGTACAATCTGCTTTACGTGACCTCTGGAGTTTGATGGAGAGCCCCTAAGCACGGGAGACAAAATTAAATACTCTAAAGAAAAATAAAATAGTGGGGAATGACAGTTGGTTCCACTGTCAGAACAATGCTGCAGCTGGAAGCTTCGAGAGGTAGAATAGAGTAGGGTTTTGAACAGCCTTAAAAATGAATGTAATCTACTTCTAGTGCACTGCAAAACTGGGAGTCAGCATCTGACCTGTGCTACTTTCTAGACAGTGCCAAGCCTTGAGCCAGGTCTAATTACATTTCTTTCTCATGAGGGTGAGCAGCAGAAACCTTTCTGAGGATAATAAAAAAACATTTTAGGAGAAGGATTAAAGAGGTGGTGGTGAATTTGTAGTTCTGGAGGGTTCCTTGCCATTGTGAATTGAGAGATGTAAAATTTCCTCTGGGAAGAAAACAGAGAAGTCTTCAGAAACGTCAGCTATCACACTCTATCCCAAACCCATCATTCATGTCTCCCATATAGCCTGGAGAAATTGTGGAGTACCTGGTGCTGGCAGTAAAGGATTTGAGTGTTCTTGGCCTGCGTTATAATTTCTTTAATGGAACAATCTATGATTTTCTGCCTTGTACCTCTGTTTGACATTTAGCTATTGCACAAGGATTTAGAGCAATTTTGCAAGTATGCACAACTTTTCTTCTGGCAGAGAATCTGTATGTGTCCTAATCATCTCACTACCTATTTACTTAGTTATTTCTACTGACAGTCTGACACCTCTTTTTCAATTTAGAGGAGAAAAAAAAAAAAGATGCCATTTGGAGACACAAAAGGGTTTCAACATTCATGAGTGTTTGTTGTTTCTGCTAATGACTTAATAGTTCTGTGCCCTCCAATTAACTAATGACCTTAATATATTTATACATGAAAGAGAAGAAAACACAAGGTGATAAGGAGTGTATGAATCTCAGTGCCACAGCTTTACATGTCTTTTCTTTTCCCATATAATACATTCTTAAGTGGATTTGAGAGTTGCTCCATTTCAAATTGAGGAAAAAATTACAGTAGTTAAGCAAATTTATCCCGCACAGTCAAGGAGACCACTGCATTGCCACACTTATCCTGAAGTCTTTGGGGAAAAAATGAGATTTTATTGCTTGCAGCTTGAACTTTATGTCAGTGATCCTGGAGATGTTAGTAGTGTGCTATACCAGCAAAGTACTACTAACATATTATTGAGGAATTAATGTACGATTCTTAAAAACTCTCTGATTTTATCTTAAAGAATACTATAGATATTTCTTCAAAAGTATTACCAAAGAAAAGCTATAAATTTAAGTTAAAAATATCCATACAAATTAAAAAAAAAAAAAAAGTTGGCCATTTTGTAGGCATTTTGTAATATGTTGGTGTTTCCCCTACAGAAATATTTTAAAATATTATTCACAGGAATATACACATTTTTTTTAAATGTTGACAGGATTAACAAGATCGACAAGTCTGCTCCTAAAGGGACTTTGCCAGGCTATCATGTCTAGCAGCAACCTTCAATCTGCACAAGTACAGTAAGAGTGACTGACTTTGTGAGTTCTTTTCTCCACATTTCTCTAAATGCTTTCCATTTCTATGAAATTTTGCATTGATTCAACGTGTCATGATACATTTAAAAAAGGAATTAGCCTTTCAAGAACATTATTTACCATGCAAAAAGAAAGAAGGATAGTTCTGTAGAGTGAGTCATTGCAAATCAATTAAACAAAAATGTGTAAAACAGAGGAAAATATTGATCTCAGAATGTTTGGACCCTGTGACCACCAGGGTCTAAACTTCCCAGAACATAAACACTTGTCACTGAAGAGATCATTTACTGAACCAGGACTAGTTACAATTGTATATTAGTAGCTTTTTTTGTCACATATTTAATAATATTAATTTGACATCCATCAAACAAGTGTGTCATCTTGCCAGGCTAGAAAAAACCCTTTCTTTTCCTTTGCCAGAGCCACCTCCTATCCTTTCTCCTTCCTCTTCCCAGTGGCACTATTTTATGACTTGCAAATATTTCTTGCTCGAGCACTTTAATGTGACGAAAGGTCATTCTCAAGATTTCTAAAAGCCTCATTAATTCTGTGATTCTGTGAAAAATGGCAAGGTACTGTTCCAGGTTCAAAGGTCATGCTTCTGTTTTGCCATGCCAAAACTTGTTCTTCTTATCTTTGGGCACATCTACTGGTAGACAAAGCTTTTCTCTCATGTTGGAGTGGATTCCTGTGTCTTGTCCTGTCACTGGGTACCACTGAGGGGAACCCCCTCTGTGACACCTAAGTTGAAACACACTAAGTTTTCTAAGCATGCTGCCAGATATTTTCTCCCTTCCATCCTTTGGTACTTGGAGAATATTGCTGCCTTTTCCCCTGTCACAGAAGCATTTAATAAATATTCTGTTCATCTTTGAATCAGGCTTTTGAACCCTAAAGCACCCAGACTTCAAGGAATGAAATCTGCTGGATACAAAGGTGTTCTTATACTGCAGCCATGGCTGGCTTCTGCTCAGAATATTTATATTCCTTCTCCATTTCCCAAACCCACTTTATTTTTTAAAAAACAATCCATCATCCATAATCTTTTGTGTGTATATGTCTCTTTAACGATAAAACCCTGGACATTTGACTAACTCAATTTACTCACTCATTAGGGATTTTGGCAGCAATCGAGTTATTATACAAATGGAGTCTTTGCATACAATTTTTCCCTGTCCTAGTATTATTTCCTTGAAACTATCCTGCTGTTACCTACAAAATTTCAGCATTTCAGAGACAAAAATTTCACAGCCAGCAATTTCACAGATAATTACTGTACAGTCTCTTGCAGCTTTCACCACTGAAGATCTTGTGTGTTGATAATCAGAAACCTGACCATTAGCAAAGAAAAGAAACAGAGAATGTAAAAATGTGTGGTGGACTGACCACAGCCCCCATTTCCTCTTCCCCTGTACACCCTGGGGGGAAGAGGTAGAGAAATCAGAAGTAAACTCAAGGCTGGGAAGAAGGGAGGGGTGTGAGGAAGGTGTTTCTAATATTTGAATTTATTTCTCATTACTGTTCTCTGATTTGATTGGTAATAAATTCAATTCATTTACCCAAGTCAAATCTACTTTTCCCATGAGAGTAACTGTTGAGTGTTCTCCCCATCTTTACCTCAACCCATGAGCTTTTCATTGTATTTTCTTTCCCTTGTCCAGTTGAAGAGGGGAGAAAAAAAACAGCTTTGGTGGGTACCAGGTGTCCAGCCAAGGTCAACCCACCAGAAATTCAAAATGATCCTATTTTCTGTTAAAGATCTAACAGACATTGCCTTTTAGCACTAACAGAGAATTTAATTCAGTGAGGTCATCTACTGTAATTGCTCCATTACACTGCAACACAATGTATTGAATTATATATTTTTACATCTTTATCACCTCTATATACTCTAGCAAGTTCTGTCTCTTTGTCCCCTGTTTGGTAAGAAGGTTAACACTGTTTACTCCTAAAGTTGCAAGGGACAGATTGTACAGATTGAACATGGGGAGGTTGCTCTGTCTGTCGAGGGTTCTATGTCCCTGCTCCTGCTCCCCATCAATGCACAAGCTGAACAGGCCATGACTGGAGATCTCTAAAAGATGTTAAATAATGGCTGAGCAGCCTTGTGGATTTCCCCTCCAATTTTGTCATCAAAGTGCTGACATCCCACACAGGAAACAGAGAGTGGGGGCTCTCTGATGATTTGCTGTCCCAGAACTCTATTACAAGCCAACGTTGAGACAGCTGAGGCTACCCTGCCATCAAACCTTCAGAGCAGGGTTGGCTGTGGCTTTGACAGCCTCTCTGATCACTTGGAGTGGTACAGAAGGGTTTTTGACAATGAAGAATACTCAGACATCCCATCATACTCTTTCATAAGAGTTAAAGGCTGTCTGTCCATCGTTTTCGTGTTCCTGAGCTCTGTCTGAATGTCAGACAGGGAAACAGTTCTCTCTTTCAACAATGGCTCTGTGTGACATGATCACTAAAATGTTTTAAACCTTTCAGGTATTAATATTAAGTGGATTTATATTGAATAGGTCTGTCTAATGAATCAGCTTATTGTATTCACTGACAAAGTCATCAGCATGAAGGAAATGCTATTATCTGTGCAGCATTCTCTCACTTCTCTGAAGAGGAGCCCTTCTTAGCAGCCTTCTATTCTCTTGATGTCGATTATAAATCATGAGTATTCTGACCTCTGCTGCATATTAGCACTCAGAACTTTCTAATGGTTGGCTCATAATTATGCTGCTTCTTTGTTTTCCTTTTATTCTTAGTTAAAAGATAACATTATTTCAGATCTTTTAATTTCCCAGGTAGTCTATGAGGACTTTCATGTGGGAAAATTAATTTAGGGAGAAAAAAAAAATAGGAAATTACATATTTCTGGAGAGTCTTTCCCCTTCTAAACACTGTCATCTCCACTAAAGTATCTTTCAATGTGTATTATCTAACTGGTTTTGTGCTATCTCATTCAATTTGAAATGACTCGAGAAAAGGAACAATAACAGATATTACAATAACTTGAAACTGTCTGACTTACTCTGTCTGATTTGTAGAAGCCAGTAGGTGCAGCTGAGATCAGGTTCCTTTATTGTCAGGCCTGTCTCAAAGGCCATAAGGCCCATGAAAGTTTCACCCCCAGCACTGTTGATATCAGGATTTCAACAGGCTGTAGATTTCAAGAGTTTGGGATGTTCCCATAGCCACTCCCCATGATCATGTATTCAAGCAGGCTGATATTTTAATTTTTCCTTCTTCAAATATTATGTGTTTATCTTGAGTATCCACCTCTGTTCCTATGCTCAGGAAAAGCAATATTATATGCAAATAAAATATCCCTGGTTACCTTGGGTACAGACATTATCAAAACTGAAAAAGTATTGAGTGTAGAGAACTTGACATCCTTTGGATGGGATCATTAAAGTTCCTTTACCAGAACTCAAATCAGCCCAACAGATCTGCCTCCTTTAACCCATGAACCGGCTAGTAAATTACTTTGAAAATTAAACTAGAACCACTGCTTATTCAGACCTATTTCTACACTCTGAACTGGGCTAGTGGAAAGATCTCTATTACAAACAAAATCTGGATTAGAGAGAAAAAATACAGTATTGGTTCAGTAGTTGAGGTTGTTCGAGGTTGTTCAGTAGTTCAAGGTTGAGGAACGCAGGGATAGTTGCAAGGATGGTGCTTGGGGTAAGGGCAGAACAGGCAATTTTTGTTCACAGTCTGTCAGATGGAGTTGACATACACATCCTGCCATCCTGCCTCCCTTTCTGTGTCATAAATTGTGCAGAAATAATTTAAAACCACATCCTAAAAAAGACCTGAATGAGGAGACTTGGTACCTCCAAGAGATTTGATCTCCATTTTGAGAGATCATTTTCAGTTGACCTGTGAATCTGAAAACCAATATGTCCAAAAAATTACTCCATAAGGCAGCCAGTGACTATTTGATGTAAAATGTGGAAATAATCTGCAGGAATATGTTTTGTTTAAAACATTCAGCCTCCAGTTCCATATTTTCTCTCACCACATGGAGATATGTCTCAGACGTAGTCACAGAAACTTCCAGACCTCCAAGTCAGATCTTTTTCATACATATAGAGAAAGATGGAGAGATGGTGACTAGAATTGTGCTAAAACGGCATATTAATATTTTCTTTTTTCAGAAAAAATGGTGGTAGGAAATCCATCTCCTGCTCAGATTTAAAACCAGCCCTTAAAAAGACTTTAAATCCTTGCAATCTCTTAAAGATCTATCTTTGTTTGTAGGAACACAGATCCTTCCGAAGTATTTTAATGAAAACTTCAGAAAGTAACACTTGACAAAATGGCCCCAAACCTGCTGCTGATTGCATGTTCTTTCAACACAGAGGAAAATTGGCAGAGATTCCACACCTAGCACAGATCAAGCAGAGATATTCAACCAAAAATCTGTCATACTGCAGTGAGTCACTTTACCTCAAGAAGTGACTTTATTGTCCTGGAAAAATGAGAGAAATCAGTCCCCATTTGAGACTGAGAAATCTTTTCCCATTAAATTTTCATCAAAAAAGACAGATACCGCCAAAAAGTTTCACTTTTGACAGCTCAGCTTTTATTGTCTCTCGGATCTTCTCTCTTAATGCCACCNTATTCTCCATCATCTCTGTTGACTGTAATTTCCAAGTAGCTTCACATGAACTCCTACAGTAATGAACTGTAATTAACACATTCTCTTAACTCATCTTAGAATTTAATGTTGAACTCAGGCAAGCAGCAAGGACTATTAACTTTTATGAGTGTATAATGACAGAACAAAACCTCCAAGTGTAAGTGACCTCCAAGACTTGTTGTGATTCCCAGACATTGAGGAATAAATAACGAGTGCATTATATCATGCAGGATATTTATTTGGGCAAATAAATCAGGTATGTTAATTAAAAGTAACATCCCAACTTCTATAAAATTTTGCCTCAGCTATTAACCAGTTTGTTTGCCATCAAACTGATGAAAAAGATTTCTGACTTCCCGAAGTCAGACTGTGTCTCTTGGACTAATTCTTTCTAACTTTGACATACACCTCATGTGATTTAATTTTTCTGATATTATCTTAGGACAGAAAAACTATTCAAACTTTTGCCTTCTAGCAATGAAGACACCAGAAACACCATTGTAAATTCCTCCCTAAGTCAAAACAGAGAGCAATGACACCAAAAGTCATTTAATCTTGAAACAGGGAGAAAATTATTTTTGCTCTCTGTTGAGGGTTAGTTTTGTGCCGTCACAGATCCCAGAATCAGTGTGATGGGCTGACCTTGGCTGGATGTCAGGTGCCCATCAAAGCCACTCTATCACTCCCCTTCCTCAGCTGGACAGGAGGAGAAAAATCTCATGAGAGGCTCGTGGGTTGAGCCAAGAACAGGGAGATCACTCCTCAATTATCAGCACAGAAAAACCATGGAACTGACTGAGGGATATTAATTTGATTTATTACCAGCTAAATCAGCCTATGATAATAAGAAAAAATAATAAAAAACAAACTTAAAACACCTCACTCCCACCCCTTTCTTCTTCCTGGGCTTTACTCCCAATTTCTCACCCTCCTCTCCAGTGCTGTTGAGCTGCTGGTTTCTCAGGTGCTGAGTCTGAGTGAAGGTACTGCCCCACAGCCAGGGGGGCTGTCACTGAGATTTTCACTCCTAGTGGCTTATGGGCTGATTTTATCACATGAAAGTAACACTGTGAAGTGTGATTTCTTTTTCTTTCTTTTTTTTTTTTTTTTTTTTTTTTGGGTTTTGTTTTTTGCCTTTTTTTTTCACCCATGATAATTTTAGTTCATTCTACTGAGTTCCTTAATGTGACTCTTCCATCTCATGCTAAGTGTCTCTGGTGACATGATGTTCATGGATCTTCTTCTGAGAATTCCATTTAGATTTATTATTTTTACATTATACATGCATTGCTAATAGTAATAAATAAAGTGGGAGCTGTCTAGACCTTTTCTGTTGCGACTGGTAATATCTGCTTGAGAGTTTATTGTGGAAAGGAAGTTCCTGCCTCTTTTTTTTCTGTCTTACCCCACCATTTTAGACACTATCTCTGAAAGAACAGCTGATTTGATTGAAAGGTGTTTTGTGCACTGTGGATTTTTAAATCCTTCACTTCTATGGCTTCTTCCCACACAGCAATGTATCACACATTTTTCCAGATAGGATAAAAAAATCTTTGACCAGAACTTGTTACTGGTTTTGCTTCAGTTCAGGTGAAATTTCTTGAAGTAAGTGGGAGACTTGCATGAGTAAGGACTGACTAAAATTAGGCAAGAGCTTGAGAGATTGACCTGTACTGAAATTGAAATAACTGTTCTTTAGCTTTTTCACTGCCTTTGTATAGTTCCTACTTTTTGCTGCACTGCTTCCCAGACATGACAATAATACTCTGGTCTTCATGCTAGGCACTCACACATAACCTGTGGAGCTCCAAAGCAATCTCATACCAAATCCACATTATATCTTCTTTAATGCATTCCAGTCTAGTTCTGAGTAATCAAAATCTCCTATTTGTATTTACCAAGGCTTCTCCTACATTTTATATTTTTGTTTGCTCACCCGTGTCACAGTGTAATTATTTCTTGCTTGGACATCTATGAATACTGAAGTAATTACTTTATTCCTTGTAAGTTTTCCAGGTTAAGTGCAGCCAGTAACAATCACATCATACCCGTTTCTCTAAAGTCCTCTTACAATGTGGCAAACCTTCTGCAAAGAACAACTTCCATTGCAACCCACATGGAAATGCACTTGGCTGTAATCACTAGAGCAGCATAAAACAGCTAATAGAAAGAAATTACTGAATGAAATGTAATTATATTTAACAAACTAACTTGAAGATTTAGTTTTCTCATTAATGAATGCATTAAAATTCATTTATACTCCACCTTCTGAGGGTTTTCTGGAAAATACCAAGTATGATCTTCTGAAATTACCTCAGAGATGGTATTTTTTTCCCTACACAGAAATCGATTTTGGCCCCCAAATCATTTCATGGTCTTTGACCTCAAATGACTGCCCTGAACATGGATTTTTCCCATTAACTCTTTTACTGCAAATGGAAATATCATTCCCTTGCTGTCAGGCTGTTATTGCCAAGGGCTGTATCCTGGCTAGGGCTGCATGTAGGCAGCTACCGGTGAGGGGAAATTTGCAAGTATAATTCTGTTTTGTCAGCACTCAAACCTCTGAACACAATCCATCTAAGCAAACAGAACTCTTGGAAAAGAGAGAAGAAGTGAAAAACATCTAGGGAATAGTTTGAGGAGCCCTTCCTCCTGAGGAGGAAGCAGTGGCACAGAGAACCTGTGATGAACAGATTGCAAACCCCATTTCCTGTTCCCCTGCACCTCAGGGGAGAAGGCAGGTGGAGAAACTGGGAATTAATTTAAGCCCCTGGAGAAGGGAGGGGTGGCTGTAGGGTCTTTTAGGATTTGGTTTTATTTCTAATTACCCTACCCTCATTTGACTGCTAATAAGTTATACTGATTTCCCCAAATTGAATCTGTTTTGCCTGTGACAGTAATTGATAGGGGATCTCTCCCTGCCCTTATCTCAACGTTCCTTTCATTATATTTCCTCTCCCCTGTCCAGCTGAGGACAGGAGTGATAGAGAGGCTTTGGTGGGCACCTGGCATCCAGCCAGGGTCAGCCCCCCTCACTGGGTTGTGTCAACAGTGTGTTTTACAATACAATTCCACAGAGCCCAGAAAAATAGTGAAAAACCTGTACTTTGATATGGCTTTTTGTTGTTTTATTTGGGATGGTTAAAAAAAGCTTATAAAAGACCTGAAAAACACAGCCCCTCAGAAATATTTGAGGACAATTCTTTTACCTACTATGATCACTATCACCGTGTTTCATGAGTAAGCACTGATATTGGACGACTGGGAAATACTCTTTATGCCTCTGTTCCAGCTGGGAATAGAGCACATGCCCTGGAGCAGGGCTGTGCCTCTCTGCTGCCTTGGCCACATGTTGGTGTTCAGCTCCAGCACTTATACACAGGCTTCTGTGAGAGATTTGTCACCTCCTTTAGGCCCAGGGTGCCTGCAGGTGCAGGAATTCACTCACACATTAGGACTGAAGCTGTGCCACTCTGCAGGACATGTGTTTTGAGTTTCCAGATTCCAAATTTCTAGAAGCAGATGGGCACTTGACAGTGGGTACTCTTGGCAGTGTGGTCTCAAAATCATTAATAAATTCCTTCCTGCTGGTAGGACCTGGAATGCTGGTGATTCCCTCAAGCTTCCTGCTCTCTCGTGGCACCTGTGTGTTTTCAAAATTCTTTTTTTTAGTTTCTTCCAAGATGTTGAAAATACTTTCTGCCCGGCATTATGCAAGGACATGTAGATATTGATCCTGCTCGATTGTTGTTTACTTTGAGGGATTGAAAAAGGACTGGGCTCCAAGTGGCTGCTTCCAACTGTCCATTCCTAATGCTGTAGATAAAATAAGGAGGAGAGCTGACTGTGTAATTATGGATGCAAATTCTAAAATGTCTGCAAGTGACAGATTTTTCTTCAATCTTGCACTCTCAAAACCTCCATTTCATTTTTTTTTCAGCAGAATGGCTATAGAAAAACTGCAGAAAAAAAAATCAAATCCTTGGAATGGCATATTTTTTTTGCTCAAGAAAATGATATTCCACCTTTTAACTGAGCCCTTGAAAGAATTCTCAAAGGAATTTGTGAGCAATGGTATATTTTAGGATGGGACACAATCACGGGAGACAGGCTAGGTTTTGAAAAGTGAATAAGGATGTACAACAAGCTGCCTTGGCCCAGATGTGAGTATTCACAGTGTGCAAAGGCAGCTTTAGGGGCTGAAGAACAGGATGCATGGGTCCCTCTCCCACATACCTCTGGCAGGTGACATTGTGTCACCTCATCTTCTTGTACATCTGTTCCTCTTTCCCTCATGGTCTGTCAATCTGCAGATTGAACAGGAGACCACCTTTAATTCACACGGAGTCTTCTGCTCAATGGAGCCCCAAATGCAGCCTCTGTGGCTGTCATGTGATTGTTGGTTTCAAGGACAATCAGACGGGAAACAAAATTAACTCAAAGACATTAATTGATAAAAAAAGAAAGGAAAAACCCATCTCTTTATGTAATTTTACACTCTTGATTCTCTTTCTCCTCTCCAAAGTAATAGTTTTGAGCAGTAGGAAGGAATTTCATAATGATTTCAGCTTGGTACTGAAATAAAGAATGTCTGGTTCCATGGATTGCTGCAAAGAATTGCCCCTTTGTCATTATTACGAACCATGAGATGCCAATGTCTTAACAGTAATAATGGTTCACAAGTGAGAGACTGAGCTCCTGGCAGTCCTAAAAGTGTCTATCACATTTTCAGCCATGACCCTGATACAGTAGTAAAATGTTAATAGTGTTAGGAATAATTAAATCCTTACTTTATTACATATGGACTCATTTGAAAGCTCATTATTTATTTGGCAAGTACTTAGCATAACAAATTAATCTAAAGTGACACATCAGAATAAAGTAGGTAACTCAAAATGAAAGCCAAAATCAAGATTAAAGAGGTAAGATCACGTGTATTGATATTAACACTAGTAAAATATTTTGATAAATGGAAGAGCTTCAAATGGCTGTAGAAAACTAAAGAAAAGAGAGAAGATCACAGATAAAGGCAGAGTCCATTGAGATTTTTTTCATGGGAGAAGGGTACAATATCCAGGGAGTCTAGAGAATAGTTTTGTATACGGCTATTGGTTGAGGAAAGCTAACTTTTCTTTACCTGGCCAGATGTCCTAATTAGAGCATTACAGCAACATTTTCCTGGATTCTGATTATCTTCTCTGAAGTGTGGCCAGGGGGCCAGGGTGTCATCTTGGATTCTTCAGCACTGTTCTCTCAGGAGTTTCAGAGGGGAGCAGGTGAAGGAAGCACAGGTGTCTCACAATAGGCAGATATGCAGCGTGAGAGACAGAGATGCATGTCCTTGGGGAAGAGGGGGAAGAGGGATCTGATTTGTGTGCCCCAGCTTCGCTATCAGCATGAACAAACCTGAGTGCTCCTGCAGCCAGTGGTGGTTGCAGCTTCTTGAAAAGAGCTTCGGAATATTTACTGCATAAGGAAATTTTACTGCTTCTGTTTTTCATTGCTTTTCCACTTTGTTTGGGTCATAATTCAACAAAGCGTTTAAGCATTTCAAACAGATGAATGCTTCCATTGAATTAAAAATTAGGCATGTCCTTAAGAACTTTGCTAGTTCAAGGCCTTAATCATAAAATGGCATAAATAAGGCACTGCAGTGTTCGTGTGAATCAGCAAGATTTACCTCTTTGAATACTCTGAACATCAGGGCATGGGTTCCATTCAAGGCCTTTACGTTTATTATGAGATATAGTTTGCTTCAGGGAAGTACAGAAACACAACTTCCTGCTCTACAGCCCACATTGTATAGATCCATACAGACACAGAACACAAACAGGAGCTGCTCCTAAAAATGTAAGGCTGAGTAGCTATACACGTGCAGAGCAGTTTAGGAGAATGCAGAATCTTTAATTACTGTTAGGGTTTTTAGATACTAAAAAAAGTGTTCTATTTTTAGCTGAAGCATCAGAGATTGAGTGAACAAATAAGGAAACTTGCAATTTAAAGTAAATAAAAGTAGAATGTGGGACCATATAAACACAGAGTAAAAAACTTGAAGGAGTAATTTTAAACTTCTCAGCTAGAGGAATGTTATCTAATAAGTTCTAATTAATTGTAGTGGGCATGGACTGTTGCATTAATAAAGAAAACTAACAAAAGAGCACAACTTTATATGATGACTCAAAACAAAACCTCTCAACAGAACAGCCACTTTCCTGTGAAATAAAATTAATAATTTGCTACAAGTGTTTTATTTTTAAATAAAAGTATTCAGCCACAAGTAATTTTGTAGGGGATATTTTATTCTTTAGGAAGAAAGTAAGAAAAAAATCCACATAACACTCAGTTGCACACCTTCAAATGGAGTTTGGGTTTGCAGTAGTTGAAAGGGTAAATTCGTGATGCTGGCATTCTAAAATGCAGAATTTCAGACTTGTATTTCAAAGTTTAAGCTGCCCACTGTCAAAATCATGATGATGCATGAGAATTTTCTTGTCCCTGCCAGAATGCGAAAGGACACAGCTGCATAAGAGCACTGCATATGGAAGCAACAGATTTTTTGTTTTCCATCAGCGCAGTGTGTGGTGTTCTGAGGTTTTTTCAATGCATGTGTTACTATGCAAATCTTTTACTTGTAAAGTAAAATTCATGCAAAATATCAATTTTACCCAATTTTCAGTAACTCAGCAGTTAAATAGAAAAAAACACCCCAAAAACTGTGGGTCAAATTAAATGTTATGATAAATTGTGACAATGACTTTTGAAGAATAAGCAGAGCAGAGTATTTGCAGCAGTCAGAGACCCATGCATTTCATGGAGTTTTGTTTTATTTTACCTTTGAGCTGCCCATGACAAAATCAGTGTGAGATTGTGAGCAGAATGACAAAACAGTGAGAATATGACTGAATCCATAAGAAGTATCTTTGATGGACCCATGTTAATGTATCCTTTATTGGCCACTGGGAAGCTGGAAGAAATCGAACAAATATCCTGACCCTATTCCAGACTAATGTGGAGCTGAATTAAATGCATATATTCTACAGCAGGTTTTAAAATATGTTTTGTTTAGTCTGTAATTCCTTTTCTTTATGTCAGAGACAGGTAATAAACTACCTCTGCTGGAGCTCTGGGAACCCAGTTTTCTGGCCCTGTTATTTTTCAAGACACCAACATCCGTCACCGGTTCCAGCTGTAAAACGTAACGGACGTGCTCAGTAGCCAGCGTGGTTTTCTGCTCTTTGCTGTGGCTTACGTTAGGCAAGCTGAGAAGTTAATCCTGCTTTCTGCCTGTTGCATGCAATCACTGTCTGTCATCCTGCAGGGACAGAGGAAGCTCCTGGAGTCAGAAGAATCTCTGCTTCACTGTGTTTCCATGAGTACTGTTTTCATGAGTTATATGGCTGATGTGATACTTATTGGGGAAATTAAATGCTATAAACTACTTTCCGTGTGGTACCTTAGGGTGACTTTAAAGAAATAATTGTAGTAGCCAGTTTTGAAATCCATAGCCATAATAATCTAAATTTGTATTTTAATACTTGTAATATTTTAGGAGAGTCAAATGCAGAACCATTACAAAGTACATGTGTTTTGCATATTTAGTTAATCAGGAATAACGTAAAATTTCCTTTAAGATTAAAAAAAAACCAAAACATAGGAAAGACATGGATAGAAAATCCTACAAAATCAAGCCATTACACCTTTATTTAGTATGCAATCACATCAAGAATAGCCTCACTGGGAATGATCATGTCCCACACTGACAATGAGAGAGTAGTGAAACCACAGTAATGGTTCCTGTCTCCGTGTTAGCTGTTTATATGTTGATATTTTTAATGAGGTGAATCAGTTGGGCTGAGAATTCAGGGAGTCAATGGAAAAGCAAAATAAAACAAAAAAATGGAATTATAAAGAAAAAATAGCAAAAGGAAGAGATGCAACAAAGGAGGGATAAGTGAGGCTTCAGATAAGTAAATTTTTATCTGAAGGTTGGCAATTAGGAAGAGTTGCGTTTCTCCATTGATCTTTGTGCAGTCCATTTCCTGACATCTGTGAGGATTCTCCATGGAAAATACGTAATTTGAATTTGTGTCATTCTACGGGACTGCTGCCTGTGGCCTGAAGAGTGACATTCTGTATTTATTCTTCAGTTCTGACTTTCTCATCCACACATCCTCATTGCTATAAAACTTACTTGGGATTTACTTGGGTTCCAGTCAGAGCTGTGCCATCATTGCAGCCCATTTGGATTCTTCTGGAGGTGCCAGTCCTCTGAAATTTCTTGGCAGAGCTGGTTGGAATTTGGCTTGATTTGATTTCACGTTAATTTAACAAAGACAAATGCTACCCCTTTAACGGGTTCTAGGAAGAGTTTCCAGCCAACTGCAGCCTCTTGTCAAGGGCAGGTTGTAGAGGGAATCAGTACAGTACATTTTTTAAAAGATGCCACATTGGCTAAAATCCTCTCTGTCTCTGAGGAACAAGTCACACAGCAATAAAAGCATTTTTAAACTGCTTCAACAACATGCCTTTATTGTGAGCTGCTGGAAGAGATGGCGGCATCCTGGCCAGTGGGTGGAAACACTGCTGTCCCCAGCCACGAGGGGAGAGGGTCCTCCAAGCTCGGCTGGATCCAGCAGCGATGGATAATGCATCCAGACAGTCTGCTGTAAAATGAGATTTCACTTATTTTACTACTAAATACTGTGTCCCATAGAAAATGCATGCAAGATGTCATTTATGCTGCATTTTTATAGCTTTTGGTGGCTTTTCCTGGTATTTGGAAGTCTAGACTGTCAGGTGTCCATGGAATGCCCAGCAGTCACAGGCAGTAAATCATACTCAGTGTCAGGATCCATCAGGCATCATGCACAAAAAGATGTACTTATGCAAAATAACTCTGTTCGTGTATAATTTCTCTTGCTGGAGCCACAGAGTAATAAAGAAGTGTAAAATCTTCCAAATCCTTACCTAATACAGAGTGGAAAGCTGATGCTTTCCTCACTGCAGAAAGTTTCATGGTGCTTTTTTGCAGCTGTTTAGAATTGCTCTGTGGGTTGGATAGATGGAACAATTCAGATGCATTTTGAATTCTGTTCCATTTTGAAATGTTTAATTTTAACATCAAGAAACTGTTGAAATGTGTGTGGTCTGTTGACAGATGCCATGGAGGAATTAGGAATCACTTTTGTCAAGGTGTAATTCATAACGTTTAAACAAATTGACATGTTTTTAGGACTTTGCCATATGTTCCATTCATTCCAGAAAGGGTCTTGTCAGTCCCTCAGAGTTGTGACTTACACAGCTTGCAATGGTTTTGGCTATCTTTCCTATTTAGGCCCTGCCTCTGATGGTCATATATTGGAGAGAGAAATACCTGTTAAATTAAATACACATACACTCTTTTCAAATCTATGTTTAAATATATGTGACTTGCCCAAGAGGTTTCTGAGAGGAGTGCAGGAAAACCATCTTTACCATGTCCCAGCTTCTACTTTATGTTCAGAATTCCTTTCATTAAGGGCTGATAATGTGAAATAAAAACATCACTAATGTAATATATGTGACGTGTCTCTATCAAGTTTGGCTGTAACTAGAATCTGTTCAACCTAAAATGTATTACTTAGCCAGGAGAGGTAAGGCTTAATCACTAGTAACAGCACTGTCTGTTTTTCTTCATAAATTCCCTTCTATAAAGATATAAGCTGATTTAGAACATAATATTCTCCCTTCACATGTGGTATTTTCTTGCCTGATCTAAAAATTTGTTTTGTTTCTTGGCTTTAACACAATTATTTCCTGATGGAAACTGTAGAAGCATTTTTATGTCTTTCTTGAGAATATTGGGGATTCTAAATTAAATTTTCTTGTAATTGTCAGAACCATGCAGGACACAACATGAAATGTAAGATGCCTTGCCAGTTTTCATCTTTTACTTTGGTCACAGACAAAAGTATTCTGCTGTTACCAGCCACTGCTTCCTCCCTCACCTTTGACCTTTTAAGTAAAACTTGGAGGAATAGCAGCAAAGGGATGTGAATGTGTCAATCTGGATGTTCTCTACTGCATCTTGGAGAGGATCCAGGGCCCCAGTGCCAGCTGTGCTGCTCCAGATAACACATTTATTACCTGTGCTTGCAGAGGTGCTTTGGGGTCTTGGCCTCTGGGTGATAGGTAAAGGGGAACATCCATACAGATATACCCTTATTTTCTATGAAGTCAAGATAAAATTTCTCAGAATTATGTTTTTCTGTCTTGGTTTGTTTAGTTGTTTGTTTTGTTTTTTTGTTTTTTTTTTCTCTTATCAATTTCCCTCTCTCCACAGGAAAAGTAAAAATCATTAAAAATAGAGAGGATGAATGCAGCAGAAATGATAAATGAATTATGTACTCTAGAGAAAGTGAAATCATAAAAGCAGGTCAAGAAGATGGTCTGTTCTGCACACTCCTTGTTTTGGAGACAGGAATAAGCTCTGCATGTGCTGTTGATTTCAACAGTGGTGGAAGATACTCTTCAGGTCTGGCTGTAGGTGTTAAAATGAGGGAAAGTGGGGCAATTTCTTAATAAACAGCCATGATATTCACTTCCTGCTTACAGGATATTAATCACATTGATCAGTATTTTCAGATATGTGATTTTAATACTAAATCTGAGTGGTTATAAGGCTAAATGCACAGTGTTCAATGGCAATATACAATTGCTCTTTTATTAATAATTTTGTCTTATATGCATAATTTTAAACTAGTTGTACATGCCAATCGTTTCTCACAGACAAAGGATTTTACTCTTGACTACTTTGAAGGGTTTGTGTGAAACTAAAAACCCCCTTCAAACTAGAGGGAGCAGAAAAAGCACTTAGAAAGTAGTTAATGACAGATAGTGTGTGATTTGATATCAGATTACAGTGAATCTGTATAACAAGAAATTGAAAAAAATATGCGGAATAGAAGTGTTTTTCATTGTGCATTTTCTTAGCTGTGTTATTCTCTTTGTGTCCTGTCTATTCTTTCTACTCTTCCTTCCTTCTGCTCTCCTGATTGGTTAGGTTTATTGTGGTGGGGTTTTTTTTGTGAAGGATAAAATAATGGCTTAGAAGCAGTAATTAATACTTTGCCAGTCATTTGCCCTAATGCCCACCCAGAGAAGGAGGAATTTTCAGGTAATTACAACTGTTTAACAACTAAGTCCGAGGTACATCTGTACTGTAGTTTAGTACAGACCAGCATTAGAGCTCACTGATGTCTAATTGATTAGTAAATTACTTCATTGACTCTCTTAATGGTTGAATGAACTCAAGGTCTGCACTTCCTTAATGAATGAAGGCATGGTCTTTATCCCATGGAGCATTTAACTTCTGACTGATACTACAACTGAATATCTAAGCCAGGGAGTCTTATGTAGCATTTCTCTAGTAAACTATAGGAATAAATAAGCATTTTTAAGAGTGTTCTTTTATTTTAAGCTGACTATCATTTTCCTCTTTATGTGACCCTTGTGGTTTTGTGGAAGATATGAGTCATCAGGGGGAGTAATGAGAGCAAAAACTTGATTAATAATTTTGCAAAGGTGATGCGTGACAGAAGGAGATGCATCAAACCTGGCATCCAGGGCTTGGGAAGCTCAGGCGTGTAGGAAATAGAACTTGTCAGAAATATGTGTTGAGGCTTAATGGTGTAGGATTAGTTTGTCAGGAAAAAAATGCAGGCAGTAATCAGAACAAATTAAATCTGTGCACCTGTATATTTGCAGGTTTTAGTTGGTATGCTTAAAGCACACAGCTTAGTGGATAATTACAGTGATGTAGTCTGTGATTCTGTGAGGAGATCAGCTGTCTAAAGCAACTGGCAAGAAGAATTTTGTAGTATTGACTGGAATAGTCAATAATAATGTCTGTGGAAAACAGTTCCCAGACTAAGTTTTTGGAGTCAGGAACTTCTCTCTGATATCTAAATAGAATTGGCTTTTTCTTACTGTCAGCTTGTGCTTAATTAGAGCGTGCAGTCTGACCACTAATCTAATCAGTTTAGCATGATAAGCAACTTGATTGCTGGCACAAGGAGACAGAACTTTTCCTGGCAAATTTTTCACCAAACAACCTAAAGTTCCATAAGGCTCATCTTACGTCACAGGTGTAATCTCACATCTGTGAATCCCAGTTGTTCTGGAAGCTGCCACTGATGGACAGTTTTCCATGAAATAAGCAGGCTTCAGAATCAGCAGCTGCAGGCAAAGTAAATGAAAATGACAGAGTGATGACTCCTTTTAAGGTGTGTTTGTTCAGTTATTTTTTTCAACAGATCTTCCAGCTTTTTTTCCCCAGATCAATTCATCTCCCTAGAAGCAAGCAGCCCTATCAAAGAGAGCTGGGATGTCACCTGCTAGCCTTGGGTTTGTTATAGCTCTCCACGGCAATAACCATTACAGCAGAGGTTGTAAAACTTCCTGTTATATCTCCTCTCATCCACGTACTCATAAATTCCATTTTGAGCTGACATTTTACATACCTGGTCTCTGTCCTTTTCAATGCACATTTTGAATACAGAGCTCATGGTAGTCACTGAGATGTGCCTGATATATTTTTCTTTAAAAGAAAATAGAAGCATGACAGTAACTTAATCTTCGGCATGATAAACTTTGTATGAAGATGAAAACTAGTGGACAGGGGTCAAGATTTTGGAGCAATAAAGATTTCTGTGTTTGGACTGTGACAACCTGGACAAACACATGCAGGAGGTGAGGAATTGCTCCTTGTCATCTCTGTGAAATGTTCAGTTAAAATAAAGTCTTCCTTGCTTTTCTTTGTCCTCATTGTTTATAGTACACTGCAAAATGTGTGGAAAACTCAGTTTCTCACAGCTTGAATCTTGATTTGCTTAATTACAAAATCACTATTAATACATTTGTGTAATAAAATATTCAAGGCATTATATTTTATGAGGCAAAATGATTATGTTTCTCAATAGTAGAGATGCAAAACTGTGCGGGTGTTTTATGAACACCTCATTCTATTTAAAATATGTAATTTGAAACACTAAATGGAGTTTGCTTTTCAGATGCTTGGCATGACTATGTACATTTTAAAAAGTAGACACATTGCCTTCAACAAAACAAGGTTCTAAACTAAAGTTAGTATGTCTGATATGATGGACTAGTTCCTCTAGTTGAAAGTTAGAAGGCTTATTGTGGAAACTTCACCTGGGAAAACTACCAGATTCAATCAATTAAACTTAAATCCTTTCACATGTTTTGTTGCACTCCTTCGTTGAAGGAAGTTAGGCAGGGATGCAAGTGTTAGGCAGCGCTCCCCAGCACGAGGAAGAACATTCCCACAGTCCTCCACCACCCCCAGGGACAACACCCCAAATTCCTCCTGCTGGTGCGTTATGAATGACCAGGATAGACACAGTACAACAGGAAGAGTGGATCTGGTCCTGTCACAGACTGTGGCAGGCAAGCACAGGGCTGAGCAATTGGAACCCCTGGGCATCCTTGATTGCATCATTTGCTTTACCTGATAACGCTTCACTCCCTGCTGGGCTCCAATCTGGCCCAGCTGATGGCTGTTCCCAGGGTATATAAGGTAGTTTTACCAGTTTCAGAGTTAAGTGCACTGACATTTTCTTCTTATCCTTCCAGAGGCTCCCTGAGTGGTTAAGGTTAGTACATGATCTCTAAGGCTTATTTATACAGTAGTTTCTTGATATTCTACCACAAAGAGAAGGGGCCTGAGTCTATGAGCTTAACTGCTGGGGCCTGCCTTTAAGTGACTTAAAAAATGACAACACCAATGAAAATCCTGAAACAAAGTAGTTTTGCCAGAGCTCTTTTAAGATAATGTATACCAGGTTAAACATTACAGTTCATTGCTATTAAAGTATGTGTGTTGTGCAGGGAAATGACCCTGATAATTTTATAAGGTAAAATTATTACTATATTGAAATGCTTTGGTGTTTGAACTCTATAAGTGAGAGCCAAATGGAGGGATTCTTTATTCCTAAATATGTTGGGATGATGTTTTAAAAAGTAGTGGAATGTCCAGAAGAAGTAGAGACGGTGCTGTATGCACCCAGATGAGTGTGCAATTGTTGCTGACTGGTGCACATGGTTTATCTGTATAATTTTCCCTGAAGCTGAATACTGAGCCTTAGTAATTCAAAGACAAACTTGGCTATTTTAAACACATTTATTATATAGCTGTGAAAACAGAAAATAGCTCTGTGATGAATGTTCATTTTTGTAATATGTAGTTACTGTCTGTGTTAGCAAAGTACTTGTTGATGATTTCACAACACTTTCCAAGGCCATTGCTGCTGCAAATTAATGTGTCAGGGTTTTTTTAAACTTCAGTACTTGAATCATGCTTCCTCTACCTTTGAAGCCAGAACTACTCTTATTCCTGACTACCATTTCTAATGAATGGATTTGGCATGGTCTGGACTTTAATCTTGGTGTTTTTCCATAGAATTTTGATTTGGAGTAATTAAGTAGTAATTTGAAAGAAATAAATTTAATTCATTATAATTTAGCTGCTTTTTTTTTGTACATACTATATGTGTTGTAACTGAAAGACCTTTGTAAAAGAGGCATTGCTCCTGTTTTGTAGCCATGGAATCTTAAAAGTCTTAATGAAGTAGCTTCCTCTCATCTAATATATAGTGGCAGAAGATTATGTTTTTCCTTCCTGACATATTTATTGTAAATTACTCCAGGAATTAATTTCTGTAGAACACATGCCTGGGCC
Organism: Edolisoma coerulescens; assembly: GCA_013397115.1. NCBI lineage: Eukaryota > Metazoa > Chordata > Aves > Passeriformes > Campephagidae > Edolisoma > Edolisoma coerulescens. Next base: position 1,536,788 of record VWZW01004141.1, read on the forward strand.
ATTTAAATTAGATGTTATTTTATTTGTAAGATAATGTATCAAGATTCTCAGGATCACATAAAAAGTTACATCATTAAGAGACTTTTGTTAAAAAAAAATAAGGTGGGAAGCAAAGGTGGGAAACGTGTGTATAAATGTAGTAAAATAGATGGTTTATAGACTGAAATGCTGAAGATGTAACTTAGGCCAAATAATTTCATTGTGGTACTTCTGTAATTGAAGTTTTATATGAGCAAATAACTGTACTGAGCTCATATAAATGGAGACTGTGGGGATGAATAGATTGTTCTGTAGAGAGTGTTTATTGAAATTTGTTTATATTCTTTCTGCTGTAGAGACATTAGTATGAATGGAACTGGTAAATTTCTACCAGAACTGGTAAATTTCTGCCAAATGCATTTTTGAACAAGTGGCCCTTTTCTCCGCCAGTATTGCAGCTATGTAGCAAATTTGCAACAGACGAGGATGGATGAGAAACCAGATGTTTGAAGCTTTATTATTTTGTTTTTCTATAAGTAGTCCTTACAGCAATAATTATCTACATTTTGAATTGCTTCTGATTTATTTAAAAAGAAATTTTGAAAAGCTTCAAAACTGTAGAAATGTTGCCTCAGTTTACCTCCTGCAATTTGTAGTTACCTACTTTAATTTGTAGTTCCTGTCTTAGGTTTTGAAGAGATTAAGGATAATTTGTCTTGGAATTTGTTGAACATACTGGACAGAAGTTAGGAATCAATGCCAGTTGCATTCCTCTGCTTAAGATAATGGGAGCTGGCATACACACTTAAAAGTATAAACTGGATAGAGGGAGGAAGGAGCAGTTTTGGAGTAGAAGTAAGGAATTGATTGGGCACAATGCCCCAGGGCTGATTCAGAAGCTGCCCAATGAATTTCAGCAGGATTGTTGTGGATGTGCTGACCATGATGCTGGAATTGTGTGAAGGGTAGACCTACTCCATAGGGTGTAAATTTGTTTAAATTTCATGGCCTTGACTGTGGACCATCAGGCTTTCCAAATTGCGGTGGTGTTTGACAAATATGTAAAAATAACTTTTCCCTGGTCTGAGTTACCAAACCTGACTTTGTTTCCAGTCAATTCTCTACCTCATTTGCACTGGGTACAGGAAATTAGAGTCCTTTACAAACTTTAGCACAGTGTTTTTTAAAAGCACTCCTCTTGCAAAAGATGTCTTTCATGGGCTGTGCACCTGCTCGTGTGCAACGGTGCTGGAAGTGCTACAGAGCTCTGTAACAAGGAGTGGCCCTGTTCCCCAGGGAGTGAGCAGGTCTCCTTCTCAGGCTGTGCTGGGCCAGTCCTCTATCTCTAGCTGGCTGTGAATGAGCTGCAAACCTCTGCTCATCAGACTTCCCAGCCTTTCCAAGGGAGAGGTGAAGGGAAGAGGAAAGGCAGCTTATCCCCCACAGCTGCCAGCTTGATTCAAAGGGAAATATTGTAACAAGGCTTTGTTGATGACTGTGCCATGAATCTAATGTTTCCCCTGTGTTTTCCTTCTGCTTTGTGTTAGTTGTTATTCAGGCAGCCAGACTCAACACTTCCGTAGATAAGACCTGTTGCTCCATGCGTGTAATATTTTGAAAATAGGGTTTTGCATTGTAGTTACACTTTTAAATGATGCTGTTTGCAGGTTGAATTTGTATTCGTCGTAAAGGTAAATCTGACGAGCCATCTGCTCACAAAAAAACCAGCCAATGAAATCACATTTCTCCTTTGTGCTCCATCAATCAGCTATCTAAACATGCAAGTGGGTAAAGGGGGAAAAACTACTTTGAGCATGTTTTGTGTACTTATGTATTGGGAATGTTAACATCGTAAAAAAAAAAAAAAAAAAACAACCAAACTATTTGGAGCATAGTCTCAGAAATATTTGGTATAAATAGTGTTATAGTATGAATCCCCCCCTCCCCAAACTGTGGACAAATGAATTGGCAGGGAAAAAAAATGAGAACAAAAGTCAACCCTAATTTTGTCTTACTTTATCTTAGAAGGGAAAGAATATTGGGTGGGGTTTTTTGGTTGGTTGGTTTGGTTTTAACTCTATTTATGAAAAAATCAAGTACAAATTAATGTCTTCCTCCCAGCCTTCCCTTCCCAAGTCCTCATTCAGGTAGTTACATGTTTTAAGTAATCTTCACTCTGAACTTCTACATTCCAAGGACATAAATGCAAGAATACTGGCCAAGTGTGACAAAGATCATGTAAAGCCTGAGTATTCACAAGGTTAAGCATAAACAGGTATTCAGCATTACAGGTTGGATCCATATTCATGTCTTCACTAAATGCTTCTTTGAAAGTGAAATGAGAAATTAAAGAATACATACATTGCCTGTTTGCTGTCTCTTTCAATAGCAGCTTAAATGATTGCTGCTGGAAAACTTTAAAAAATGCTTTTTCAATATTCATAATATTGTCCCCCACCCACCCTCAAGTGCAGAAGACTGGAACCACTCCAATGTTTTTTGGGGCTTTTTTCCCCCCAATTTATTCTTAGTCTCACCTTCAGAATATTTGGACTTGGGTGGAAAATTTTGGACAGAAACATGCTGGGTGTTTTTTTTTTAAAGGAATTTTTTCCTTTTTTTTTTTTTTTTTTACTGTTAAATTTCTGCTAGCTCTTGCCACATCATCCTGTTAGATTCTGCTCCAAGCAGTTTGGATTTAAACTGTGCTGTGAATCCAAGTTGCTGTTGTACTATCCTATTGTTGATGATTTGATAATGGGTATAATGGATTATTCAGCATGTGTATACAAAAAAAGAGTGAGAATGAGATAAGGGAATGTGTTGCTTCTAACTGTTTTGGGTGGTTTTTTTTTCTCCTTTTATGCTGGTGTGCGATTTGATGGAGTGCTAAGGTGTGCACAGATTAAGGTTTCACAAGCTGAATTGGTCTGTATTAGAAATATGTTCTGATCTTTCCTACATGTCTTATCAGAAAGGATTTGCCTTAAACCTGAAAATCAAGAAATGAATATCAAGGGAACTGACCTTCATGGTCAGGGGCAGAGAACGTTTGGAGAGCAGCCCTAAGGAGCAGGAATTCGGGGTGTCTCTGGATGAAAGGCTGGACATGGTCCAGCCATGTGCCCTGGCAGCCCAGAAGGCCAAATATATCCCAGGCTGCCTAAAAAAAGAGTGAGCAGAAGGTCAAGGGAGGGGATTCTCCCCCTTTACTCTGCTCTTGGGAGACCCCACCTGGGGTCCCCAGCATAAGGATATGGACTTGTTGCAGCAATTCCAGAGGAAGCCATGCAGATGATCAGTGAGCCGGAGAACCTCTTGTGTGAGGACAGACTGGGAGAGTTGGGGTTGTTCAACCTGGAGAACACTCCAGGGAGACTTCATAGCATCTTCCAGTCCATAAAGGGGCACCAAGACAGCTGGAGAGGGACATTTTACTAGGGCAGGGAGTGATAAACAAGGGGGAATGGCTTCAAACTAAAAGAAGGTAGGTTTAGATTGGATAGTGGGAAGAAATTCCATATTGTAAGGGTGGGGAGGCACTGGAACAGGTTGCCTAGAGAAGCTGTGGAGATAGGTCAAATATCTCTACCATATGTCAAGCTCCAGCAAAGCTGAGCAGCTGACCAATAAGGTGAGCTGAGGTGGTGTTAATTTTCTTTAGAAAAGGTTTGTAATAAAGGGAAATTACTTCATTCCGGATTCCCAATTTAAAGAAGGGTATGCTAGCTCCAATTTTGTGTTTGTGAGACCTCATCAGAATAAAAGACAAATTAGGTGCCCTGCAATGTACATTGAAGGATAATTTAGGGCCATCAGCAATCCCAGTGAAGCTGATGAATATTTGCTGTTGACTCCCGTGGGAGTAAGAGAAGGGGGCCTGTGTAATTTATAGTGAGATTCTTAATGGAAAAATTTCCTTTCATCTCAGTGCAATTACATTGATCCAGACATTTGATTGTAGCATACTCTCTTTATTAATGACTGGATGACCTCAGCAAAGATTTTTAGCCCATTTTGACTTCAAAAATGTCATTTTATATAACCTATAATATCTCCACTATTTTGTTCTCCTACAAATGTTCTGGCGTATTAGAGAAATCAGTTACAATGACCTTTTTGTCCTGCAGTTCTCATCTGCTTAATATATTGTATTTGGAAGGAAACAAATCCTGCTACAGATTTAGAAATTGAAATAATGTTGTGTCTCTATTTTTTCATGAGATGGACTCTTATTCATCATTATGCAACCTCTGATAGATTTAATAGTTATGATAGCCTAAATTTATTTCGTTATACCTACAGATCCATCGTAACAATAATGTCCCAAACAAGCCTTTGTATTCTGACTCATTATTTGTTAGTGTTGTGCTATTCCTTTTACTGGGTTTATAAACTCACCCTGTAACAACATAGGAAAATTGTGGCTGGTTAATAAGCAATTTTCTTCTAAGAAGACATGTATTTTAAAGCAGAATTTGTTCAAGGCAGTAAGTTTAAACCATTCTTCAGATTAAAGTATTCTGTGGAAAGGTTTGCTTTGGATTATTGTTCCATTTTTCAGGATATCGGCTTAAAGCTATTATTAGGTTGGCTAATGGCATAACAGTGGTGTCTGCATGAGATGTGAATCTTGGTCTTGCTAGCAGAAATTGTTTAATTTCTGAAATCTTCATTTGAAGTATTAAATAGCATATCATACTTCTCTTCATTAAAATATTCCTTTCAGGTAGCTAGCAAATATTTTTTGTGTTCATGTTGCGTGGAGAACAAGGAGTTTTAGAGCATATCTCTACAAACTGATTGTAGTAGGGCATTTGCAGTTTTGACTGGAGAAAAATGGATTCAGAGATTAAATTTTCATGTGTAACATGATGCTCTTGGACAGAAAAAAATCAATCTACCTGTGGCAAGATTTTCACCAGATAATAATGTAATTTTTTCCTTCCAATTATTCATATTTAAGTTAATCATAGTTGAAATTATTAGATAATGCTATAATTTTAATGTTCTGTCTGACCTTCCACCCTTCCTTAGACAGGACAATCATTTGAATTTTTTTTTTTTTTTTTTATGAGAATTTGAAGGAATATCACTTTTGTGATTAACAACTTGGAGGACATGTAAAGAGTAGTGCAGGGTAGACAGAAAGGTGCTTGCTGTCCAAAGTAATGTTAAATGATCCAAGAAGAAACCAAATTCAAATCATGATTAAATTGAATTAATTGAAATTAGTTATTTGTGTGCCAGATATCCCACTGAACATTTGGAAGCTGTGGTAAATATGGCCCATTGAGCCATGTAGTAAATATGGTTTAAAACAGTAGGATGCTTGTCTGCTGGCTGACATATTTCTTTTGGGGGAGGGCTCTATACTATGGAGTTTGGTTTTCAGGTATCATCTGTTAACTTGGGGAGTTCTAACAGCGTCATGATCTCAAAAGCAAAAAATAAATGAGTGTGACTTCCAGTGGCTCCTGGATGCTCGGAAATGGAAGTCCCCTTAATATAATGACAATATGACTATGATTTAACTCTAAATACTATATTGTCATAGTGGCTTTCCTCAATAAAGATAAGGCCTTGGATCCACTGTACAGTGTAAAATATCTCTTGGAGATCAGTTTAATTACGCTCATATAAAATGCACTTAAACAGCTGTGGTGAAGCTTGTTATTACTGCCACATATTAATGTTTCCAGGCCTCCTCCTCATATGGAAGAGCCAACGTTCAGTTGGAGTTACTGCATTCCAAATGTTTACTTAGCATAAAATCCACCCATGTGAAGGATTGCTTGGGTGTGACAGATGGCATATTCTGCAATATGTAAAAGCAGTTTGGGGCAGAATTAATTAATTTATTTTTTAAAAAACCCCACCTTTTCATCTTTTAAGTGATTGGCAGATTTTTTTGCCTGTTTTTTTGTCCTTCAGAATTTTTAAGGTTTTAACACAGTTCTCTGTTTTTCTTTTCCTTCTTGTCTGAAAATATTAATGCTTGCCATTTACTGGTTTTTCTCCCCCATTGAGGGTAGTTCTGTTTGGAATTTTTTTTTTCTTTTATTTAGCTTGTGGACAGTCTAAATAATTTCTTGGGCTGTATCCAACTTCTGCACCAAATTAAATATGGCAGGCTGGAGAGTATGGGAGAAAAACTTCCAAGCTAAATGAAAAATGAGAACTGGTTTTGGTTTGACAGGTAAAGGTATCTAGTTAAATTAGCTGAGTATACAAGCTATGGAACAGAAGAGCCACTTTGGTGTGGGAAGGTATTTCAAGGTGCTCTCCTTCTCTAATGGGAAATAGAAGGAAAAGTAATTTACTGCTTGTGGAACATGGAAAAACTTACTGTGAAAAAGAGATGCTCTAATGGATTAAATTGTGGTTAAACTCAGCACACCTATTTTGAGCTTTAACTTCCAAGTTTATATTTTTATGTTGTATCTGAAGGAGGAGCCAAGTGAGATTCAGTAATATTTTTCAAAATAAGCAGTTAGTCTAAGCAGATAAGACAGACAAGATTAGAAACTGGAACCCATATTTTATTAGACTAGCACAGCTGTAGTAGCACTGTCCTTAGAAGTATTCAGACTTTTGTCTATTTTAAGATGTATTTTATTTGCTTGTGGAACTAGCACTTGTTTTAAACAAAGTAAGCACTTATCTAGTGAGTTTTTATTGCTAGTACATAATCCTAGACAATGTTGCCTCATCACTCAGCTCACTTGTTTATTTTTGACATCTAGGCCCTCCTGCAAAGCTTTGTGCCATACTGAGGTCTCTTGTCACAAAGTATGTCCGGCACATAACTTCCATGAAGTAAAAGTCTGTTTGTGGGTCTGGACATGTCCAGTTGCTGTGTAAGGCACTAGGGATACTTCAGTGTGTTATTTGTAGCTACTCTGTTGCTAAAATGTGGGTTGACAAATCTCAATGAATTATTGTGAGTGTTCAATGATATTGCAGTTCCACCATTTGACTCTTAAACAGGCATATATATCTGCCATACCTTATAATAAGGTGCTCTTTGAAGAGTTTAATCTGTGATTAGGAGATATTAATAATAAATAGTATATCCCAATAGGGTACACAGGTCATTAATTACATAAGCTGTGGCTGTAGCTTATTCTCATAAATCACTAAGTCCTACAGCCTTTCTTTTAAATGTATATGCAGTGTGCTGTTCATAAAAGAAAGAAGAATGCTTAAAACATCTGTTAATCATCTAACCACTTATAAATGAACATTTAATCCAAAAGAAGCCTGATAAATCATCCTTCAATGTTTTGTTCATTACACCATTAGGATTTCTTGCTTTCTGAAATGCCTCTTGCTGAATGTTGTAGAGAAATGTTGCATGATTTGACTCAGCCTCTTGCAGACCTAGGAATATAATAACTGAGCTCATTCTTTGGAGAGTGTTTTGCTGTTACTTTTATTCTTTTTTTTGTAACTCATTCTTACTGGCCATAGAATGTATTTCTAGAATTGAACTGCTTTTAAGGAGGTTATTTCACTCAAGGAAAATATTTTGACTGAAAATAGATGGAATACAAACTTTTATTGTTAATACTCAAAATGGACTGGATGAAGGTTTTGGTCAACCAGGCCAAGTCCCAGGTCCTGTCCCGGGGTCACAACAACCCCTGTGGCTCCAGGCTGGGGCAGAGGGGCTGGAAAGTGTCCAGTGGGAAAGGCCCTGGGGGTGCTGGTCAACAGCAGCTGAACGTGAGCCAGGTGTGCCCAGGTGGGCAAGAGGCCACTGGCACCTGGCCTGTCCCAGCCATGGTGTGGCAGCAGGACCAGGGCAATGACCATCCCCCTGACTGGGCACTGGTGAGGCCACTCCTCAAATCCTGTTCCCAGCTCTGGGCCCCTCACAACAAGAAAGACATTGAGGGGCTGGAATGTGTCCAGAGAAGGGAATGGAGCTGGGGAAGGGTCTGGAGCACAAGCCTGAGGAGCAGCTGAGGGAGCTCAGCCTGGAGAAAAGGAGTTTCTAAATTGTTGTTACTAATACCTTAGGTGATGTGATATATTAAATCTTAATAATCATAAAACAGAGTATGCACAAAAAAATAAAAGGAAAGGATTTTGCTGTAATTTGTAAAACTGCCTTACACCATTCTGGGCCTTCATTCTGGTTTTCACTTGGTCAAAAAATTCCATCTTTTCATCATTGCTGAGTACTGTTGTACGCTTAGATCCTAACCCTGAAATCTGCCAATATTCACAAATTCACGTGAACCAGAGCACTGATTTGAGGGACTGTGCAACAATGTTAGCCATGTTCAAAACGACACAAAATTATATTATCCCCAGTGCAGAACAGAGATAATGAAGCAAGTTCTGTTTCTGCCCTGGAGTGGTTCTCCAGCCTGAGTTCAGAGGTTGTGATGTGGCAGGTTATAGGGCTGATTCCGAGCCAGCAAGGGGAAGTCCCAGTTACTTTTAGCACTTGAGATTAAAGCACTTTTTTCAGTGCTCAGTTATTTCAAGACCAAACTGAGGAAATCAGCTTTCTGCCTAAGGACTCTGAGCTGAGGTCCTACTCTGTTTTTGAAGGTTCTGCTTATAGATTACCTTAAGTCTAAAGTATTAAGTCTAAGAGTTCTGTTCCGAGCATTTGTGAAATTCCTCTGCTGGCATATTGCTATCATCTGCATCCCAAAATAATCTCATTAGTATATAATGTACCATGTGCATGAATGATATTTCAATATCCCGTCTTTTTTAGAATATAATGTATACACATCACTGGATTTGTGCACACTCTACAATGATATACTCACTTCTGAACAGCCTTTCTTGAGTGATTTTCCCAGCAGACCCTGCATAAGCAGTGAGCTGAAGAGCAGCCCCAGGGCAAAGTGCTGTGGTATAATATCAGTGTGCCCATGTTCAGACATTTAGTCAGTGAGTGATGAGAGATTTAAAGGCTTTTTGTATTTCCCTGCTGAAAGATTTGAGGAGAAGAGAGGGGGAAGTCTAGGCAAGCCAAGTTGTGTTGCCCTAGTCTCTGGAGAGCAGGGGAAACCTGCTAGTAGTGAAGCTCCACTAGGAAAGACTCAGGTTCCTTTGCCAGACCAACTATTTTTTAAAGGTATTAATAAAAAAGTCACTTTGCTACTTTGTGCTCATATCCATCTTTGGAAATTAAGGACTCTGAGCCTTTGAAGACTGCTGATGGAGTGAGTAACTCCCTTGAACAGAGCAAACAGATCTCATAATGGATTTTGGTGTTGCAAAGACTATCCTCCCAAAGATTCCTCTTCCTGGGAAACACATCAGGGAATGCATATCTTCTTTTTTTTTTTTTGTCTACCAGTGCTGAACTGCCTTTTTTTGCCCATGTTAAACGTTAACAGACAGATTTATCCTGGGCTGGCTCCCTGCTGTTCATGCAGGCCCCAGGTAGTGGTACGCGGGAAGAGAAAGCCGTGTGCTCCTCGGTCAGCCTTCTGCTAACGCTGCTGCAGTAAAATGAATTGCTTGTCTTCTCTTTCAGAAAGGTCATGCAATAGTTTTTCTTTATTGAGATGATCTGATCTGCATTGTGTGTGCTCTTTTGAGGAAGCGTGGTCAGGCTGAACAGCATGACAGGGTAGCAAGTGCTTTTAGGTTGAAATCACCATCTCCCTCTTGTAATAAAAAGAAAAACCAAACACAAAAACCCCACTTTGTCATGATGACAATGACCAGCAGCTCTGCTGGTTTTCACTGTCATTTCAAGCCTTTATTCTCTTTGTAACTCCTGACTATAAATCATCTTCAATGCTTGCTATACACAGCACATGTCAGGACATATAAACTGCTGATTATTAAACTGTTTTCCCCAGTCCCATTCTCCATTAAAGGCTGCTGTCTGATGCCTCTGGTTTAGTAAAATATTTTCCTGTCAACAGGAAATTATTTCCCTTTTTGTATAGAGAGAAGATGAGATTACTTTGTCATATTCATGTAATACTGTATTCTTCTGGGGCATCCTATAGCTCATTGAACTTTGTGCAGCACAATAATATTTGATCCAAAGAAAATAAATCAGCTTCAAGCTATTAGTCTAAGATAGCGATAAGAAGGGAGAGGGGCATTTCCTGCAACATACAAGGTATTGCTGTGTGTTTTGTTGCTGCAATGAGGATTAGAAACAAAACACTACATGGAGTTCAGCAGCAGGCATCCTGACTTCCTCCTATTGCATCCCATCCAGGAAGAGCTCTGCAGCTATGGGGTGATGGAATGCAGACCCTGAACAGGAGCTGGGTTGACAACAACAAACCCTTCTGTTTTCCCACACTTATTTGTGATTTTTCCCCTTTTTTGCTCTTCTCTGCCGTATTCCTCATCACTGACTTCTTTTCCTCCTTATTTCCTTCAGTCAAGAGTCTTCACCTACACAGACTCACTGCCTCATCCATACTCTCCACACAGATTTTTGCTTGTATTTCATGAGAAAATTGGCATAATATGGCATGACTCACTTCTTACAATAAGCATAGACATTTTTATTTTGCTGCTGGGTCTCTCTGCTTGCGTTTTGGACATGGATCAGTTACATTCATTTACTACTGACAAAGCCTCAACAATGTCAGCAGTGTGTTTGTTGCTCTCTTCAGAGTAGGAGGAGAATCAGGATCAAGAGGTCCATCTTTATGTTCTTTCTGCCTCATGTGCCCCCCTGTGTTGCCAATAAAGCCAAAGAGGACCACTGTATATCCGTTACCTCTACACATTGAAATCCTGAAGTAGGAATTTTTATTATTGAGATTTTTTTCTCAATATTGATGTTGTGAGTGTCTGCAGTGTTCTGCTTTTGCAGCAACTGAAAAATACAAGTTCAGGGTAGAGCTCTGAAGGTGTTAGGGAATTATTCTTGGAGGTATTTATATGCTTTGAGCTTGATTTATCTCGTTTGGACCATTCTAACTGAGAAAACACTGACAGAGTGAGAAAAGAATCAGGCCAGAAGATGCTAATTTACATTTTCATTTCCAGAGCAAAGCATGGATGTACTCTCCCAGGCAAATGTTAATAAGCTTTTGGTCTTTAAAAATGTAAATAATTTATTGAACTTCTACTGCATTTGCCATGTTTCAGAAGAGCAAACATTAACAACTCTGCAATACAAAATAATTCCAGAGCAGTGAAAATGGGTGCAACCGTGAATAAAATGAGTGTTTTGACCATAAAATGTTATAATTAATAATGATGCTGACTGTAATTATTAAATTCAAATCAAAACATGAAGTATATTTTTTCACTTCAAATTTAATTTTAAAAAAGAAGCTTCAGATGACAGACTTTGCTTACCTCTAACTTTCTGCTAAATCATGCCTTCAGCTGTCAATATTATTAAAAGATACAGTGGCTAGCAGAATTTTTTCTGTTATTATTTCTAGTGAAATGTCCTTGAACTAAACAACTCGCCACATCTTCCATCTGAAATCATGAGCCTCTGTGGCATTTCAGTGTTTGAGTTGCTATCATCACACTATTTATTTTCTAGGTGTGATCCTATTTAAAAGGGTGAAAGAAAGTGGGGGAAGCCAATCTCATTTCACTAATGTAGAAGTAAAATTTGTCTCTTTAGCCCTGTGAAATCTGACTTACACCTGCTGTTGTGTGCCAGGACGAGTCAGAGTGATGGGGAGCTCTGAGCTGTCTTTTCCAGCTCTCTCTTAAAATGAAATTGAGTGGGCCAAATGTTACAACATTAAATCTCCCTCAAGTTTGGTTTTTGGCTTTTGTTACTGTTATATGCAGAACTGCTAGTGCATTATATATAAGTAACTTCTCATTTCAAATATTCAATAGAGAACTGACACTTTATTCATGTGAATTTGTGTGCTGTTTTACTATGAAGATTTTCAACACTTCTATCTAGTGTCACATTTATGTAACATAAATTTGATGTTGTAGAGTGCAATTGCTAATTTTTCTTCTCTTTTCAACAGAATTGTTTGTCCTTTTTCCTTTTTCATGCCCATCTTACTGGCTTTCTAGTAGTAGTCATTGTATGGTGTATGATGCATCAGTACAGAAGCACAGGAATGCAAAGTGCCAGATTCCTAAAGGAATCCTGGACTAAAAGTGAAAAGAACCCTGACTTTAGGCTCATTTGGAAAAACTGGCTTATTGTCCAGGTATAGAGTATGGGTCTGAATTAGTCCCATTTAAATTAAAGCTTTCATGTTTTAGTTCTATGTAGTCAGGCCTGTAGGATTTTGTGTGCTGGAGACTTCTCCCCTTTTATCACTCATATCTGCTTATGGTCACAAATGAAGAAGTAGAGAGGGGATAGTCAGCAGTGTCAGAAACACAAGTAGCTTAATTGGGTGTTGCTAGAAGTCCTACTGTTGCTTGTTAGAGTTTACTCACAGCTGGGGTATATTACAGTTTAATCATTCTATGTTAGGTATTTCTGAAGAAAAACATTTTATAATAAAAATTGTAGTGCATAGAAAATGTCTTAGGCATAGTTGTGACTTACAGACTGTAAATGTACAAGTTAGGAAAAACTTTCCATTATCTCAAAACATTCCAATTCTTCAAAATTGTGGGTTTGGTTTAATCTGCTTCCCCTTTGGTGATGTTCTCTGGCAGGCTGCCAAGTCTGACAAATATCAATCTTGTAAACCATCATTTGCCTCAGAAAGGTGATCTGACCTTAAATTATACACCTGGGACTTACAGGATTTAAACTTCATTCTGGTTTCCTTTTGGGACTGCAAGACTTTCATTCCAATTTGGAAGATATTTTTCTCTATAAATTACAGTTTAATTTAATATGCTTGCAGAAAACTCTTATTAACAAATACTGTTTTCATGATTGTAGATAGAATTTAGATTTGAGTTTTTTGCAGTCAGATATTGTTATATTATTCAGAGCAATATCTTCAAATAGAAATAAACCTTCTCATTCATATCTCTTCACTAACAAGACTGATATGTGCTACTCAGCCAGGTATTTACTTGTATTTACTCCGCTTGATCCAATTGGTTTCATTTAAATGTGGTATAATATTGATTATACCTGTAAACATGTCCAGGAAAGAAAATGGGCATGTTCAGCAAGAGTTATCTTCCATAAGACTGTGCTGAAGGAGATTAATTATATTTCAGCTGAGAAGTAATTCTAACTATTTTCTAAACCTTTTCGAAAACCCCCTTTTTTCTTTCGAAGAATAAGATTTTGCTTGCACCTTTTTTCAGTTTTTGGGGAAATACCTATATTTCTAAATGTATTCAATTATTTTGTGCGTGTGAATAAATATATTTTAAAGTATTTTTTCTTGCTTCCAACACCAATTCCTCTGTTAGTAACTCACCCTTTGAGAAGAACTTATAAGAGAAATAATAAAGCATTATTTTACAAATGGAATACTCGGAGATGATATTTCATCTGAAGTCTGACTAGTGTAACTTAACTTTGATCCTAATGTGCTACTGTAAATGTAAATTTATTCCTAAAGAGAACTTAGTTTAACTGTAAGTAAAGTTATGAATATATTTTTCTGAAGTACACTGAATATAATGCAGTATATAATTTAGTTTTAAATGACAATTTAATAAGTTTTTTTCCTGGTAGACTGAACATGTAGTCCCCATGTAGTTTATGATTTAAAAATTTTATTCTACAGGACAAGATTAATATTTATGTATGCATTATTTTAAGCCAGGGACCATACTTAGGCTGGATATTGACTCACAGAATCTCTGTAGGTCTAACACAAAAACTTGCTATGACAGTATTTCTCCTTTTGTGCTGGAAGAGGGTGCAGGTTTGTGTGGGTGTGTGGTCAGTGCTGGGGGTATCTGGGGGTTTGGGGTGCTGCTGTCACTGGAGAGGCACCTGCCCACAGCTACTGACCCCTCGCTGTCCTTCAGCAGCTGAACAGAATAGGTGTGTCTGAAACACGAACCACAGCACTGACTGGGCAGTAATCTACTTCAAAGAGTCTGAATTCCTTATTTTAGGGCTTTTCTTATCCACTTCCTGAATAGTTTGCATAATACTGTGCAAGGGAGGATTTTGTCTCTGCAGTGTGGAGTGAGCAGCCAACATGAATATTTTAAAAATACCTCTGCTGATCCAGTGCCCTTCTGAAATATTTAGAAAAGGTGGCAACCTTATTGAATTTCTTTTCTAATGGATATCCCAAGTGAGACTCATGCGTTATTCCTTTTGTTCTTTCGGTCTCACAATTTTCCTGTTTCCCCATCTGCAAACATTTACTGAAACAGGCATAGCTGATCAAAGATATTTAGGATTCAGTTGCTTCTGAGTATTATCACCTTCCTAACTTCTTGTGGACGCAAGAAGTGTGTTCACATCTTACAACAACAAGAAAATTGTGTGCCTGATGATGATTAGGTCAAGGATCTGAAAGAAATTTAATAGACATGGGAGAGAACAGCTTTTTTGGGAGTGGACATTGATCAAGCTTATATTAGATAAAACCAGTTTGGGACAAGAAAAATAAAAGATCTAAGGCTGTTCTATCAGGGCTCCTGTCCCATTCTGCTGCCTCCCTAACAGTTGCATTGAGTGCAACAGAAATATGATGAAACAAATGAGTTCTGTGGGGGTTGGAAGAATCTGAGATAAGTAAAATCTCCTGTCTTTATTAAATTCTGGAGCTTGGTTTATTTGTGTCTACTTAGAGCCATGTAATTAAAAAATCTAGGGAAAGACTAGTAGCTGCTTCAGATGTTAAGCTCACATTTAAAATGAAATTTTTGGTTGTTTTTAACTTAACTGCCTACAAGAAAGCTTGAGGGGTTTCTTAATCCTGACTTTGGTATAGACTGGGATGGCATTGATAAAGTTTATGAATAATGATATCAAGCTAATAGACATCAATTAAGTTTCCATATGGAGACAGTAAAAGATATGCCTGATTCCTGACATCTCAGAGGAAGACTATGCAAACTTCATCTTGGTAAAATGCAAGACATTAATTCTGCTTAGGATCTGCCATGTTTATAAAAGCATGCAGCAAAATTCAGCTTTGAGACCAAATTTCCTTTTGTAAAAAAAAGTAGTCCTGAGGCTGAAAAATAAGCATCTCTTCTGAGAAGGTGATAGCCATTTCATGTAATTTTTCAAGTGTTAGTCTTCATCATGCTTTCAAGGAAAGCCAGTTGAATTTGTCTTTTGAAATACATATCCAAACATGTTGATTCTTTGTAATTTTGAACCACAGGAAAAGAAAGATATCAAAATAATCAACAGCATAGTATCTCTTAAAACTTCCTGGGGTAGGGATACTTCTTAAATAATACTCTTGAGTCACTTTGAGGGAAGCAGTGATTAGGAATCAATAATAATAATAATAGAATTTAGGCAACAGGGTTGATCTCAACACCTTTGTACTTTTCTATACAAAGCATGCTGGTATTTGACTTGTGGTTCTTTTCTTCCCTAGGAAAATCCCTTTGGAGGCCTTT
This sequence comes from Edolisoma coerulescens, assembly GCA_013397115.1. Lineage (NCBI taxonomy): Eukaryota > Metazoa > Chordata > Aves > Passeriformes > Campephagidae > Edolisoma > Edolisoma coerulescens. Next base: position 1,552,217 of record VWZW01004141.1, read on the forward strand.
TGGATCACTTAATCTTGTGGCTTCACTCCAAATAATAGGTTTAAGTAGTTGTGGGGGTGAAAAAGTGTTCTGGTGCCTAAGAATGCATGAAACAACCAATGGAGACATGTTCTTTACCAGGTGTTTAATTCCATTTTAATGCTTTCTCTCACCATGGGGAATGATCCAAGAGGTCCATTCTTATTCTGACTTGAAATACTGAGGATGTAGAAGAATCAAGATGCATGTTTTTCTTCTATTTCTTGTTACTTAACATGTTGCTGTGTCTGGGCAAAAATAGTCATATACCCATCTCTGGTAAGCCAGTGTGGAATGGGTTTTGATCTCTCACCACCTGTCAACTAAGAATTTAGAGAACTTGTAAGTTTTTCTATTTTTCTTTGAAAATAAATGTCCTTTATGAAGAAATATCATATTAACACTAGAAAATAAAGTAATAAATTAAAAGAATATATTGTATTTGTACAACAGTGGAAGAGGAAAAATACCCAAACAAACCCCACTATTAAACCCCACTGCCCCAAAACCAAAAACAACCTTGCAGAGGAAGAGAGAGACCAGTTTCAATAAGTTTTTCTATATCACTACTTTTATGTGAGCACTTGTTCTGGATTTATCTTCTGGCAGATACTGTGCCCATGAACTCTATACCCAGTGAATGGGAGAGCCATAAGTGGGGTACAGCTCCTTGCAGGAGGAAGGCAGCAAAGAGAGAGTCTCTATTTTTCATTCCTGAAAACATTGCTTTGAAAAAGGTTCTTCACATGCTAAGCGTTGATCTGAGCAAAATCAAATTTGAGTTACTTTTAAATGCTCATAGCTAAATATACATTACCTCTGCCCAAATAAGCTGTAGTCATCCCTATTTATGTAAGCTGCCTTTTGCTGAGGTGCAAATTGTCGTGTGGGTGAGCTTATGCAGAGTTGTTTTTCAGATGGAACTGACACTATTTTATGAGGAACATGCTCCTGCTTTCCAGTGCCTCCTGCCTCTTTGCCGTATCTTGTCTCTTAAGCCATTTAATGCTTTTAAAGAGTTCCTCTGTAACACTGCCAAAGGCAGTGCTTGCATGGATTGTCTGCATTATAATTGCCAGTCACAGAAAGCTAGAGTTGTTTGGGCTACTGTTCTCTGGCACTTTATGTTTTAATTTCATTTTTTAACTGCTTTGTCGCATTCTTGAATAGTAATGAGACAAACGCATTTCTGAATATTGGAGTGCTTTTGTGGCCCATCGCTTTTTCTGGCAGTGATGGGCTGGATTCCAGTTAGAGTCTCACTGGAGTGGAACAATGCACGAGTTCTGTGATAGCACAAAAAGACTGAAGAATTTCACGGCTCAGGGGGCAGAACAAGCAATGAGTACGCTTGAAAATCTTACGGGTTTTGGTTGCGGTTCTAAAGATCTTATTTCAGAAGGCTGTGTAAAATGTGCCAGTTAGGTGGAGTCTGATTTTTGGCATACATCTGAAAATAAATTACCTGGCAGTCATAAGAATTCTGTTTATTTGTTCCAGCAAATAAATGGGTTCTCTGGAAACAGCTTGCTCTGTAACCTTTCTGTGAAGACATCTATTTCCCCATCTCCATGGTCGGTTGCCCTTTTCATTAAACAACCTGCCATCTTTGCATACATGGTATTTATATAGTGAATACATATTTTAATATCAGAATTGGGAAGAAATTCTTCAGAACCTTTTAGTGACTTCAGAATTTTCTGTTTTGCACCATTCAAGATTTCTGCTGAAATTTAAACCTCCTTCTGATTTGAAAGCTTGGTAAATTCAGGCTGGAAAGTAGGGGAAAAAATACAAAACCCATTGCTTTCTTGTTCAGTTTTTTTGTACAAGCAACCAGAGTTACCTGGACCTCTGGCAGCTAGAGTGAAGTTATTTCACTTTTGTTTGACTCATTCCTTCTTTTATTGCATTAATGTGTGTAACTGTAAATATAGTTCCAGTTTTTGGTTCATGTGTGGACTGTTAGTGGTAATGTATATGTGGTGCTACTTAACATATGTGTGGTTCAGAGAAATAACATTTAAATCTGTATCTGGCACTTCTGGGTTGGTGTTGCTATTTAGGTGAAAGCATTGGTACAGCATTCACATTCCTTACTGTAAATAAATAATTCCTCTGTGTTTCAAATTCCTCTTCAATTTAGATCAGGTTTGACCAGCTGTTGAAAGCAGGAAAAGCAGCCTACCCCAACTTGGTGGTTGCCTGCAGGGACAGGTCAGTGAACTTGATGTTTTTTTCCAAGGTTAAATGTGGATTTTATTTTCATATTTCATTAATTCTGTACAGCCAGTACAGTGTAATGTGATAGTTCTCATGAAATAATAAACCAGGTTTGCTACATAGACTTATTCACTAACACAGCCTTCCTGATCTCTTATATTAATAATTTTCAAAGAACTAGAGCAACTGTACAAGGTTAACTGGATTCATTTAATGACCGAGTGATTTCTGCCCCCGCAGTCTAGTCTTGGCTAAAAATATTTATCAAAAATGTTCCTTCCATTGTCAACATTTAGTTGTGCAAGGCTTGATAAAAACCAGAATGGTTCCATGTAATAGATGTCTGTCAAAAATAGACTTCAGGAAAAATGCATGCATCAGTAACATTTAATTTTACTTGGAGCAGAAGATCTATTTTTCATGCAGCATATCTAAATGAAGAATCCTCTGCTATAACAAAGCAAGCATAAATGTGTCATTCCATACATTCTTTGGTTCTTTACATGCATTCTTTTGCTTCTAAATGCCATGTAATTCTGAGCTTAAATCTTGGTCCTTTTTAAATTCTATTATGAAATATTTATCAGATTGAAGGAAAAAGGAATTCCACAAATATAAATATGTTCTGCATTGTTGCAAGGATGCAAAAGGCAAGAGTTGTTTCTGAAAGCTGTTTTCCACTTGCTTTTATGAAATTCAGTGCAGGGAAATTAAACTGGACTATCTAGGAGCCAGTTTTTAGAGGAGACCATTGTCCTGGCTCCTTTGTAGTTCATTTGTTGCAAGAGCTAAAGGTCTGTTTCAATGCAGGTTAGGAGGGAGCTGAGGAATGGCACCTTGTTCGGTATGGAGCACTCAGTGGTGTTTGGTGTGTGACCAGAGTTTGGGTGCTGCTTTCAATGATTTGTTCTGCTACTCTAAGAGAGAAAACTGTAGTTCTCCATCATTGCAGGTGCTGATTGTTCTCAGCCAAAGACCTAATTATTGGGATACTGAGATGGTTCCTCTTTTGTGTCTTGATTTCTTTCGTTCACTGTTTGAATGGTTAAATATCTATTGTGCTAGAGAGTAGCAGAGAGGCACCGATTTTACAGTTCAGTGGTTATAGTGTTCATGCGGGCTATGGAAAGACTCTGTTTGTCTCTGCTGCAATTAATATTCGTTCATATGAAGCCAAATCTCCAGCTGGAGAGGAGCTATTCCCAAAGCAGCCAATGCCTCATGAGGTGAAACCTGCCTGGCAAATGCAAGGTTAACCCGGGCTGGCATCTAAATGTGGCTCTCCTAAGTAAAATTATTTAAAGGATCCAAAGGTCTGAGACTCTGCTGTGGGAAACCTGGGGTGGACATGGTAAGGAAACCTGGTCTGGCTGTGAGTGTGGGGTGTGGAGGGGAGCCCATCTGGTCACTGGAGACACGAAGGGACTTCGGCCCTGGCAGTGACAGCCTGGGTGGTGGGAGTGTGACCCCAGGAGCGGCACCTGGATGGCCAGATGGGAAAGCTTCCTTAACACAGGTGAACCATCTGACCAACAGTTTAGAGATTAGTGCAGGACTATGAGAAATTAGAAGAAAAACTACTAAGAAATCTCAAGTTTTCTCTTCCAGAGAAAATCTTTATCTTCTTAAGATAATAACTTATTTTACAATCTTTATCTTCTTAAGATAATAACTTATTTTACAACTAGATTTTAGCTGAAAGAAGGAGGGTTTCAGGCCCTTCTGGTTTTAGCAGCCATAACCTTGAAAGCAATAGGGTCATTATTTAAGGGGTTACAGAAACAGAACATACATGTTAAGGAAGGAATAGGCACTTGTAAAAGTTTAGTTTCTTTCTGTCTAATTATAGATAAAGATGGTAAAGGAAGATGTTGCACTTCTGCAGTATAATAAATAATATAATTAACTGCATTAGTCTTTGCCTTGATGGAGACTCAAGGGAATCTTTGTCTCCTTGGATGGCTTACAGTGAATACTGCCAACACTTCCTTGTCCTAATAAGATGATGAAATATTTAAATGATGGAATCAGAACTTTTGTTTGTGTCTGCTCTAAATTTGGGTCTGTTATTTCTCTTCTGAGTTGTGTTCCATGCTCCTTTTCCTTGCGTCTTAATGCAGACAATGAAATTATGAACACAGAAGAATGTGACTTTCTCAACCCTGAAAATATTTGGGGGAAATGGTCAGTTTTATGCACAAATGTAGACCTATTCTTTTTCAATGGGACTATTGCAACAAGTAAACTTTAACATAGATGGGTCTTTCAGGAGATTTGGAGCTTCAGCAGTGTGGGTCTGTTTCCCTGTTGTTTCTCTTCAAGATGTGGATTCTGTGATGATGGAGCATTTTAGTACAGACCCAAATAAAGATTTTGGGAAATTGCTGCTTCTTTAGTGTAAATAATGACTCTTCTTGGCTAATAAGATGATAATTTAAGAAACGGAAATGTGGTAATTCTCACATTCTTGTTAATGGTTTGGGAGATGATAAATATTGAGTCTTTTTTTCCTTGTAAAGCTGAGAAAAGTGAGATCAGCTTCAAAAGCTGGCTATTATTTCTTTTTAGTTTGTGCCTGTGGACTTACACTAAGTTTGGTGTTGTAGCTCGAATAAATGCCACAGCAGACAGAGTTTCAGGCTCTTTATGCATGCAGGGTTTTTGTTTCAGTGGTTTGTTTCAGGGCTTCTTTGGTCCATGGAGTAATGCATGGTTTTGACTCGTCAAACATGAGTGCAAAAAGCATCAATGTATTTTTCACCCTTGCCATAAAGAATTTGACAAACATCATTATTCTGTTTTCTGCTTGTACATGCCTGAAATCAGTTGTTCAGATGAAACCATTGACTCTGTCACTGGAAAAGCATCTTTGTATATAGTGTGACACTGTACTCGGAGTACATCATTGTTGCACATCAATGTGGATTGCAATGTTTATCTTGGAAGAGGGGTGATGGTACCCTTATATTGCTTCCCCTCGTGGAATTTTCACTCTTTGATTTCGTTACCTTAGCAGTGCTTTGGTCCTTTGCACAATGGGTTTACTGAAGCAAGAGATGCAGAAATCTGACACGTAAGAGCACAAGGTTTTAAAGCTAGTTTTCAGAGTTGGAATATTTTTGTTTCATTTGTAGGAGGAGGATTGTTATTTTGTGTAGAAACCTTTTGTGTTCTCTGTTCACTTTGGCTGCTCTTGTCCACCTATGACCATAAGGATTAGTCATTTTTCATCCATGATTAGATGAAAGAAGTAGTAATTAATATCCAGACAGTACATATGCATTGGCTATAGGCAATCCTTTAATGAGTTTTATGGGGAATTTTCAATATTCAACAGAACAACCTTTTCTGGTTGCTGTCCTTCATTAAACACGACCCTAGGTGTCCCCATTTCTTCACTTCAGTAATGATTTCTGGCAGAAAATTGAAAGACAGCCTCTGCTACAGGTGACCACTGTAGCTTTTGGCTGTCAGGGGAGAATCTCAAGTGTTTTAAATTAAGAGAAATGGAGTACTGATTTGACACCTGATGATTCCAGCTGAATCTGTAGTGATGTGTGTGACTTGTTTTGGGCTCGTTATTTTTTTGTGCTGAACATTTTCCCACGTGAGGCTCTGAGCAAGGCTTTGCAGGTATATTCCTACATCTCTTCCAAAACTTGAGCTTGGGCAGTTTCAATTCTGCTTCTTCCCATTAGATTCTGTGCTGATAATTCTGTTTGTGTTGATGTATCACAAATGCAGGTGGAGCTTTGCTGCTTTTAGGGCTCACAAGCTTTGATCCACGTCATCAGGGCTGTGGTTCCATCAAGCCATTTACCAAAACATTTAACATGTTTTAGGTGCGTTTAGTACTTTCACAGGCAATTCTGCTTTGACTAGCAAAGTGTAATTTTGGAAATGATATCAAAGCAGAGAAGTCTTTAAAGCATGAGGAGAAAGAATGTTGATCTTTGTAGCTTGTTCTATACAAAGAAAGAACAAACATTATTCCGTAATTCCTGCATTAAAAACAAACAAACAAAAAGAAGCCCACAGAAAAGACAGAACCAAAGAAAACCATAAAGTAAACTAATAAAAACACCCAAAAGACCCCAAACCCCCACCACAGTTATTCGTATAAAGAAATAGCTGAAAGATTAAAACTTAATTTTAGCTGGGTCATGCTGCTAATTTCCTGCCCCACTTAATAATTTTTCACTGAAACCTATTTGGAGCCTTTTATTTCTTTTACTCCCAGGCATAGACTTCTATTTGGACTGGTAAATACATGAACAATCTGGCTCCTATTAGGCCATTAATATGTGAAATGAGTGCCCATTCTGTGGGACTGAGTGATTGACTGATACACTTCTTCATAAAAAGTTGGCATCACTCCTGGAACTGTTCAGTGATTGGATTGTATTCATTTGTAGAGTAAAGCACAATGAGACAGTATAAAACATGTCCCCTTGGAAATGGTCTTGGTCTGGAGTGTCCAGTCTATAGCCAGGCACAACATCTCTGAGAGCTGTGCTGTGTTTTTTTGTCTTCCGTATACCCAAGGTGGATAACTCTTCTACAAATATCCTTTATTTACTGGTGTGTCATACTCTTAAACTGTATTTTTTATTTGTCATCCCTCAAATGTTGCAGTCTTGTTTTACACAGTTATTCAAAATCAAAGTAAAAAACCCCAAAAAACACTGCAGGACACTGGCTCTAGAGTACATAGCCTGTATCTTTTTAGGCCCTTATAGGGGGAACAGAGGTTGCTGAAATTGAATGTCGGTTGTTAATACAAACACATCACTTTTCATCCTTGTTTCTCTTCAGAGCCCTTCCATAGAAACAAGGATGAATTTTCTGCACTGGGACAAGAATGCCTCATTCAGTGTCTAATACCAATGTCAAGTCATTGTGCATGAGTGTGTTTGAATGGACTTATGTACATATTTGAGGTTGCTTCAGAATTGACTCATACTGAACTCTTTTTATGTTAGTGCCATTGACTTTTTTCTTAATCACAAAAATATCACTTTGCTTCAAAAAAGACATTTTTTAAAAATAAAATTTAACACATGAAAGAGGAATTTTTCCCTTACAGGCACATCTCCTAACTGTTCTTAACTGAACAATGAAATTTCAAAAGTAAATGTGCTTTTTTCACTGAGTGACAAGCAGTGGTAACAAATAGCTAATGTAAGGTAGGAAAATTACACTGCATTTCAGTGTTTGTTCAGGTAAACACAACAGTAAAAACCTTAAATGCTGTTAGAGTTGGGCACTATCGTGCCCATACACACACACAAAAAACAGCTGAGACTAAAGTTAGTCTACAGGTAATTTCTAGATTAAGCTGTTTGCCTCAGTTTTGCTTTCTGTTTTCAACAGAGAAGGTTTCAAAAACTCAGTAAGAAATAATAAGGAGATTATAGTTAAACTTCAGAGAAGTCATACTGACTGTTCACATGCTTCATCCTTTAATGACTGTATCTTCAAAGCAGCAGTGGCATCTTCGTCTTAGAGGAGGTTTTATGAAGCCAGTTTTTAAGGAGTGCTGACTGTGTTTTGATATGCTGGTCAAGCAATGATTCTAAATGCAGTCATTTAAGATTACAAGCCTCATATCAAACCATTTTCAAAGTCTTTGCATTGTCCTCAACGAGTTTTGGATTAAACAATTTATCAGAAATTCTTCATTCATCCTTAAATCGTGTTCCTGATTCCTGCCTTCGAGACTTTGCACTGTTATGTTCCTGCCTCTTTATCTTTTGCTCCCTGTCTGTCTGTTCCTCACATGTTTCTGTCTATCCTTCTGCCAGCCTCCTGACACTGCAGGCACTTCCAGGGACTGGCTTAAAGACTCCTCGTTCCAGCATCTCTGATTTTAGAGATCTCTGCCAGGCAACTAACTTTCAGAGAGCTTGCCATGGAACTTTGAATCTGCTCTTTCAGAAGCTGAAAAGCTGCCACGTGCTTATTGCTGGATATCCTTGTATTGAGCTGGTGGCTCAGGCTTTGTTCACACAGAAAGAACCACACAATTACAATGTCTACAATGTATCTTTAGACTAGAACTTTAGGTATCCCATTCTTTTGCTTTCACTGCTCTGTCTGAGACTTCTGTTCCCTGCTTTCAACAGACAGTGAAAAAAATAACTGCTGTTTCCCTAGTGTGGAATGTTTTACAAGAAATCGATGTCATTAAGTGATTGCTATCTTGGCACAGTGGTGCTTTTCTGGCACTTTTCAAGACACTGAGTGTCTGCAGTTATGAACATATGTGCTCTCTGTCTCTCAAGTACTTTAATGCAGACAGATAACACTGAACTATAAGAAAAATGAGACCTGTCCAACCACTGGTTTATAGCAGTAAAATTTCATACTTATTTTTTGTAACCTTAAAACTGACTTAATAGGACACTTTCTGCCTCATCAAAAAGGTGGATGCCTCATTTCTGGACTTGTTCAAGACCAGCTTGGATGGGCCCTGAGCAACTTGAACTAGTGAGAGGCATCCCTGGCCAGAGCAGGGTGATTGGACCTGGATAATTAAGTTCCCTTCCAACCCTAACCATTCCACATTTCTATGATAAAAAGGGGCTTTTTTAAAACTACTTTTAAGAGCCCTGGAAGTGCTTATTAGCACAGTTCCTCTTCTTGCAGCCACAATAATGTATTAAATTGCCTTATGCACCTCATACATTTGGTTTGCACATTGTTTTCTTTTTGTTATTGTGGTTTTTTCTTAGTGCACTTACAATTCAAACCCAAAGAAGCAGAATACTTGAAGTTAAATAAGGTCTAATAATTTTCTGCTAACTGTAATTTATTAAGAGGGAAGTATTTTTAAAATAGAAAATCCAAGCAACTGCTGTCATGGAAAATAAGAGGAAGAGCCTGTAATTTCTATTTACAGTTTAATCTGTGGTATGGTAATAAGGGGTAGCACACAGGTTTAAGTTGTCTTGAATGCAGCCACTAGAAAAAGAAGTTTGAGGTTCAAAACAATTGAATCTACTGTGTTGATTTATTTATTACCTCTGATTAAAAGTTAGATATGGCTTATATGCAGTTAAGATTAACTGAATCAGAGTCTCAAGATTTTTGAGCCAGGCTTTTCAGCAAGGAAAATAATCTCAAACTGAACCATTGTGTAAAAATAAAATTATTTTAAAATTCCTTTAAGTATTGGTCATTAACAAAAATGGATAATCATATTTTTTCCCTCTTCTCCTTACAAATCTGTTCTGCTTGACAGCTTGGTTTTGGTTTCTTGATAGTTTTAGTCAGTTTGAGGACATTTACAGACTGAAGACACTGAATTGTGTATCTGGGAAGGGGTTTTATTAGATATTACGCAAAACTATAAAAATGTGCCTATTCATAAATTGATTTATTCATGAAACTAGAAAATATATTTAAGAATGATAGTGTCCTAAAATATTTAGCCCTAGAACATTAGTGCAGGTAAACATAATAAATAATTATCTTAAGTTGGTTACCAAGGCAGTGTAGCAGTATGAAGTTGCTATGGAAATGTTTGGTTCCTGCTCAGAGATGCCAGCACAGCTAATGCAATCTCTTCTAGTTACATCACTTCAGCCAGATAAAAATCAAGAAGGGGGAAATAATATCAGTTATATATGTGGGATCCAGTCAGGATTCTTGGAAAAGGGGATGTATAAGCCATAAAACTGATGTGTTTTGAGTTGTCTCAAATGTCCATACTTCATGTCCAGAGCATTTCAGAGAAAGGAAGAATGTTCATCACCTTGACAATTAGAAAGACAAGAGTCATATTAAGCTGTGCATAGATTTTTTTTGTGTCCAAGCTGCCATGAATAAACTCACCTTGTCATATTTAGAAAAACTCCAGCTAAAATCTTTTTTCATGTATTGTTGTTATGAATGGTATACTTCTCTCTAGTGGAGGTTGTTTGGGATTATTGTCTGAAGTACAGAGCTACATCATGGTATTGAATAGTAAATAAGACACCAAAAGATGTTGGGCTACGGCAGCCTAAAACATGATATTTGCACTCTAGTTTCATAATGGACTTTCTGTAACATATGCTAAGAAAATAAAGGAGATACTGATTAGAATCAGTATGACAGCCTTAGTTCCCACAAGTAGCATAAGAAGTCTGTAATCTCTGATTTACAGAATATTGTACTACTGAAGTGTTTATTTTGGAGCAGAACTGCCTGTTCAACTATCCCACCTGAATGAACTGCTGAAAGTTTCCACAATTGCTTTGTGTACCAAGAAACTTGCAGCAGATGTTATTTGTTGAGACAAGTGAGTATTTTATTATCTTCTTATATAAATAAGAAGAAATGAAGGCTTTGAAGCAGATGCTGGGGTGTAGAAATGGTGACTATTATATAGCTCATTCCCATTTAATTTGAAGCAATTGTCTGCAGCTTCAAAGAGTGCGAGTAGTTTCTTAATTAGGTTGAAATTTGTCATTAGTTCAAGATGTCTGTAGCTTGACAACAGACTAGTAGTAGAAAAGTTATTTGTTCTATACTTGAATGCTTGCCTTGTTTAAAAATGATAAGTTTTCTATTTCCTCCTTCTAGAAACAAAATTAGCACATGTTTTGCTGGTTTTCTTGGTCACAGGTAGTGAGTTAATAGTGGTGGCCAGACAAACCAGTTTTTAATGACCACGTGTTTTTGAAAGAAGGATTATGACATGAGGATCACAATTAAATGGTTGAGTAATACACATATTAGTGGAGGAAATGTACTATTATTGAATATTTTCAATAATTTTACTGTTTAACTCTAGGCTTTCTCAGCATTTCAGAGATTTGGCTTTGGAGTTCATGTATGGGACTTCAGAGAGTCCAAGGCAATTTCATTTGGAGTGTTTCATGACTGTAAAGTGCTCCCTGTTACTTCATGGTTATAGGTTTATATTAGAAGCTAGAGTCAGTATCAGTACTGAACTCAGAACTTTTATTCATCTATGTGTTTCTCATAATACAAGAGGCCTTCATTTCTAACTATATGATGTCGTCTTTGGTTTCTTAATTTACTTTTTCCAAGTATCCATAGCCTTTTCTGGAGAGTCTGATTATCTTCAGGTGTCTCCTAAGCTCTTTGACTATCTATGACAGTTTTCTTAAAGAAGCAAAACAGTCATGAAATGTGTGCTTGAAATTTGCATAAAGATGGCATTTCAGAGCACAAAATTTATGTAATAATGAAAATAGGCTGGAGGGAACAGGTGAATCACAAGGACAGGGACATGAACTGCAGGATAACATGGTAGAGCCCTACTGGGGTCTGGGAGCAGTGTTCATCCAAGAGGATGGGTTAAGGCAGCAGTGTTGTGTGTCTCATTAAATAAATATGCCATTAAACTGCTACTGGAATAGAATCATAGAATAGTTTGGGTTGGAAGGGACCCTAAAGATGACTGAGTACCCACCTCTGTGCCCTGGACATGGACACCTTCCACTATCCTGGGGTGCTCAGAGCCCCATCCAGCCTGGCCTTGGACACTGCCAGGGATGGGGCAGCCACAGCTTCTCTGGGCAACCAGTGCCAGGGCCTCACCACCCTCACAGCAAAGAATTTCTTTCTCATATCTAACCTAAATCTACCTTGTTTCAATTTAAAGTCATTCCTCTTTGGCTATTGCTCCATGCCCTTGTAAAATGTCCCTCACCAGCCCTTTTGGAGCCCCTTTAGGGTACTGGAAGGTGCTCTGAGATCTCCCCAGAGTATTTTCTTTTCCAGGCTGAACAACCGCACCTCTCAGTCTGTCTCCAGAGCAGAGGTGCTCCAGCCCTTGAGCATCTTGGTGGTCTCCTCTGGAGTGGTTCCAGCAGGTCCATGTCCTTCCTGAGCTGAGGACCCCAGAGCTGAATGCAGGGCTGCAGGTGGGGTCTTATGAGAACAGAGTAGAGGGGCAGAATCACCTCTCTGGACCTGCTGCTTTTGATGCAGCCCAGGACACAGCTGGGCTTTTCTGGGCTGAGAACTTATTATTGCCTCATGTCCAGCCTCTCAGCTGCTAGAATCCCCAAGTGTTTCATCTCAGGGCTGTTCTAAATCCATTCTCCACCCAGCCTGTATTTGAATTTGAATTTCCTGTTCTATGCCAGTACCTATTACTGAGTTTTTTGATCACAATTCAATTTTTAAAATTCTGTATCTGAGGGGAATAATATGCATCTGAATTATGGGTGGATATTCACTCACAGTATTTTCTTTGGGTCCACAGAAGACTCAAATACCCATGGATGTTTGGCAAAACTTGCAAACTTCATGAGAGTTAGTACTTTTTCTATTGGAAACCCTGGGCTGTATTGTTGAAGCACAGATCATCATCTGTGGCTTATTTCGAAGATTATACAGAGTTTATGTAAAGCATAGTGGAAATATGAGTCATACTATGTACCCAAACCATTGAGATCTACCAAATTCAAATCAAAGTGTCAGGATCCTAGCTATCTCTGCAAGCAGTCCTACTGGAAAAATATAAAGATGTTCCTAAAACAATGCTGTAATTTGTTAGGGGGGGAAAAAAAGTGGATTTTGAATCATGATAGACTGTAAACTAAGCTTAAAAGGAGGGGTTTTCTTCCCCCACTGTGGGTTTTGTCAAAAAAGGAAAATTGCATATGTAAAATTTTAGCAGTATTCAAATGCCTTTTTGTAACTTGGAAAACTTTCTGCTAACTAATCATGGAGTTGCTAGCAGCTGTGGTTGTGATTTAAAAGAAAAAAGGCAACTAAACTACTCCCTCCTTGGTGCAAAGATATTTTCCGGTGCTGTTTATTGCCTCAAAGTTGAGATCATTGTTGAGGAGAAAGAGGAAGATAATAGGAAAGTTTCTTTCTGTTCCTTAAACATCCAGAAGACTTGAAAGGAGCTTCTGTTTCAGTGGATTGATGACACTTGGCCAGGGATATCAACTAGAGCTAAAAGCGCTCATCCTGTTCTCACTCAGAAAAGGAGACTGGATGCCAGCACTGAAAAGCCATTTTTCTTACTTGGTCTAAAGTAGTAGGTATGTGGCAATCTGTCAAGTGCAGTCCTGTGGAAATCAAGGAGTTTGGCTGACAGATATTATCAGAAAAGTAGTTGCTTAATGAAAGAAATGCCCAGAGTTGTAAGATTGAAGAATTATCACATAACCCTATTGGTGTTGGCAGACCGTGTAAAACAGCCTGTGTGGGATCTGAGGCTGTAATAACAGCAAGAGAGTTTTTTATTTCCACTGTTCAGTAGTAAATAGTCATTAAAGTCGAACAATGCTGGTGGTTTTTGTTGACTGATCTTTGAATCAAATGTAAAGAGGAAAGCACTAGGAGGTTGCAAGACTAAACCTGACTCCAAAGCAAACGTTTTCTTCCCAGCAAGGTTTCCTAAAGCAGTACAGAATAGGATGAAGATCCATCAGATCTGTGGAAAGCTGATAGATGTGTTGACAAGGCAAAGATATGGCTCTATCAGGAGAATGTGAGGCTGGAACTTGAAAAGGACCAAAGAAATTTCTATGACAAATACATTCGTGTAGAAAATTCTCTACATTTTAACTTCTCTTTTTTCTCAGCTGTTATACCACATGTAAATTTTACAAATTTAATTAAGAAAAAATACTTGCTCATATGAACTCAAGAGCGTCTTGTGCCTCTGTGGGACAACAGAGCATTAGGACTGAAAAAATGGAATATTCTGCCATCATGACCCAAGTGGGAGCAGCATACATAGCAGTGGGAGGGGACAAATAAATAAATGGAGAAAGGTGCACCTTGTTGTACCTTGAGCTTTCTATAATCCAACCGCAAAATAGAACTCGTTTGCCTGATACCTGCTGCTCCTATAGCTGTACTTCCAAAGGGATGCCAAGAAAAGACGCTTTAAAGCTGTTATGTGGGAGAGTTTTAAAGATTGTGACAGAAATATGATAGTGAGAGAATGAGAGACAATTTGACCCGAACTTGCCAGCCTATTACAGAAGAACTGGGAAACATTTTGATCTAGGAAATAAGTCAGAAGTAGCAGCTGTTATGCACTTAGGAGTAAATGCAGAAGATAAGCTGTTTCAAGTGCTACTTTGACTTCCTTATTTTGTTATAAAAGTAATGATTTTTAGTTCTGAGAGCTGATGAAATTAGGTCAAACTTGTAAAAAACATAGATTTTTAGAAAAGCTTTTGAGAGCAGAAACCTAAAATATCATTTTTAAGGAAAGAAATTTTTTTTCATACGTTCTCCCCCAGTCTGTTGTCTTCCGATGAGTAATGAAAGCAAATTAAAAAATAATGGATTGTTTTAATAAATTTATTTGTTTATTAGAGTCTTTTACTTCTGGTGTAAGGCCAGCAAGTCTTGCATCCTCTGTGGGATACTTAACTCTCTAATGCCTGGAATTAATATAACACTTTGCAAAGCATGCACTTACAAGAACAGATGGGGGTGATTAAAGGGTGGCTTGTTATTCAGTCCCTTAACACCAAATACTGTTGTTTGATTTCCATTTAGTAATGTTGGACTTTGTATGTGTTAAAATTTTAATTACAATCATTTCCCATGTCTGATATTTTCTTTCCATTTTAATACATCTGATTAGAGCTTCAGGGCCTCCCACCTCACTTTGACCATCTAAATGAGATTTAAAATCTTCAGGGGTTACAATACTCCATTCTGGACTGCTGAGGGACTCAGTTCTTTAGCACTGTGTTTATTAGAGTATATTACTTTAAATCCTCTTTAGCAAAGATTCTTCTTTAAGGCAGTGAAAGTTCTGTGTGTTCAAAGCCTGTGCAGGATCACACACTGCCTTCTCCAGAGCCCTGCTTTAGAAAATGCATCACTTTCAGTATCTCATTTGCTGACTCATGGGCTAATACTTGACTCGTGTCTGATTTCTAAAGGTAACTATTCTCGGCTCATCTCTCGAGATACTAAACTTATGCTGCTGTGCAATGTATATCGATTTTTAAAAAATCTGTGACCTGTGAAAATCGAGCTGGGAGATTATAATCTTAAGGGGATGTTTTGGAGTTCCATTTTCACAGGCTGGTATATTAAGGGATGTCAATCATTAATTAAATTCTAATGGAGTCAGTATGTGGTGACATCACCATCATGGCTTGGGGAAGACATGCTTCAGCTCTGCAGCTTCTTACAAAACCTTTAGCTGAGGGACAAGTGAACTGTCCAGAGGCTACTCTTGACAATTTCTAATTATAACTGAATGAGTAAGCTGGAGCAGTTTGGCTTCCCACAAATTATTTGTCACTAATCATTTCAGAATGTCTTGAAGACCTTTCTGGGCAGAGGACCTCATGGTTAACACTGCAAGGAGAAATTGAGGATTTGGGCAAATAAGTAGTTCTTGATATTCTGCACATTTCCCAACATCTCTCTGCATGGGTGTGGAGGATGCCTGGTACTGTTGCTTTAGGTCTCTAAAACTGTACAATTGATCTCCAGGCTTTCTAGAACAGGGCTCTTGCAATAATTTTCTGTCTAATCCAACCAAAATCTGAGAACTCAAGACATCCTTCAGATGCATCTTGTACATTGATGTACTTAACTGATAAAAAGTTAAGTATCAAATGAGATTTTCTTTTAATTAAAACCTGCTAGATCTAAGCAAACTCATGGTATCAAATTTGGAAGTTTTAATTAAGGCCTATTTTTAATCGTTCCAATAAGGAGTAGTTGAGAAACTAATACCAGCAGCAAGCTGTTGAAATGGCCAGCATTTTGTAAATGAACTTCACTGGAGCAACGCTACTTGGAATATATTTAGTACCAAAATTACAGAACAATGGTAATGAAATAAGGGTTGCTATGTTTGTATCCATGCAATTTGCATTTAATAAAATATTAAAATACTACTGTGTTGTTATGCCTGCATAATTCTGTTTCTTTATACCTTTACATGATTATTTCTGTAATGAGCAATCATTAGTTTAATACAATTTTTGAATGTGAGCAAGTGTAATCTCCAGGCTACTTGACAACGCATATTTTAGCTTAAGTATGATCAAAGTGTATTTCATTATCAATTATAGCCATTTCTAGAAATAAAAGATTTAGAACAATTTGAATAAAATTGTTGAAAGGGAAACAAGTTTGGTTTTTCATCAGTAATGCTTGTCAACATATTCCTCCCCTCTGTGGCCCTGAGTCCTGTTATATAAATGGTAGCCATCTGTTAATAAAATAGCTGATGAAAAGCACTGTTCAGGAATGGTTTACTCCAGAAAGCCAGAAAACCATTCCTACAATTCTCCTTGTGGAAGCTGTCAGTTGCCATTAAATCAGGGAGATATATCATGGCCTGAAAAAAGGCATGCATATATCTCATGAATTGAACTGGGGACAAAGAAATGCCCTCTCTGTGCCACCTCTCACTGCAGAGCATGTCAGCAGCTGGAAAAACTCCAAGCTTGGGGAGAAATCCCAAACTCAAAGAATCGAATTTGGCAATAAAACGCCATGTGGTCAGTCATGATTATAAAGCACAGGAGTATAAAATATAGGGAGATTATGGCATTTTAGTTTCTTATTCCAATGTCCCATTCTTCAGCAATCTGCATCACATAATTCCCTATTTCCCTTATCTTGGCCCCTCTCCTGTTTTAACAACTTATTGTGCAAAGCCAAAGGCTTTCGTTATTCAAGTTTTCTTGTCATGCTGCTATACCTTGTTTTTATTAAGAATAACTTTAATGCTGAATCACGTGCCACACCATAAATTGTTTGCAGTTGCTGTTGGTCAGAATTTCTATTAGCATTTTAAGCACTTCCTGCTGTTTTTTCTATGCTTATGGGTGGAGGGATTCCCTCAAGCCAGAACCCTTGCACTGCGTGAAAAACCTGGGAAAACATAAAACCACTTTCTGAGGCAGCAGAACTTGGCCTGATGCAGGCAGTGTAGTAGGTGGCTGTACTGGATGGCCCAAAGAGAGGGATTCCTGCCAAAGCCCAAGCTTTGAAGGGAGAAAGGTGCATGGTAGGCAAGATCTTAATGCACAGGCCCAGGGCAGCTACTGTAATATAATCAGATAAAGTCAGCTTAGTGTGGTCTCTGTCCCATTTACTGTAGTGTGGGGTTGTTGGCATGCTTTTTCTTGAGGGTGAGATCTTTTAGGACCCTAATGCTTGATGATTTAATTAAATGGCACCTAGAATTGCAATCAGGATTCCAGAATTCTTCAGAGAAAAAAATTAAAGTGTTCAAAACATCTGTGTTCTGTCTCCTTCCCACTCTGAAAAGGCTTAATGACAACAACCTGAGCCTACTTGATAATCTGCCAATTTATTTAGGGACTAAAATAAGAGCTAAACTACTTTGAAATTCTGGCCCTAATACCAGCACTGTGAGAGCTACTTATGTATTTAAAAAGGCTTAAAATTCTAAGAATAGAGAGTTGCAGATTCTTTTGAAGGAAAGTTGTGGAACCCATGATATTTGCCTCGTTGAGTGCTGTGCTTAGCTTAGTTTTAAAGGAGGAAAATGGGTTAGGCATTCCAGGGCTCGTAGGGTATCTGTGCAATGCAGAGTTTCTTCCTGGACTTCGAGTGAATGGTTAGAAATTTCCTACTTTTGGAATAATTTCTGTGCTACAGAAACAATGGACTTGTGCTTGGTGCTTTGCAGAGCACTTAGCACTGGGAGATGAGTTGTTTGCCTGTTGGGCTTGACACAATTGTTCAGGTTGTTCAATGCTGCTGCACAGTGATTGTCTTATTGACCACACCTGCATACCTCTTAGAGTGATTGTACTTTAACCTGGCAGATATTGAAAAGGAATTACACAAAGATTTATTAGTGAAACATATTTTAAGTGAGAAGTTGATCCAAGGCCTTTAGCTGTCAAATATTTAGACATACACTGTTTTCTTTAAAACACTGAATTTTGCATCTTTCAGCCAGCTATTTTTTTAAATACATGTTTCTGTTTGTTAGCTCTGCTCATTTCAGCATGTTTACTTCTAATTTGCTATGCTCTGAGAGGCAAATATAGCCTAGTAACTGCTATAGTAGTCTCCTCTACACCTGCAAAAACAGTGACTACCTTCTGAATTGGCATGTATTTAGTATGCCTCACAATGCCTCTGGAGAAACCTGCAATTTAGTTAATATGCTATTCATATTTATTAAGCACATGCCACAACAAAGTAAAATAACTAGTGGTTTGTAATCTCAGACAAATATAATCTCCTTTACAAGGAGAACACTTCAAATGTGAATTTGTTGTGGTACCTCTTTGAACTTGAAGTGCGTTGAATGGGAAAGAGCAGACTCAGTAGTTTTGAAATATTTAACGAATCCTTATTAAAATAGTAGAAAAAAAAATATTAGGCAGAGGTGCCTGGAGAAAAGTAATTCTGTTTTGTGGAAAACCGTGTTTCCAAATGTATTTTCTTTGAGATCCCCAAGTATTTTGAAACTCTCTGGGACAGAAAATCATGTTTTGGTTTGAGGCTGCTCGCCTGGCAGCCTGCCTGGGACCTGTCGATGTCAGGAGCTCCTGTTTAGTCTTCCAGGTCATCCACAGGCTTTCAGCCCATCAGGTGAGCTGCCAGGAGCTAAACAAGCAGGATAGCAAGAGGAAAGGAAAAAGCTTTCCCACAGAAACATCGTTTGGTATATGAATCTGGAAATGTTGCTTTGAATCTGTTAAACACTGTCAAAATGAAATTATTTCATGTGACAATTCAATTTAAATAAGCCAGCAAATGCCATAGACTAAAATTTTATTTTTTTTTTCTAGTCATCTCTCATTTCAGTTTCATCTTGGACTGGCTATAAAAGTGATACAGTAATTACAGCATTGATGCAGCTTAGGACAGAGTAGCTTTTGATTTGTGGATTAGCTCTACTTTAGAAGAGGTCCAGGGAGAGTTCTTGCCATTTACACACTGTACTTTTACAGAACATACACAGAGGCACAGTAGCAAAATGAAGTCCTCACCTGTGTTTTACCAAAGCAATCGGTACAGATACAGGGAGGCTGAATGCATGGAAGACCAACACTATTCTCCTTAGTTAGTAATGGCCAAGATTTTGCTAACTCATCAATGGAAGGAAAGCTGGAACTTGGCACTGAGTTTGCGGGAGGCTGCAATAAGTTTTTATCTCTGGTATGACAATTTATTCTGGATGAATTCTTAAAGTTCCCTCTACCTTTTAGCAGATATGCTGATAGGATGATGGAGAAATGAGTGCCAAAGATGATAGGCAAGCAAAAGGAAACCAACTACACTGATGATAATCCTGAAAAATAATGAAAGTCTAACAGAACTGGGAATGTGCTCTTTTAAAGCAGTCACTCTGCTTAAGACTTGGAGAGTGAAGAAGAAATAGTGTCAGGGGGGATAAAACCACTGACTCAGTGTGATATGCAACTGAGCATGGAAGTAACTGATAAAGCTAAAATGGTTTCTCCGTACACCTTGTGATTAATCACTGCACATATGTGTGCATTTTGCATCAAAATAGCTCGTTAAGGAGTAGGCAGTTGATGCAATGTGCATTTAGAGAGGTCAAAGGGACATTAACCATTTGCAATGAGACTGTAAATCCAGATGGGGTTCTTTGGAATTATAACCATTTTATTTATACTGCTGGGCAAATGTTAAAACTTCAAGTCATGAAAAGACTCTGTGGTTAAGTATTGTGCTGTAAGGTAAGCTTGAAAAATAGAAGACCAATAGAGACTGAGTTTTTTGGGTTTTGTTTCTGCTTTCTTGTCATCACATAGATGGGTTGGGGGGGTTATAAAGCATTGGTGGGGTTGAGCTGTTGGTGACTACATCCAATTAATAAACAAAAAACTAATTCCCTCAGCTGTAGGTTCAAGACCTTCTGCTAATACAAGAATATATTTACACATTCTAGGAAGATTAGAGCTATAAAAAGGAATTTAATCTGTTTGCATTAATCATAGTCAGAGAAACTCCACTGACAATTGTAAGACTGAAAATACACATCGCGAGCCATAATTGGTATGGTTTAACTTACTTTGCAGAGTTGGACTTTGATTTAATGAATCAGTTAATTAGGTAAAATAATTACGGTTTTGTGTTAAATAGATACTCTAGGCATATGGTAGATGTTAATGGGAAAATATGAAGATGAGTAGCCATACCGCCAGCAGTTCTTCTGCTCAGTGCTAATATGAGATATAATGTTAGCCAGTTGCTTTACTGGACCCCAAAGTATTGTCATTCCTTAATTTTTTTCCTTTGATGCTTGTGGAAATCTGGTCTCATCAAGTATGGCAGGTTAATACCATGCACTCTGTAAAAATGAATGTTTGAGGACTAAGCTATAGCCAAGAGTATAAAAGGAGCACTTTTTTTTGGTCTTAACATTAGTTGATTAAAGAGAAGCAGAGCTCTGGAAAAAAAAGGCGGATTCATTAACATCACCACGCGATACATGTGTCAGAATTCTGCTGAAAGGGAAGAGAACTGAAAACACCTATTCCCTTTGGACAGCTTACTTTGGAAAGCATAAAATTAGGGGATCTCACACCTTTATGATCTAGGGTATTTTGACTTTCAAAAGGAGTGTGTCTACTTCTGGTGTCACAATTTTGTGCTTTGTCAAAAAGGAAAGCTACAACTCCTTTTAATGCTTTCTTTATTGCTTGCCTAAGCCTCATTAAACAGTCAGCTATTTGGATCTAATCTTCTCAGAATAAATTCCTTGCTCTGTTGGTCTTAATTTACAAGACAATCATCCTTTAGAAGGGCCAGTTGCTTCTCCCTAAATATCAGCAGCACTAAGATCAGTGCATGGTTTCTACAGCACTTGTAAAGCCATTTCAATACCAGAAACTTTGGCCTCTGATTTTTTTCCTGGATAGCACACACAGAGTCAGTACAACCTTCAAAGGAAGCATTATTTGCAGGGGTAGATGCTTTGCAAGGTGTGCAATCTCCACTCATTAATCTTTTTTCTTTTGTGGGACAAGTTCCCCTGGTTGATCCTTTTGAATCTTAGATGAGTTTCTCATCTCCTGTCTCAGGGCAGAGATTTTGTATAAGTTATTGTTGGTGGCTTCCTTTAGAGATCTCTTTACTACGATGTCCAGAGGAAAGGGAGCTCTGTTTGGATGAAACAGTTTTTAATATCTTAGTACTGAAAAAAATCTTACTACTGAAGAAATGCTACCTGTGTGAATTTGGCAAGGGGTGGTGTGCCTGGTACATGTGCAGAATACTTTCTGTGAGAAGTAAACGATCACTTGGCTTAGAGCTGTTGGACTGTTATGTCTCTCACACTGTTTATTTTGTCAGTGTGCATGCTGGGGGTCACATATTAGAAAAGCTCTAGTTCAAGAGGTTTTTTATGTTTGTTTTTCTGACAAGAAACAGTATCTGCAAAGAGTATTAAGATGAATTCTGTCTGTCAAAGCATTGCATTTTCAAATTCTGCAGATCTTACAAGTTCCCAACCTGTCAAGTTCTTTGCAAGCACTTTGAATTTAAATCTGATAAGCACAGAATTTACCTCCAACTTTTAAGTACAACTCAGAGTGTTTATTTCAACAGTAAAATATACAGTTACAGTGGCTTATACTAATAGTATAAGACATGTAGGCACACCCTATAGATTTACCAGCCCAGAGGTCAAGAGAAAGGAGCTCCCAGGTGTCTTCAGGTGTTTAATGGAATAATTTTTACATTTCTGCACAGATCTGTTTTGAATAGAACAGAAGGTAACTTCTTTTTACTCTATTAAGACAGGTAAATGGAAGGTATATTCTAATTCTGTTAAGAAAAAAAGCACTTTTCCTTAAGAACCTCTTTTAAGGTGGCTATAAAAATTATTTATTTCAATGAAGATGGTTCATGAAATAATAGCTCAGTAGATTAACAGGGCTTTTTAGTATTAGAAGTAATGGGAAGTGAAGCCAGGAAATGCCTGCTTTATTTCAGATATATCTTAAAGAAAGGAAGAAAACAGATCAATAACTGTCATAGCATAAAGGAGGCTGGAGAATTTTATTTAAATGTAGATATCATACATGTATATATCAAAAAAAAGAGGATTTTCTCTATTGTCAGTACTTCATAAGGCTTCTTTTTGACTGGAGTTCTTCTCAATCCCTTCATCAGATTAAGCTAAAAGATGCTATGTTTAATATAACAACTTTTTTTTTTTAAGTTTTTATTTGTTGTGCGGTAACATTATCAGTGATAACTGCTTCATGTAAAGGTGATAACTGATCTAAAAATCAAGATCAACATGTAAAAATTATTTTATTTTAAACATAATGGTTCACATTGTTAAGATTTTTCCTCTTGATTGGACTTTTTTTAAAATTAGAAGCAAGATATGGCATTCTGTTGTAGTTATATGATTTTAAGATTTGGGATTTAAAAGAATATCAAATATAAAACTTAAATAAAAATCTGAGTTGAAAGCTGGGTTGGATCCTTACTCTCTTCTCCAGCAAAATTGGGATTTTTGTGTCAAAACTAATAGTGTGAAAAATGTCAACTATTTTGGGTGAATGATGGAGTAGTCTTACATATGAAGCTTTATCTTCATCACTGATCTTTAAGTATCTTGAATGTGCTTTTAACCTTGAATTGTTATGCACTATGCTATAATATTGAAAGACTTATTACCAGAATTTTTTTAACTTCCTCTTCCCCCAGTGGAAAGTGCGGCCACGTAAGGGTAAAACTAAAATTCCTTGGTTTTCCTTTTGGTGAGATGTAAACAATATATTGCATCTTGGGTCAAATCACATGAAACTAAACAATTCATTGAAGCAAATGGAGAAGCATTTCATTATGGATCTGTCTGAACATAATTAGTGCCTGCCTAATGAGGAGGAACCAAAGTGCCTCATGGGACTTGTGTAGGTGTGTCATGCCCTCCTTTCCCATGTTTTTCCTGTCTGGCCTACATTTCTTAAGCATGCTTCAGTTTCTCCTTTGGCTAAGAGCAGCAGGAGGTCTCAGAGAGGGCAGATCCCAAAGGAAAGGACAGCTCTGCTCTAACTGCTGACCAGCACGTGTTGAAAGCCAGCAGCTCTGCTCTTCAAGTAGGTTTTTAAACTCTCTCCTTTAGACCTTAAACCCAAATTTCTGATTCTGGAAAACTTGTGTGTGAACTCTGTGACTGAGTGGAAGAGCAGATGTGGGGCTCTTGCTGTTCTGTGTTTCAATAAAGCTGTGTCTAGTTTGGTGAATTACCATGGAAGGACAGAATTTTAAAGATCAAGTAGAAATTCCATTCACAGAGGTGAATTACAAGGCGCTCTGAAAAGTGTCTGAGTTTGGCATAAAAATGCAATAGTAAAGATGTAGTGCCTTCACTTATTCAAGCAGTGAACACTTTTTATTTTGGAACTAGTTGTAACTGAATTGTACTCAAAATAGAGTGCACACAACTTTTAGGTGGTTTGAAATCTCCAGGTGGCACACACACAAAAAAAAACCATATCAAAGGATGGAATCTGAATATGTGGAATTTTTTAACATGGGTAAATTTCTGGAGAATCCAATATCCTTGAGTCTTGGGTCTAATGGAGCACAATTGAATTTCACCCAAGATTTTAAAACCAGAGGAAAAAAAAATCAAGATTACATGTGTACCAATTAAGTTCATAATAATCAGGAGGATGTGACTGATCTGAAAAGCAAAGTGAGAGTGCTATTTTTGTCTCATCCTAAAGATTGAAAATACTGAGACAAATTTGAAGCACTCCACAATGTAAATGAAGTAATATCTAAAAAACCATGTTAAACATGGGGTTTGTTTAAAACTAGATGGGGCATCTAAAACTTGTCTGAGCAACCTGTTCCAGTGTTTCACCATCCTGACCATAAAATATTTTTTCTTATAGGTAATCTGGGCCTACGCTCTTTTTTTAGTTAAAAACCATTACCCCTTGTTTTTGTGGCCTCATCTGGACTTGCTCCAACAGGCCCGCATCTTGTTTTGGGGACTTAATGTGGGGTCTCACCAGTGCAGAGGGGCAGAATCCCCTCCCTCCCCTGCTGCCCGGAGGACTTTTGCTGCAGCCCGTGATACAATTGTCCTTCTGGGTTGCAAGAGTTCATTTCCAGGTCATGTCCAACCTTTCCTCCACCAGCCCCCCCAAGTCCNCCATAAAATATTTTTTGTTATAGGTAATCTGGACCTACCCTCTTTTTTTAGTTAAAAACTATTACCCCTTGTTTTTGTGGCCTCATCTGGACTTGCTCCAACAGGCCTGCATCTTATTTTGGGGACTTAATGTGGGGTCTCACCAGTGCAGAGGGGCAGAATCCCCTCCCTCCCCTGCTGCCCGGAGGACTTTTGCTGCAGCCCGGGATACAATTGTCCTTCTGGGTTGCAAGAGTTCATTTCCAGGTCATGTCCAACCTTTCCTCCACCAGCCCCCCCAAGTCCTTCTCTGCAGGGCTGCTCTCCATCTGTTCATCCCCCATCCTGGATTGATACTGGGGTTGCCCTGCCCCAGGTGCAGCATCTTGAACTTGGCCTTGTTGAACCTCATGGGATTCCCATGGGCCACTGCTCAAGCTTGTCCAGGTCCCTCTGGATGTCATCCACCCTTCAGGAGTGTCACCCAAAGCACTCAGCTTGGTGTCATCTGCAATCTCGAGGGTGCACTTGATCCCAGTGTTTGTCACTGATGAAGGTACCAAACAGTGCTGCTGCTGCTAGAGTTCTTCAGGGTATATCCCCAGCCTCCAAACAGAAGCTTGCAGATGTTGGACAGGAATGCAATGAGGATTAACACACAAATTTCTCATCAAATTTTCCTCTGAGAGAACATCAGATCAATGGGTCACAGAGATTACAGTTGCTTCATTTGGTTGGCTTAAGTAAAATATACTTCTTAGTATTACTAAAAAAATTATATGTCTACGGCTGCAATTAAGTCAAAGTTCGTCCCCTAGTGAAAATGGACACTTTCAGCTGGACATTCTGAGTAGGCTTCTGTGGGAGTAAAGACTGGCTCAAAGTCATTTGTCCAAATCTGTAGCAGGATATCTGAACTTCACCACCAATCTGGAGGTTGTTGCTGGTGGGAAGAGAAAATTAAAATGAAGGAAAAAGCTTACACTTTTAAATGTGCTTTGTGAACCTATCAACTTCCCCAGACTTTCTGTGCAAATTGTTTTTAACATGCTCAAATATCATCCTTTTGCTGGAATTATTTTCATAGTTGTGTCAAAATGCATTTTTACAGAGTTTAATTCTTCACATACCAGGTTTCTCTTCTCTTTTCCCTCCTTCACTGTTTCCCAAGAATCAAGCAGTGAAATCCAGTTTTAGAAGGATTCTGTGGTGTTACTTTCCTGTTGTTTAGACTATACTTGCTAGGAGAGAGAAAATATTGAGAAAAATATATCTGTGATTCATTTCAAAAACCAGTTAAGATGCCCCCACAGCATTAATACCAACTACTGAGACTTTCAGCCACTGATGTGACAAATAAGTGTTCTTTCTTTAGATAAGATTTCTTAATCCTAAACAGAATGCAGGCTTTTTAGAGAAAAATATCTATACACCTGATACGTTACAAAGATTTCTAGCTAGATCCTGATCCTTTATTTAGACTTTTTCTTTCTCAAGATGTCATATTGTTGCCATTATTTCAGCACTTGTAAGTCTTTTGTTGCATGCGTTTGTTCTGATACTTGTGATTCGTTGTTGGAAGGGTTTTGCTGCTTTACAATACCTATTTTTCTAACATTAACTGAAAGTTGCCAGAGCTAAAATTATTTCTTGGTAAGTTTCAGATTTTGAGTCATAGATCTTGGTAAACTCATGCAATGGCTGTTTTTAGAGAATCCAGACTTACTCAGCAAAAATACCTGTAATTTTCAGCTGCATTGTTTTCCTAGGAATGTAAGAGCTTGCTCTTCTCTAACAGAAAAAAAACCAGTCCATGTCAGTCACTACTTTTATTAGTAATTTGAAATTAATATGGCTTTCTATAGCTAAAATTCAGGATATTGTTCTTGATTTAAATATTAGAGGGCCAAAGGTGTGAACTACAGTTGTGTAAGTGCAATAGCAGATTAATGATGCTGTGGCTAATTTAAATTAATACATATGAGAACACAATAATGAAATAAAATCACTCAAAATACTGGGGAATAAAATTTAGAGTATAAAAATAGGGAATAAAACCCCTATGTTTCTGATAGATAAGTGGTCTGCTTAGGGAAGCCTTTACATTTTACACAATCTGAAATGAGATTTGAGAAGATCTGAGACTGATAAACCAGGGTCACAAAATAAATTAATTAGATTAGAGATTAAAGGGTGATCATACAAGGAGATTAATGAGGAGTAGAGTTTGTAACTAGGCCAGGTAATCACTTTGGGACGCTTGGCTACAGACAAGTTTTGCAGCTCAGTTGCCATGAGTGGGGCATAGGTATTCTAACAGTGTAGGGGCTAATCCCTCACCTGAGACAGCTCTGATTCCAAGGTTATTTGGTAAAAAAAAAATAAAAATTGTAGGAGATTGTCTTGGGACACACAAAGCATTGCAGGTCTCCGTTTGATGTGGATAGAGAATGTCAATATTAACTATTCCAACAGTAACTTTGCAGTGCATCAAGCATAATGCTCTCCAAAATTTAATTTGAGGCATCTTTGGTTGAAGGTAACATCTTTCATGTAATTAATTTAATTATGTTTGCTCCTTTTTTTGGAATGGATATTACTTACTTTAGTATGACATTGAGAAACTACAAGATATGAGCAAACTAAGGGGGATTACATTTTCTGTTTAGACACACATGTATCTAGATCAGAATAAAATAACTAGGAAAAGCCTATTTTAGGTCTTCATTCACTAAAATTATTTTAATTTTTTCTGGAGCTCTCTGATGTCAAGTACTAACCAAAACAAATTTAATAATGAGGGTAATAAATATATCTGAATGAGAAGAAACTTAATCCAAATTGAAAGAATAGGTTTTGGAGACATGCAAAACAGGCTAAGAGTAAAAATAATTGATTAAAAGGTAAATTTTCTGACCCAACACTTAGAAGTGAAACAGTGTAGGTGTTACCATCACAAGGCTGATGTTCTAATATCGACATGATTTTATTGAAGAATTTGCATAAACTATTTTCTATTCCAGCATCATCAGGACTTTACTTCTTTCTGTTGATAAATACAATACCATGGCAAATGGGATCCGAGCCTAAGTGCTTTCCATTATAGGATTTTGTAACTATTATTTCTCTCTTGTCTATCTGGGAGCCCTTTGTTCCATGGAAATTAGGTCAGAAAAAATGAAATATCAAGTGAAATTAAAATAGGTGGCTTGAGGAAAATGTATGAAAAGGAACGAACAGTGGAAAGACAGTTACCATAAGAATCTAAGCAAAACCTACTGAGGCAGTTCTCTTGAAGGAAAGCAAAAGGAGACATTTATATGAAGATTAAAATTGCCCATGAGTAAAAGAGTTTTCTGCCTTGGAATTAGTGGTGAAAGGAGGGCAGGGAACTCTGTTTGGTATGCAATAACAGTTCAAACAGACTTCTACATTAATCTTCTGTGTCAGGTAGTTTCCTGATACTGCATCTCCAGAGCAATCCTCTGCAGCATGAAGAGATATACTTGGAAGGAAAACTACAACAAGAAGAAGAACAGATCAGAGGGAGGGGAAGCCTTAAAAAAAAAAAAATAAAATCCCCAAAATACTCATGTGATTAAAGTATATAAGGCTGTAATTAATGAAAGGGAAAATCATACCCATTTTAGACTGATTTTCAAATATATTTTCAGTTATTATTTGCTAACTCATGCTGCAGAGCTTGAAGGAAGATTAAAAAAAAGATATGAGATCAATATTTAATTTTACAGAAGGACATACATAAGCACATGAAATGTCCCCTTTAATATAGGGTTTTTTATTTTAGTTTTTTTTTTCAATTTTTTTTTCTGCTTCATAAACTACCATTGAATAATATGTCTACATCTCTCACCCAGGAATTCTATTGTGCAGTTCTGCTTCCATTTGATTAAAACACTTTGTGGTGATTTTGATTAACAAAACAGAAGTAAAACTTGGACCACTTCCTGCTCCCTAAGGGCAGTCTGGTATGGCTGCATATGTTTATGAAAGTATCCCTCAACTAGATGTGGATTCGGTGGAACTTCTTTCATTTTAAGTGCAGTTCTTGTTCAGAAAAATGGTCTCTTTTCTTATTCTATTGCAAAATATAAAAATATTTCCCTTTGGTTTCAACAAAATCTCCTGTGTAAGGATCATTTAGTTTGCCATACAAAGATAGTCCCTTGCTGAGGCAAACAGCTCTGGAGCAGGAATGTAACCCAGCAGAGAGAGGGATCCTTGGGCACAGGTACACATATGTGATAAAACCTTGCATTTAGTATTCTCCATCTGGCAGCTTCCACTTGAGTCTTGCAGGACTGAGCATCTCCTTAAACAGGAAAAATACGAAAAATAAAATCACTACCTACCTTCCCTTGATTCCTTCTGAATCTGGAAGAAAATCTTTTGTGGTTCTCAGCATTTTGCATTTGGCCTTGAATGCAGCATGTGGCCCTGTGGTGTCTTACAGAAATAATGCAGAGTGGGAGTTTGATAAATGTGCTGAACTGGACTGTGTACCTACTGAGGCATATTTTGAATACTCCTCCCCAAAATGTCATGTATAAATAGAACTGCTTTAACATATTGCAGGCATTTGGTTTTGTAGAAGATCTTTGTGCCTCTCCGCTTTCTTGTATGTTAAAAAGTCAATTATTGCAAACTATCTCTGCAATTTTTGGATCATTAGCCGTTTATCCTTAAGCAGAAATATCCTTGCTCAGAGGTTGCTTAGTGTATAATCTTGTTACTCTAAAATTGTAATGCTTTAATGACATTTGAAGTATCTGTTACTGTATCATTAATTGCTGTAATTATGTCATGATTTTTTATTGTCTACAGATGATATTCCTGTTTCTCTGTGAATAGGATTGATTTGCTCTTTAGAATAAGAGCAGCTTTGGTATCTGGTAAATATATTAAGGAGTCTTTATCAGGATTTTACTGAAGAGGTCACTGAATCTCTGCTGTATAGAGTTTGACAGGATATTCAGAAAACACAGTGGTGATATGAGACTTCATGTAGTATAAAAGTGTTCTCTGAGATCATGATGGTTTTAGACTTGACAGAAAAGTTTAGTGATGCAGCAAAATTTTCTCATATGGCTGAGAGTTTTTCCCTTGATCATTGCAAGATGGTCTCTTTGCAAGTGAAGTACAATGACATGCTTAAAAATATATCTGTTCTTTTGAGAAAAAAAAAGGCCTTTTTCCTCCCCTGAAGAGTTGAGGTAATTTCATAAACATGTTTCAGTATTTAATTTAGGAAATGTTTGTTCTCCTGCACGTGTAAACCCTCAGTACAGCTACTGTCAGATGAAACAAGCTTACTGAGAAGGATGGATAGTGAGCTGAAGAGGCTTCCACTGCAGGTGATGTTCTTTTTGGAGTTTACCTTCAGGAGAGTTGGCAGTGTTTGTAATTGTGTAAACACAAATAACGATTACTCATTTAATAAATAAAACATAACTGTAATAAGCAATGCCAGTGAATATGCTTTGACTGCACAATTGTCTTGCAGAAGACATTTCTCTCAGATGTATTGATATGAGATATTACATTGCAGCTCCTAATCTAGCTTTGTAATAGATTGGTGTTTAAAGTTTCCACCTTTCACATCTGCTACCTCATATTAGAGGTAGTGAACAATGCAGTAAATTCTTTTTACGGTTTCTGTTTGATTTGTCAGACACTTCCCCTCTGTTTTTCAGCAACAGTTTATGAATGTGTTGCTCTTCCTTTGGATAATGTTTCCTACTTGCTCTTGAGTTTTGATTTTCACCTTTTGAAGTGCTACCATTAGTGAGACATAGACACACATCTTAGGGGCAGCTCACAAAGAAAATAGGCTTTGTTTTCTGTTTGCTTGTCTTAATTTCTGTATCTCAGGTTATCTTTTGACCAAATGGAAGCAAAATAAATATTTTGTTTATAAAATGCTCTATGAAACACTGATGACCACTATTAGTGATTAGAATTAACAGTTGCTAAAACTGTTTTTGACATGCTTTGCTTCTTTTAGCATTTCTTTCCATGCTTAGTACTGAAGGCTGAATTAGAAAATTTTCTACAATGGACAGTCAGCTCAAAGATGTCTAGAAGCTGTTTCCTCTCCTAAAAGTTATTTGGTTTAAAGAGTGGTTCTACTTTTTCCATTTCTGTTCCCTGTAGCAATTTATAGTAGACATTAATTCTCAATTTTGGAGCTCCCTTCAGTCACCCATGTATTTCTGATGTCTACCAACTGCTAATGAATATGAATGAAATGAAAAGCAATACCTCATAACTTAAAATTATTATTGTAGAGTCTAATAGAAATGGGCAGGTTTGTATAAAATACTCTGAAATATATTTTTTAAGAGCCATCCCTATGATTCTTTGAAGAACAGATGTCAAAATGTACTGTGATAATTTCTCGGAGGAAGTAAATTGTATTAAATTAGAGGCAGAAAAGTCACACAAGAGGCAAATACTTAAATTCCTAAATTAAATTTTATACAGTACTGTACATATGAATAGAGCTGTTTGCATTATTCATTGTGCATAACTCATTGGCCAGATTTGAACCTTTTATGTTGAGGCCCATCATGATTTTGATAGCTTTATTTTTTGATTATTTATAGCACTTCAATGAGGTCTCTGTAACAATAAATGTACAGTGCTTCTTGCGCAGAAAATTGCTTGGCTATAATGAGGATATAGAAATCTGATGTGTTTTACATGTCCATTATTAATCCTCTTTCTTACAAATAATAATAATAAAAAAATAAAAAAATTCTTTATGGGCATCTTAATCAGCGATGGAAAAATTTGCATAATGACCAGGAGAAAACCTACATCTGCTCTTGGTTTGGAACATTTACCTGCAGGTGTATAAAGAGAGTAGATTTCAGGGCAAGTTGAAATGCAGAGTATGTATGGACAGTATGATTACCTGGCTTTATAAAGAATAAAGTGACTGAATTCTCAACAGCTGCAATTAGCAACAGGCTAATTTTGATGGCTTCTTTTTGAATTTTCCTATTCTGTTTAAGAAAATCACTGTAGAACAATAAAGTGGAGCCTGATAGTATGTGGGAATGTATAAGGCCAATGTGAATGTAAACAGAGAATCTTTATTTAAAATGCTGTCAACAGTGTGAGAATCAGGGTGTGTCAATGGTTGAGCTCGCCCTGGCGAAGGCAGATGGAAAGTACAAACTCATTCCTTCTGATGGTAATTGTGTACCTTTAAGTGCAAATAATAAGTAAAAAAATGAAAAGAAGCATCTTATTGTAGGTGCCTCCAAATGTGCCACATATAAACAAAACTGCTAAATTATTTTCATAGTCTGGTTACTTTATTTGGGTTAATGACCTTGTGTACTGAGATGTAATAATAATTAGATTTGTTTTCCAAATTGCAGTCTCTAACATTCAAAAACAATATTTAGACTGAAGGAGAAAACAAATGTTCCAAAGAGTGCAGAAAAAAAATAGTGAGGAACTGAACCACATCTCTGAAAATTCTGGCACTCCAATTCAATATTACCAAACACAAAATGTGGAGATCGTGCTGAGGTCTGCAAGATTGTCCCAGTGTACTATAACTGCATCAAAATAGAATGTGGATAGAGGACTTTTCATAACACTTGTACTTTTTCACTGTGATGGCATTAAGTGCTTTGCAGGCATTAATTCTTTGATACCAGTGTGTCATCCTTTCAACAGTTCTACACTTCCTTAGCAAATATTTTGTGGCCACTAAGATATGAAACAGACTTTGAGTTGTCTCTGGAGAGATGCTAAACTCAGTTTTTATAGCAGAAGTGAGAGTCAATAGTCTGCTTTGTTGCACTGAATTAAGTTAGGATGGTTGTCATGATGCTGATACATCAGCAGGGCAAAAAGAATCCACTCAAGATCAGTGTAACTAATCACTGTTCAGTGTGGTTGGAGCCAGGGTTTTCCTCAGAGATCACTGATGATAGCCATGAAACTACCTTTGGTTCCTGCTGGAGAGTCAGGATTGCAGCGTCCCTGCTGACTGGTTGAGAAACACACTGATTCTCTGCTAAGTACAGACATCCTTCAACAGGAACAGGAGTTGTGGATGTTGCTGAGATGTTCTTTGGTAACAGTTATGTACAACTCTAGAAAAGACCTGATAACTCCAAACAGCCTTTAATGTAACAAGCAAGGAAAGAAAGGAAATTGTGTGTCTGGCTTCAGTGTACATAACATTGGCTCATCCTAAACAAAGTATTCCTGGAGCTCAAGCAGTTGTTAGACTGGTTATCCTTGTAAGTATAATTGAATTTAGTCCCTTTTCTTCACAGACATGAGGAAAGAGCATGTTTTCTATACTGCTGTTCAATACAGACCTTGTTCATCTCTAGTGAGAGCCTGGGAGTTTATCCCACCAGTATAAGTGGACAAGCACTACAAGTCAACGTTTTTTTGTTTGTTTGTTTTCCTGTTGCTGTTATTGTTAGTGATCTTTCTTCGAGACAAAATAAAACTACTTTTATAAAGGGAAAACAGAAGCTGTTATTGAGGAAGGCTGTGACTTAGCTCTTTGCAGTGACTGACATCCCAGTCTCTGGACTAAATTCAGTTTTTGCAGGTATGAATAAGGGTTGCTACCTGAGGGACTTAAATCTATGTGCCTTAAACAGGCACTTTGACTTCTTTTTTTTTAATATTACAATCAGATCTTGGCCAGTTTCACCATCTTTTTCTCCTTCCCAGTCTCCCAGAGGATTTGCAGTAAGCTTCTTTTTCCTACAATTGTGGAGTACTTTAGGTTTGGCCCATTGCCTGGAAGCTGCAGCTTATCATTTCTAGTTTGTCTCAGTCCAGTTTTTTCTACTTTTCTATATCTGTATTGAGATCTCAGTTCTCTTTCTTGCTCCCTTCCCTGTTGAAACCCCCATCCTTTGCTCACTCTTGAGCTTTTGCCGGTTTTTTCCCTTTCCTAATTGCAAAAGCCTAGATCTCAAAGGTGTTTTAACATAAACTATTGTTTTATTTAAGTAAGGCTGGCCTGAATCAAAGAGCTGCTGTGCTGCTGATGAGCCTGGACCATGCCAATCATTTGGTACTTGGAGCTTGTGTTGAGTGAAACAAATTCTGGAGCTGGGTCAACGCATAGGATGGTTCCCTTCTTGTCTCTTGAAGATCCAGATAGACTGTAGTTCTCCTGGATATTGGTAGAAAACTTTTATCTTTGGCTTTACAAATAATCAACTTTCCCATCAGCATATTGTGAGTTCCAGTTTGAAGTTCCTCTGATTCGTGAAGCTGAGCCAAGCTGGCAAGTTTAGTGGCACCTTCATTTTGTTGTAAAAAAGATGCCACAGCCTTGAGAAACATGGGCATCCTCTGATCCTGGAATGCTGAGCCAGGAACTGAAGGAATAGGGCTTGGGTATTTATTTCTTTCAGTTAAAAAAGGAATAGTACTTGCCAGTTTTGCACTGTATGTTTAGACCTCATAAAACGAAAAATGTTCCTACAAAAATATCTTATTTAGTCATGTGTTCTCTGTGCCAAACTACCTTGAAACCTAACATGTCTGTTTTTATGGGCTTCAAGAAGAAACAGCTTTGTAGGAGAAGATTTATACTTAGTGAAGACGAGTGAAACCCTTTAAAATGGAATGGAAAATTATTTTGTAAATTTAACACTTTAGGTTAAATGTCATGTTAGTCAAGAACCTCCTTAGAACCTTCAGGATGGCAGACTCAGAAATGGGAATTGATAAGTAGGACTATTCCATGGAAACAAAAATTTTGATTCTACAAAAGGCTTATGAACTAAAGTAAGTCTCAAACTAAGTGCTGCTGGTGTAATCCTATTTGATTATATATCCTATTTGATATATATCCTATATTTTTAGCTAAAAATATTCCTAAACAAAACAGAAAAGCAAGACTTTAAGGAGTATGTTGTTGGAGTTTTCAATATGGTAGTTTGTTTTTATTTTCTCTTATTTTTTAGTGATTCATTTTATTATAAATACATATTATTTTTGAGGGATGCTCTGTTGTTGTTAAATACTACCTTTAATTGGTATTTAAAGTTATAGTTAAAGCAAGTGAGTAACTGTATATTTTATTAGCATGGAGTTACTGCACTGTTAAATCCAGAATAAATAGTGTCCATATTTTAAGATAAGTACAGGATTAATTATTTTACACTGGAGTTTGTTATTTTACACTTAACAGTAAATTAATTTGGTTCACCTAATGCATATTAAATCTAGATCCTTGTGAAATACTGCTTAAAAACTTGTTTCAGTATTTCAGAGAGTATATTGCTGAGAAACATTATTAGGTTATGTAAGTGAATTAGAACTTGCCCAAGGAATATGCACAGTTCTCCTTTTCATCTGTTGAAAGAGACCCCAGTAAGAAGTAGAAATGGGAATTGTCTTTTTTCCCATGAAAGAATGGGAAAAATTTTTTAAAATTTTAAAGTTGACGTCCTTTACTGGATTCTTCTTTCAGGTAATGTAGGCTTTATCAGTAAAAAAAAAAGAGTGTGTTTGTCTCCGGTTTGCACACACAGGTTTGCTCTGTGGAATGATGTAGAACTGAGATAAGCATCTCTGGAACGGGAAATTCCACATAGAGTGCAAGAGCAGGTACATTTATGTCTGTGTGTACACACTCCTACATGCACGTGGTTTTACCCAGGTTTGTGCATTTTGAAATGTTGGCCAGTTCCTCTTAGTGACCTCATTCTCCTAATTTTTTTTTTTTTTTGGTACTCTGTTGTTCAGCTCATTCTGAGGAAATTTCCTCCCTGCCTTTTCTTTATTGTTTTCTTCAGCTAAGCCAGTGGACTTTGGCACTATTAATTGAATGACTGCCGTTATCTTTAAGAGTGGCAGATGCTGTGTGTTCTTTATTTTGGATTAAAGTTTTTACAGTTCAGAAAAATCAGGCTTGATGTGTTACCTTTAATGGACCTCTCAGTGTTCCTACAAGAGAAATAAACTTCTAGATGATTACATGCCCCTGTTAATGAAAGTGTGATAAATGATGTAGTCTTTTTGGTCCTTTGGCATCATGAACACATTTTTCTTTTCAGTTCATGATTTGATATATCTTCAATGACACCTAACATAAAATAGCTAATAAAAGATCTTGGAGAAAACAAAAACAAAAAACAAACAAACAAAAACAAAACAAAAAAAACAAAGGTAAAGGAAATAATCCAAAAGTTTAAAGGGGTAGGATCCTGTCTTCTAGGAGAAGTCAAGAATTACCAGATAAAGACCCTTTCTTTTCATGAGGTAACGCTACCACATCAAAACTGAATTTTAAGTTTATTTTTCACATTATATACCATTTCTTCCCCTTTCTAATGAACAGGAAATAGACTACATAGAATCCAAATAAATTATTTTTAAGTCAATGATAGATGTTTTTCAGTTCAAAGTGGTGCATTAAAATGAAAAAGAAATATTGGGGATGATGTTTTGGTGAGTCACTTTGGATGGTCAGCTAGAAATATTTCCTGGCTGTTTCTAGATTCTTGGCATGACCAGGGATACCAAGATTCTCAATCCCTCCTGCTTCCTTTCCGTGTCACATTCAGGGTCCTGTTTCTCCACTACATCTGAAGCTTTGAATGGGTAATAAAGATGTTTTTAGACTTTGGTGGGAAGACAAAGGTTTTTCAAACCTTCTGGGCAGTTGCATCTGCATAAAGTCCTTAGAGGGCTTCATGGTGCTCACTCCCAGTCCACTGAGATTATGGATGAAATACAGGGATTTATTTGCATCTGAGGATATTGCATCTCAGCTACTGCTTGCTCTTGTGTCCCAGCAAGCATTCAGAATCGCATCCAACAAGCTACTGGCCTGGAAGATAATATGTCAGGCTTGTAACTTTCACTTAAGTATCTTTTGCAGGAATAAACCCTTGAAAATAAGACAAAATTAGACATCATACTCAGTTCATAAAGGCTTCAATCACTGTGGATGTGAGGTCAGGTAAAGTTCAGCTTGAGACAAATTAAGAAAAAAAGAAAGAAAAACTCAGCCTTGAGGAAGGGTCAGAGACGAAGCAGTTATTTGAAAAACAAGCACTTATCTGAAGAGCAGAACAGCTAATTCAGTTACCAAAGCACGGAGGAGGGGAAAGGCGGGGTGAGGGGAGATGTCTTTACAATTGATATATCCTTTATGGAGAGAGTGGGACTGGTACAATTGTTCCATTAAGTGCAGGTATTTTTCTGTCTTAAGCCTCAGAAATCAATGCCAATAATCTCATAAACAAAGCAAGATTTGACTTTGAGAGAATTAATGCAGCCCAAATAAGGCTGGATATAGATATAATGAAGAAATAAATTTATATTATATATCTAAAAAGATTTGACAAACTAGTCTAAAAATAATAACATTCCAACCCGGAACAGGAGAAACTGGATTAATGTTAACAAGCTTTATTGAAACTCAATGAAATCCACAAGAGAGATTTTGTTATGTCGGGATTATCACATGCAACAGGAAGCTGTGTAAAACTCCAAGGTTTTTGAGACAAAGTCTTTAACTAAGGGAAAGATGGTGCAAAGGGAAACATACCAATTTAGTTCTGTAAATGAGTATTGCAACTGAAGCAGAAGTGTTACTGTGAAAGGCA
Organism: Edolisoma coerulescens; assembly: GCA_013397115.1. Classification (NCBI taxonomy): domain Eukaryota; kingdom Metazoa; phylum Chordata; class Aves; order Passeriformes; family Campephagidae; genus Edolisoma; species Edolisoma coerulescens. The sequence continues at coordinate 1,589,171 of VWZW01004141.1, forward strand.
ATTGTATGAATGAGTTTCAAAGTCCTTGTTGTCCTATATTTACATCATAAGTTTTCTAAAGAGAGTCTTTAGTCCCCTGCTGTGTATTGTAAAACTTGATGTTCTGTTCTTTGGGAACAGCAGCAATTAGGATGTAGATCATGCAAAACATTTCTGGTTGTACAGTCATTAAAAATTCTCTCTCTGGCCCTGTCATGGCACTGCTGGGAATGTTCAAGGACCGCTGCAGCAACACCAGAAAACAAACCTTATGCTGCCCATTTCAGCCACTCTTAAAGGGCTGCAAGGCAGTACTGGTCTTTACAAATTTTCTCCTCCTTATAAGGAAGATAAATATTCAATCTACTCTGTTTATTATTGTACATAATATCTTTCATTATTTTAGTTTTAGTCTATTTCATCTTTTCATTTCAGAAAATTAAGACATTTAAAAATGAAAATTGTGGTTTTAAGGCTTATTGGTTTAGAATATAATGTAGACCAAGTGGTTTTAATGCAGTCTGGCACCTGTATATTTCACATGATTTATAGAGAAGTCTTCAATCCTTATCTCTACAAATACAACTCAAAGTGGTTTTACTTGATGTTTTGAACAAAAATGAGTCCTTTATTTCATTTTGTTGTTTGCTCATAGATTTGAGGCACTGTATGAACTCTTTCCTTGAACTCTAAGTGGTCACTAAGAAAAATATAGATGAAAGCCACCTTGCAACTGAAGTTCTGTTTCCCACTTAGACCTGGGAAACAACAGAGACTGTGAAAACTCAGGTTAATGTTTTCCAAAGAACTTTACAGAGGAAGTGTTCGTTGTCATCTTGCTTCCCTCAGCATCCTTACCTGATAGAGGAAATTGTTACAGTAGAATGGGCAGTCACACAAGCAGATCTGAGGCATCTATCATCTCCTAATTCCTGTGACCACAGCAAAGATTTGTGTGTCAAATTACTGTACCAGGAAATATGCCCCTGCTTCATGTACCTGGATTAGAAATTAGTGTGCATAAGAACTGTGTCCTGTTTTTTGTTAATATTGTTGAGTTTTGTAAAAATGAAGATTTTAATTTATGTTAAGAGATATTCAAAGGCCCCCAGAAGAGGAGTAATTCCATTTCATTTGACGCTGATGAAATAAAAGACAGGAAATAATAAGTTACATGGTTATATATAACATGCAATAGTGCTGGGTTAAAAATTACATTGCTATCTATGAAGTCACCAATGAATTCCAGCTTCCAAAAGGCCCTGGAAAAAACCTCATGGAAGGGTTCTATGATCAGTTCATCCACACTTTAAGATCCCTGAAGGTTGCTACCAACACTTTTCAGCGGCACACTTGGAATCACAGTAGCAGCTTATGTCATTGCCACCCTTAAAAAGACTTCATTAATTTCTGTCTGTGTTATTGTCAAGTTTAGTTACCTGAATACAGAGTCCCTTCTTCTCTACAGAGAACCTGCCATACTTTGAGCACTGTGTTGTACTTTGCATCCAGAACGTCTCTAGGAAGAAATGTACAAGATTGCCTGAGCATCAAACAATAGACTGAGCATTTTAGCCTTCAGTTACATCCCACTGTGATTCCTACAGGAGCTGACAGCCTGGGCTCAGCCCTCTGGGACAGAAACCTGCCTTAGGCATGGAGAAACATGGATCTGGTATTTGCTTATTGGTGTATTACAGATTTTACAAGTAGTGTTTTATCTGGGTCATGTTTCTCTCCTTCTTGGTTTCTATTTGATTCCCTTCACTTCTCCAGTTTCCTCCCCTCATGAGTCAGCTGTATTTTCCACAGGCATTCTTGAAACTGGGCCACAGTAGACTATTGTTTTCTTTCTATCAATCAGATTACCTTAACTGCTGTAAGAGTTTCAAACCAGCATCCCTCCTTCCTTTTCTGTAAGTCCCCAGTGTGTCCAACCATCACAACTGTTTATTCTATAACTTTTTTATTCAGATGCTCTTTCATTTTCAGTTTGGATACTGATCCCTTTTTTACAACCTCTACTTTCTTAAAAATATCATCCCTTTCTGTTTCTCTCAAATTGCCCTTTACAACTCTAATTCTGTCCAACACATCCATCAAGGTCATCTTATCAAGGTTCTATTTTCCTGCGCAGTGTTCATGCATCTTCACATCACAAATGTCATACTTCATTGATCTCGGTCAGCATAAATATTGCCAGCTTCTCTTTCTTCCCTTCACACCCATTTTCAAGCAATTTTATGAAATGCAGAATAATTTTCTAAGCCCAGCTTGGCTAATCATGTTCAATCCTTCCTAAATCCCTTTGTCTTGCACAAGAAATGAGAGAATTATGAGAACAGGAAATCAAGAAGACAATTGCTAGGATGAACCACCTGGTATAGTAGTCTCAGAAAATTGTAGAGACAGCTTTTCCCAAATTATTCCCTGGATTTCCCAACATTGCCTACTTATTGTGCATATCTTTTGGGCTTTTTTTGGTGGTTTTTTGTTGTTGGTTGGTTTGTTTTTGTTGGTCATTTGGTGTTTGGGTTGTTTTGTTTTGTTTTGCTGGCACTCCAGGGACTTCATTGTACTACAAGTGTTGGAGTGATCCAGGTACCTGCTCATAACAGCAAAGAGCTGTTTGGTGGGATTCAGTGGGACTGTTCCCAAAGCTTCTGCACAAACCTCACTGGTTGCTTTGTTTCTGGGCATATTGCTGATTACTTGCCTGCACACACAGCTCTCTGAAAACATCCCATAATTCTGCAAGTGGGTGTAGTAGGTGTTAATTTGCAATTGTGCATATTGTTTTCCAACTAAGATCTGTACTTGAAATCCATCTGCTAGTGAGCAGGGCCTCTTTCTGTTGAGTTTATATTCATTTCCCTTTTGTTAAGTGCAAAGTTGTTTTGAAACAACACCATCAGAAATGCACTAGCTAGGCTTGCTGTCATTTGTTGTTATGAGGGACTGGATGAATAAGACAGTTTTCTCCCCAACAGAAATGTGTACTAATGGTCAAATGACTTGCAAACACAATCTGACTCTCATTAAAGTTAATGGGAATCAGGTCTCAGACTTCTCTGACAATTGACAGGATGCCACTCAGTAAGAAAGTTTGTTTAGGGAGGAAAAAATTACCACCTATTGCCTCAAATATTTTTTCCTGTTTCCCTTGTCTTTGTTTTTCCAAAAATCATTTTAAAAAGTTCTCCTAAAGTATAACATTTGAAGTGTTTCCCTTTCCCACTTACTTTTTTTTTTTTAGGTATTCCTTCTGCCTTTCCTCAACCCACAGAAACCATGCTTTTGCTAGGCATCATTCTGCAGCTCTTAATTTTTTTCAAATTCAAAAGTAAACTATCAGCAGTTCAGGACAACATTTTAGGTGAGATATTGCCTAAAATGGAAGGCTGAAATTTTTTGGTTAATTTAACATGATGCTATTTTTTACTGCTGTGGCACAAAAAATATTGAAATGCTTTTCTTTTTCTATTTTTTTTCCCAGCTTGTTTGTTGTTTCTTAGCTTGGTTATGTCCAGTTCAACACTTAGTAGGCAACACTATTAAATTCTAATCACTTGGTTGAACAAAAGCCTGCTTCATAAATCATTCTTTAATAGCCTGTCTAAAATTTCTTTAGGGTGTTGGAGCTGCATTGCAATGTTGCTTAGCCAATCAGACTCTAATTATAGAAATTATACATCCAGTAGTTAAACCAGTAAACAACCCTTCCCCGACTGGGGCAGTAATCCTGTGTCAGTTAGGATCTTTCCTGTTGATTCTGGATTTCTGTCACTCTAATCCTGCTGTGCCCTGAAATGTCTGCTCTTGCATATCATGCCTGTACTACTTGGGCTTCACCTGGGGCTGTCTTTACTGCTGTTTACAGCCTGCCTCACTAGGTTCCTTATTTAGAAGTAGAAATAAGTCTTTTAACAATTAACTTGAAAAATGTGAGATTATTAAAATTATTCGGTAGCATGACGCAGTACCATTGAATACAATAGAGGAGAAAGAAAAAATCATAAAATATTTTCTGGATCATTATTTTAGTCTGCTGGTTATAACAGAAGCTAAATGATTCAAGAAATATTACTAACACTGTTGTTTTATAGCAAAGAGTAAAATTAAAGAATTTATCAGGTTCTTGTCAAATGATTTCTGTGCCATGCATCACTAAACCCTCCTCCCTTCTCTTTCTTTTCTTTTTTTTAAATAGTAGTTATTTCTGTCACAAAGTTTGGCAGTATTACAGCTGCACCTCAGGAAAAGGGGGTTGAAATGCGAAGGGACTAATGTGAGTCACAAAATATGAAGTGTTAATTAATTTTCAATCTCCTATTGTTAGTAACAAAATTTCCTTTTAGCAACAGAAGATATACAGTAAGATGACATTAGGAAAGAGTTGCAGGAGGAGGGAGATATGAAAGACAGAAGAAGGCTTAACCAAATATTTGCAGTATAAAATTACAATAATTGATCTTGGTTTGGTTTTTGATTCTTTTTGGTTTTTGATTCTTTTTGTTATAAAGTTTTCTTTATGACATTGTGCTGTGAACTGAGTTCAGGGACAAAACTTCAGTTTCAGTCCATCAGTTACCACTTACCTACAATAAGTCTAATAAATCTGTTTTCAGTTTTATTAGATGCAAAATCTACTAATAGAATGAGTAGACGGCTGGCATGGTTAAGTTTTACTGTAGTAGAAACTGGAATACTTAAAGATCGCTGCTATTCTCAGTGCATTTAATTGAATAATCTAACTCAGGAGATATATCTGGGAGGCTGACACATGGGAAAGCTCTATCTGCTGCATTCTCCAAACTCTGAAACAAAAATGTGGGCAGGCTGCTTCCTCAGAATTTTGTTGAGCAACAGAAGACCCTTCCATCTGTCCTTATGGACTGCTACTGAGATGTGTTCTGTAGGATCAAGAGCCTTAATGGGTTTTTATGGGTTTTTTAAGCAGTTCTCTGTGTGCTTCTTTACCTCAAAGGCAGTAACGAAGTTTGTCTCAAAGCAACATCTGTGCCTAGGCAGAATCTCCTAAGTTGTCATATTTATAGCTTAAGAGTCTCGAACTGGACGGACTGAACAGCAGACAGTCAGCATTTAGCAGATAAAACAATAAACTGTTTCCCAGGGACAGCCCAGTGTCACCACTGGGTGTTAATTTCAGACACTCCATTGACACTGCCTTTACTCAGCCATGAGCCTAAAACAAAGTTTTTATCATTTGGTGTTATTGTATAAAAAGACCAAAGGAGTGCCAACGTTTTTGTTTAAACCACTGAGTGGGAGAGAAGCTTTTTCTGAGCCTTGTTTTTGTACCAAGCACCTCCAGGCACTGGTGTTCTCCCCTGACCACAGTGGGAAGGAGCAATTCCCAACACTCCCAATATTTCCATTGTCTCTGTGGAGAGACAACCCCTGGAGCTGAAGGGGTAGATGGAATGAGCTTGCACAGATTTGGTCCACTTGCTGCTCCTCCTGACTGAAGTCCTGGCAGAGGGGAAATCACTAACAGCTTACCTTTATGTCAGCCTAATCAAATAAAAGCTCTTTGAAGAGTAATAGTTGGAACCATAGTTAGGAAATTGTCACATAAGCACTTCAAGAAAGATAAAGGTAATATTAATTATTTTACAAGTAATTTCACTGAATCTGGTGTCATGAAAAAGAATCATGGTTATCAGTCATCTAATTCCACAGAAAATCTGAGCCAGTCCAGTTTATGCTCATCTGTGAATTTGTTTGCTATGAATTTCTTCAATTCCTGATAGTTTGTCCATTCAAAACTTTGCAGAAAATGTTTAGCAGTTCTAAAAGTGTTTCTGAAAACTTATGTTCTGGCTAACTTCTGTGAAACCATTTAGCAACCCTTACAGAGTTTTGACAACAATTATAGAAGGATTATATCCCAAGCTGCTTTTTTAGCACGTCAAGTTTTTCAGATGGAAGAGATCATCTTCATTACAGGAAGATGATACTACATTTTTATATTCCTGACTGCAGCACAGGTAAAGCAGATACTGAGAGACACTGAACTCATTTCTGTGAGCTCTGAATTCCTGAATGTGCATTCATTTCAAGGAGTGAATACAGGGTTTACAGAATTCAGGCTAGGTTGCAGAATTCAAATCAAAGTACAAAAGAGTCAAGTACTCAGTAGTTTCTCATTGTTTACCAGGCTCTTTTTTCATAATATCTGCTACACTGCCTGTTGCGAGATCAGTTTAGTCACTCCTCCCTGCTGGCTTCTGCCACAGGCAGGCAGGGAAAGAGACCCCTACCACCACCTTCATGAACTTGCCCCATCACTAAGAAAACAAATATTTAG
>VWZW01004141.1:1595508-1759197 GCA_013397115.1 Edolisoma coerulescens
TTATTTTAGCTCAATGACTCTTCTTGTCTTTACTCGGACAGCCTTTGCATTGCCTCGCTGGTGACTTGCAAGTTGTGAATTCATGGGTTGTACTGACGTAAATGCGAATTTTTGTGTTTGTATTCATTGTAAATACTTACATAAGAGGCTACCTTTTCCTGCAAAGTTCTACTTGGATTGGTGTTGTGACAAGTTTGTAGCAAGTTAACAACTGCATCTGATGAGAGTAAGACACTGGAATAACTTTAAATAATGTAACATTAAATCGGTGTTTAATCTTTGTTATGGGTAAACTGAAACAGATACTTTGTGAAGTCTAATGTATTCCAGTCCAGTGAGCATTTGCTTCTTATTATGCATTTTAGCAAATGATGTGTTACTAAATTTTAGCTGAAACATGACCTTGGGCAGAACAGGCACCATTGCATAAAATCCTAGAAGCCTGCACTGGGTGTACAGAAATCAGCTTTTTTTTTCTTTTTCCTTCAGCTTGGGTTATTCAGCAACCAGAGTTAACACCATAAATGTTGCCTCTAGTTCTTTTATGATAAATCACTCTTAAAACAATATTTTGTTCAGAGAGTCGTGGGAGCATCAAACACTGATGTGGAGATTATGGAAACCTCTCCAGCGCCTGGCTCACCATGTTTGCTCACAGGTCCTGGCTGCAAAGGTTTCTGCTCCCCACAGAGCCATCAGGGCTGTTTTCTGTTGAGGAAACAAGATCAGTGGTGTTGTGTTGTGTTGACACCCAGAAATGAGTCATCTCTGTGTCTTTTGTGAAGATGCAGTTTGAGTCAGATCTCCTGACCTCATGCTTCCTTTTGCTCCCTTTCTTCTCTTTCTGCTCCACATTCCTGGGGAGAAACTGCCAGCACAGTAAGACACAGGCTGCAACCAGCAGTGATCAAACCCTTCAAGAGCTTTCCATTAATTACCCATTTCAGTAGATTTTCCTGCTTGGTGACTCATTTCCTTTCAGAAGTTGTGTGCTGATGTGATTGACACCTTCACTTTACACAAAGAATTATAATTTTGCTTACAGCTCAGTTTTGTGGGAATATGAGAGAGAATTTTTTCCACTCAGTGGTCATTGATCAGCTTATTAATTAGCAAGATCTGCATGGTTTGCAGTAGGTGGACGTAAGTTAAGGACAGGACATGAAAAGCAGGTTATTCCTGCTACTGCTCCACAAAGCAACCCAGTCCTGCAGAATCAACACTCCTGTTCTTGCACTGTGAACCAGAGCAATCCACTGAATGCAATTATAGTACAAATAACTAGCTGCCTAAAAGCCTGGCCAAATGCATTTCCTCAGTACAGATATATTTATTGGCCAGTTTTCTAAGACCTTCTGCAGCATTTTCACTTGTCTCCACCAGGGCTGGTTTCACTATGGTATTTCAGTATTTGACAGGTGCTTGTGTATTCAAGTTAAAAGGAAAATGAGGGGGAAACAAAAGAGTATTGATTTGTGTAATAACAAATCAGTTGCATTTAAAATGTGCTCATCCTCAGGTGAGTTTAAAGGATAATAAATCCTAATTTATAAGACAGTGATTAATGCAGTCTTGTCACATGCTGTCATTTTTTGTACATAAACAACTATGAAGTGATCTAATAGCAATTTGCACCCACCTCTTCCATGCTCCAAATGCTACTGCTAGTTATGTTGAACAGCACTAGTTATTTGAAAATATCTAATTTTTAATTAATAAAGCTGCTTTTAAGTAAAGGCAAATACACAGCAACTCTGATTTTTACCATTTCTTGTATACACTTTCACAGGCCTGTGAGCATTTTGTAGGTACGTGGAAAGTGGTGTCTCTGCTTTGTATACATAGTTGTATGTTTTTACTAATCCACTGAACAAGAAGTGGAAGTTAAATTAAGATTTCACAGAGAGATTCAGAATAACACGTGTAAAATTTTAAGAAGGAAAATTATGAACACTTACGTAATTACAGACTCACTGGGAATGTATAAATGCCTTGCTATCATTTCTGTTTATTTTCTAGTGTGTAGTTCTGCTGGAAAATGTTGATTAATCAACGTGAAAGAGACTCAGTGTTTTTAGTGGGGTAAATTTTGTTTCGTTCTAACAAAAGCAGGTGATTCATTCCTATATATGCCTTTAAACGGGCTTTTTTTTTTTTATTATTTTTCCTTGCTTCAACAGAAATCTGACTTCCAAAATAACTTCTACCAATTTCTTTGTTTTGGTATTTATTACAATATATCAAATGCATCCCAGCATTTTGTAGACTCTGTTCATTAATAATGATAGGGCTGAGCATCTGTGTCTGATCACAATTAACAACTAGGTTTTTATTTATGTTTTTTACATGTGGTATTAGAGCCATCTAAAAAGCCTCAAGTATATTTTCTGCCTTTCTTTCAAGAAGTGGCAAAGACACATGATTTCCATTTGACTTCCTCCCTGCTGCACATAGAAACTTTGTTCATTATATTTTCCCTCATGGTAAAGAGCCTCAGAGGGACCGCTCTCCAAATGTGGAACATTATTTTTGGGTTCAGTGGCTTCATTTCTTGCAGTGAAGAAAAAAAGGGGTAGGAGAAGGAAGTTAAGTGGGGAAATACTTTCAGCATCTGTGGGAAATTTGTCTTGACTGGCTGCTGGCCCGAGACATTTATGAGATATGAGAAGGAACTGGCTGTGTTTTATTAAAATTAATTAATTTATTAAAATAATTTATTAAAATTTATTAAAAAACAATTAAATTTTTTTAGAATACACATTTAATAGGGATTCTTCAGTGATGGTGAGGGGTACAGATTTTGTTGGGTTTTCAGGAGTTTTAAGACAATTATGTTCCTATCCCAAGTGAGCAAACGTAGAAGAGGGAACTTAAAAAATGTCTTCCATTATTCCTTCCTACTTCTAGTTTTAAACCCTGGCTTATTTTTTGTCCCTCTTCCATTCTCTGGATGTTGATGTCTCTTCTTTCTTCATTATTCTCTATTTTAATTTAGTCTTAAGTTCCTCAGTTTGTTCTGTTGTTTGTTCTTTGCTTCTTCTTCACACACATTATGCTGCAGTTTTCCCCCAAGTTGCTTTTCCTCTTGTGATATTCCCTGTGCTGCTCCTCATCCCTCTTTTTCTTTGTTCTGTCTCTCCAATGCCTTTCTCTAATCCATCTTTCTAACTTTGTCATTACTGTGCTCACCTTCCTAAGGTGCTTCTCTGTACCCCAAGATGATGCTTTTGGAAGCAAAAATCTACTGGGGGTTCCTTTTTCAAATATTCAGAAAAGTTTATTCCAGGTATAAAATAAACTACACAAAACAACTGCTCCTCTAATTAACACACTGGACAAACTTCCCTTGTTGTTTAACTGCAAAACTACTGTCTCGTAAATGGGGATGTTGGGACATGGAACATATCCTGAGATATTGTTATGATGATAAGTAGTTTACTCCTTTCAGCAAGGGAAAAAGAAACATTCTGGTGTTTTAAAATGTTTTGGGTTGGTTGTTTTTTTGTGGGTTGGTTTTTTTTTCAAAATTAAATTTTGGCAGTTGACACAGATTGCAAAAAAATTCAGTGTGAAGGAGTGTGTGTTCCCAGAGAGAAGCTGTCCTAGTAGAGAGGTTTTTTGGGAGATTTGAACCATTCTGGTGGTAGTTCAACAGTTCTTTGAGTCAGAGTTGACTGGTAATTAGAAATAACTGCATATCTTCTTTAACTAGAATGAAAAATAACATAGCTCTGTTTTGCAACCCAAAGTTATTTGATTGGATAAACTTAAAATTTTCCTTGTAGGATGACTTTTATTCTGGTTTGGGGGGGTTTTTTTGGTGGGTTGTTTGTTTGTTTTGGGGTTTTTTTTCTTAAAAAAAACCAACCAAAACCAAACACACAATCCCCTCAAAACTTGACTACTGCTGTGATAGTTTTTATATCCTGGAAGGAACTGAAATGATGACCCCAAGACATTTGAAGTTCTTGAAACGTTTTAGCACTTATTATGGTGTACTCAGCAGAGAAAACCTCTTTTGCTACTGCCACAGGAACAAACAGTAACGACCTGAGTTGTGAAATATGATTGTGATTTCCCCTCATCCTGCTTTTTCTGAACTCAAGCTTGTGTGCTATTTCTGAGGCTGCACAGGAAAGTGAAAGGATTCTGGCAGAATGTAAATCATGAGATCATTAACATTTCAGCCCAATTTCTCTGCAGCAATGTGTAATCATATCAGAGATGATTTATGGGATTGGCGACCCACAAGATAGATATTATGGGTCATTCCCCCATATTTCCTCATTTTCTTTCCTCTTTTGCTAATCCTGGTTTCAGATAACATCACTCAATCAATTTCACTGCTGGTCTGGAGCTGAATTCTTCCAATACCAGATATTATATCAGATATATTTCTGGGTAGATATATGTTCTGCTTTACTGGTTTTTGTGCCTGTTCTCTTTATTTTGTTTATGCCCCATTATAATATATGGCAAAAATATTTACATTAATATAATTGATTTGGTCTTTGAAAATGAGAGATCTTTTTTTATTTTTCCTTGTTCCCTTGATATAAAATACTTCTTTAGTAGATGCAGCATTTAAACAAAAATGAATATCTATCTGCATTATGTGGAAAATGAAGGAGGAAAATTATATCTTTTTCTTCCCCTCCTTTTTGGGGGTCTCATGTGGCATGAAAAAAACCTTTCCTATTGTAAATTGCTTATAACACTTATTTGTTTTCAAGGTAAAGGAAGCAGAAGGGGATGAGGGATGTGGGACATTGGCTTGTCACGTCTTTCTTCTATGTCTATCCAATTCTTAAAAAATTAAACCAAAACAAAACGCAATTTTTAAGATTTTTTTTAAACGGGAAACATAATTTGGAAATAATTGGTTGATATTGATGTAGAATGTTCTAGCAATGGGTATAGGAGAAAAGTATGTGAAAGGCATCCTGTCAGAAGGGCTTTTGCCAGATACCAAAGCTGTGCCCATTAGAGGCAATGGTTTATTTGCAGTATACTCCAGGTGCTTGCTATGGGTTCTATACCATTTTTCCCTTGTAATCAGGGCTTACTACAGATACATATCAGCTGTGCTGTGTATGGAGAAATGAGTTCTTCACTTATTCCACCATCTTTCCAAAAGCCTGTATGTAAACTACAGGAGACTGAAAACACATTTGTTTATGTGCATATTGATCATCTCTGTAGATTGCAGCTATGGAGGTGCAGAAGTTGCAGAGTGGATGGGCTCAATACAGGGTAATCTTAATTAATCTTAATCTTTAATCCACCATTGTCTCTTGACTCTGATTCCAATCTCTTATCTGCATTTCACTGTAGCACCATAAGCTAATTAATTAGAAGAAATAATTTATCTACTGCTTTTTTTATACTGTCACTTCAGTAGTTAATAGGATTCCTTGGTCCTATTGAACGTTGTTTCAAGTATGTTTCCAAGGACAAAAAGGATATGTTTACAATATTATTAGAAGAGTATGTAGGTAGTCATGTCTGTCCTACAGCTTTTAGCTAGCAGGTATGGAACTATTAATTTAACATCCAATGGTTTTGTTTGACAGAGGAAAATTTGGTAATGTGGCTGTGGTGCTGTAAGGATGGCACTGCTGACTTCCGGGTCTGCTGTGGCTTCACACACAAAGTCCTACACTTAGTCTAGATGCCATATCCTGTAAAAGAAATAAAAGGCTGCAAAACTGCAGGAATTTCTTGATGAACTTGACTTCTTGGAATTTCAGTCCCACTTCATTCAACAAAGTAGTTTCCAAAAGCTGAAGGCTCGTGTCAAAATGTTCTATTGTACTGGGACCAGCATATTCTATCAAAGCTGCTGCATATAAAGGTGGGTAGGGCCAGTCTGATAGGGACAGTAATAACTTTTGTTATTATGAAATTACTAATATTATTAATGCTATTAAAATAATAAAGTCTTAGTCCTGTTGAAGAGACATATACTTGTGTTATAAATACACAGTAAGGAACTAGAAAATACTATTAATTTCTTACTCCCATGCCATTCAATTCTTGTCCTCCAATGGTTATCTTTCACTGGATGTGAAACTGGCAGGAAGTCATTTTTAATGATTTTTCTCCAACAAAAGCTTCATCAAAGGGATTTTATTGCTATCAGAACAATCTGCTGAAAGATATCTAGATTTTTTTCATATTTTAGTTGACTTCAATATAAACAGTTTGGTTTAACATCAGCACAGCAGAATGTGCAGCAGAAAAACGTCATTCCAGGGAAAGGCAGGAAAGAACAACAGATTGGGATTTTTCTGCTCTGACTTTTCTGATTAAGAAAAGGGTGAAGTGAGAAGTTCCTCCCTGTTTGATTTAGGGTTTTGTGTTCAGGAGAGGAATTCTCAACTCCTTCAGCTGAAACAGCAGATCTCTCAGGAAAGTCGGTGGCTTGTTTGCTCGGAAGAATCACTTCAGGATTGCTTCTGAAGGCAGCAGCTGAGCTGATGGATCTTTCTCTTCCACGGACCTGCCTCCAGACTGAAAAACAGTTGAAGAATATCATTCTCTGGTTGTAACAAGCTGCTCCTAAGTCAAATTTATATCTGTAGATACCTTATAATAGGTACTTGAAGCTTTTACCAAAGTGGAAAAAAAACCAGCTTCCCTTTCCACTCTGGAGAAATGTCATATTTTAAGCTTTTAGACACTGAGCTCAGATTCTTCCAGAGCTCAGTGGGTATCAGTGCCTCTCTCTCAATGGAACTGCAACTGTTGTAGTTACAGAAGAAATGTATGCTAATGTACAAAGCTACAAAGAAAAGTACTGTTAATTATTTGAAAGTAAAGCATGTACTGATATCAAACTAGAGTTATGCAAATAAATCCTCCTTCTAGTGAGAGCAGACAGATTAGACTGATAAAAGGGCCTAAAGCCAAGTTGCAAAGAGTAGAGAAGACTAATTTTGCCTTACTTCTGGAAGGATTCAATTTTACATCAGTACCTAATGAAGTCCTTCAAATTTTAAAGGGTTTTTAAAGTTTTATTCTAGGAGATTTTGCATCAAGTTTGTTACAACATTAAGCTTTTATAGTGCAGAGTGGGAAGACAGTTTGTAGACTTTGGGTTGAGAACCAGTATCTGAAATGGGTACCCACCTCAGCCTGGGCGACAAAACCCAGGTCTGTGTAAGGCAGGGTAGGGGTTGGGTGGATTCCCCGTAAAGGAAACACTCTTGGAATGCTGCACTCTGGATTCCCCGTGAAGGAAACCCTGTTGGGATGCTGCACTCTACAGTCCAGGGTGCCTGACCCTTCACCAGCCTGACCCCAGCCACCCCCACAGTGAGAACTGAGCTGCTGCAGCTTCAGGAATCCTGTACCTGCTGTTGGTGTGGAGCTGGTTTCCCCAGTGACCCCTGTTCAGTGCAGAGCAGATTTTCTCTCGGGGATAATTGTTCAGAGTGCTTAGGTCAGAGCAGCTGGAATTACTCTACAGACTCTAAGCCATCCGTGTCCTTGGCGTGGTGAACTAAGACTTGATTTAGAAACTGGCTTTCTTGTGGGTGCATATTGGAGAAATCAGCTCGTTCTGAAGGTGGTGATGTGATTGGTGGGGTTTGTTTGTTTTGTTCGGGGTTTGTTTTTGTTCTGTTTTTAGGTTTGAGGGGTGTTTTTGGGGCAGGGGTGGGTTTTTTGGTTGTTTTTCCTTCTCTCTGAATTGACTTTTGCCTTGTCACATCTTTGGACCTCTGTGTCAGATATTTCTATATCTGTAAAGTCAGGAAAATATTGCAGCAGCCTAGCAGGGTTAAGATTTGAAAGTGGGCTGTATAACAGGCTGAATCATACCTTTATCTACCAATATTATTAACACTAGATCTATTATCATCACTTCTGATGGAGAAACAATGAGAGGCTGGATTTGTGTGGCCCTTGGTTCTTCACTTTGGACAAGGCTCTCTAGTAAAGAAGGTTACAGACTGCTCAAGCCTCATGTGTGTGAAGATGTGGTCAAGATCCTTCAAAGCTCTGACACTAAATTCTCACTTTAGCTTGTTTTAGGTTTCTCTTTAGCTATATTACAAGGTTTAAACCTAATAGCAACACAGCCTTACAATACACAGAAACAGTCATGAACAGGGATGAAGCAAACAATTTCCAGCACTGGAGTATGTCTGGCAGACACCACACAGTTTGGAGTTGTTGAGGATCTGTTTGTTTTAGAGACACCTTTCCCTTATGGGAATATGCAATGAGTATTTGATGAAGTGGTGAATTCTTTGCTCTCCCTTTTCCTTTGTGGGGTGGTCTCACAGGAGCTGTAGCATCACACGCTGGAGTTTTGTTTTTGACTGGCTCTCTGGGTTTGTTTTTTCTGTGAGTGCAGTTGAATCTGATTCCTTTTAGCTAGAATATGAGAGTGACTAGTGGTATCAGGTCTTTTAGTGATCCTGCTGAGATAATGCAGCCTGCTTGGAAGACTGTGGTATTAAAAATATTAAAAGCAACAATAACAAAGCCTTTCTTACGGCATTTTTCTTCCCTGGTTTTTAGAAAGCAGCATATGCCTGGATATATTTATCAGGACAGTATTCATTATTCTCCAGGGGATGGCAGGCTGCTGCCTCACCCTCTCAGCTGGATGCAGCTCACAGCATGGCTGTCACATTGGGCTGTGCTGGCAGCCTTGCCAGGGTAGGCAGCAGGAGCAGGGCAGCTTTTTTGTGCTCACAGAAGAGACCAGGGTTTTTCTTTCATTAACCAACCATTCTTTGCCTTTGTTCCTTCCTCCAGCTTAAAATTTTCCAGGTACAGTTTGGGAAAAATAAATTATTAATAAATGCAAATTTAATCCCAAGTACTGTTGTTAGGGCAGAAATATATTACAGAAATCTTGCAGGTCACTGGAGGTTTCAATTAAAGAATATTACTGAAATTCATTATCAAATATAAATAATATTTATTTATAGGCCTGAAGATGAGCCCTTCACTATCTAGATTTAGTTTCCCAGAGTATTTGCTTAGTGTAGTCCGTATTAAGCTGACTTTATAGACTGGTAAGTGGTTGAATCCTAATTTCCCAGATGGATTTACTACAAACCACTTTGTCCATGTTTCTTTGGAAATGTGAATTTTACAGGCATCTCTACCTGACGTGTAATCAATTTAAATTGCTTCAACCTTAGAAAACACGGAGTTTTTACCTAATGTGTGCTTGCTTGCTTTTCTTTCTGTCTGTGTGTCTTTCTGTCTGTGTGTCTCCTCCATGTTACACAGAGTCTGAGGAGCTCTCAGCAATGCACAAGCAAGAAGCTACCTGCAGTCCCAGGCATCTGTTCTGGGATTTGACCCAAGGGGCTGAATTTTGTGAAACAGGGAGGTAGGGAGGTTAATATAAGAACTGAGAATCCAACTTAGGGGTGTTGTCAGGTTTTTTTTTCACAGGTTTGTATCTGCCTGTATATCTAAAAAAGCATCAGGGGCTCTTTAAAATTTTCTGCAGTGATTATCTGAAAACATATGACTCCTGCCTGGGTGGTCATGTTTGAAGGCTGTAAACAGCACAGAATATTGGATTCAGTAACACACTACATAGAGGCTCTTTCAATATCTTTAATTAACAAGCAGGGGGTTTTTTGTTCATGGTATAATCACCAACCTTAAGAGTTAATCTGCTATTGGGTATTTCCCAGCACGCTGTGGTTTCAGTATCAAAAAGACAAAGTAATATGGTCTGGTAACTTGATGACATTTATAAATGATTCTGCTGAAAAAGGATGCAAGAAAATAAAGAGTGGATTCTTCAAAACCTAATGATAGCTTAAAAAAACTCCCAACTCCTTCCCAATCATGCCTTTAGGTTTTTCTGCACATCTAACTCTGTATAATGCATGCACCTGACCTAGTTTATAACCACAATGTGCCCAAAATAAATTATATTCTAATATCAATTTGTTATGTTTTGAAAATACATATTTTATTGGTTATTTTCTTTCTTTTTATCTGTCTAACCACTATCACTAAATTTTAATATCCAAAACATGGTGCTCAGGTGCTGTCAATCAGCACAACTGCCTTGCCTTTGCTTCTGC
The DNA here is from genome assembly GCA_013397115.1 of Edolisoma coerulescens. Taxonomy (NCBI): domain Eukaryota; kingdom Metazoa; phylum Chordata; class Aves; order Passeriformes; family Campephagidae; genus Edolisoma; species Edolisoma coerulescens. The sequence goes on from VWZW01004141.1 coordinate 1,605,576, forward strand.
CAGTTTAAGACAGCTGAGATCATGTTTTTTACAGCATTCTTTAAAAAGTGGTAGTGAAACATTTCCTCTGTGTTACCTTGAAAGGTTGTAACCGTACTTTATTTTTCTGGAAGTGATTGTAATGGAGCATGTGTCACCTAAAACTAATTATATCTCCAGTTTAGGTTTTTGAGCTGGTGCTATAGATCATATTGGGAAAAGATTTTAAAGCTGCCTGTGAGAGTCAGGAACCTGATCTCCATTTCAAATTGATGCCAGACATTTAGTTTCACATGACACAACAATGGTACAATGTTATTTTGAAAATTTGCTCTGCACTCACATTCCAACTCTCATTTAAGATTTCAGCAGGAGTTTTGTGAAATAGCCAAAGGACCACATATCCTTGGTGAAACCCAAATTTGGAACAAACTTCTGTCCTGTACCCGACACACACATTTTCTACATACGCTGGACCTCTCATTACTTTTTTTTTTTTCCCCAAGAGAAAGAGTGGAGAAGGTTGTGGTTCATTTCTCTTCCTCCCCTGCTTTTCACAGTTTCATGGAGCCATGGGAGCTCTGGAAGCAAACTCGGAGGAGAAGAGGTTGTGGCTGGAGGAACAAACCCCACGTGGGGCTGCCTTTCTTTTCAGCAGATGGTAGCCATGCACTGCTCAAACAGAGCTGTCTTGCTGCATCCACGTCCAAATGGGATGATTAGGACATTCTTAGGGCACTGAAGAGAGGAAAGATGTGGATTCCTTCAAGATGAGGAGGAAAAGAGGCCTCAATTCCCACCTCCTGACTCGGTGATCCATCCAGAAAGATGCTTTGTGGAAGATAATCACAGGCATTGCTACTGATTCTATCTCTGCTCTAAAGTTAAAGGACTGATCCTTCTGCTGGTTAAACAAAACAAGCAAACAAACAGCAGTTTTAGGAAGATGATTATTCTGAAGAGCAGATTTTGGAGTCAGGATCCTGAGCAATGCCTGCATGCAGCCCAAGGTAGGCTGTTATGTTTTGGAGAGAGGATTTGTCTATATCTCTTTGGTTAAAGTTTAGTCAAAAAATTCAAAGTTCCCGGATCCAAATATGGATTTGGATTTTATTTTAGCAGGAAAAGTCCCAAAATGTGAGATGTTGCACCACCTGATTACAGACAATGGTCATTCTTTGTGCATCTGACCTTTATTATTTCCATGCATTGAAAGAAAAATGAAAAATTTCAGTATTTATTTAAGTGGCCAGCCTAAACTGCCACGAAACATAAAGAAACAGAAAGTTTTTCCAGTTGGCTGAAATGATATTTTGATTTAGGGCTAAGGATAGCTGCCCTTTTTCTATGAGTGGTAGAAATGTCATTAGCCAAGAGTTCAGTCCTGAAAAGTTAAGTTACTCCTCACCTGGGAATTATTTGGATTGGATTATTAGGTAGATTATGAAGGACCATCATTGATCTGCACCTCTTTTTTCTTTTTCTTAATTTTTTTTCATACTAGATCAAAAAGCTGCATGTAAAATTGCCTGCCTGACTTCTGACATGCCCCAAGAAGATTTGATTCACCAAGGTCTCATTCTATCTAATCTGACAAGAGTCCAGACTGCTTTATGCATAATAAATAAAGGCGTTTGTGACATAACACAACCTGAGTTTCCATGCCCTGTGCTGTTTTTCAGGGACACATGGAATGTTGATGGCTTTTGGACTTTTATATTGTTTTGGGTTTTTTTTCCTTGAGATAATTGTGCTCAGGTGGCTGAAGAAAAATACAATTATCTGACATGACAAGCAGAAGCTATTTTGAATCCTAAATGAAATGTCAGTCAAAATAAATGACAATGTTATGGAGAGATAGTACCCTCATTATGACTAAGGTTTGAACTGAATTTTCATTATGAAGTGTTGATGATGGATACAAGACTTTCAGGACTCAAAAGGGAACCTTTACAATCCTGGTACTCAGATAGGTGGGCAAAATCCTCTTGCAGGTAGTAAGGGTGATCCCTCAGATGCTACCAGGCTGAAGGAAGCACAAGGGCTTAATGAAATTTTACGTTTCTGTTTAGATCAAAGATAATACTTGATGTGGTGCAATCCTTATTCTTGTAATTCTTATACTTCTGGGTGTGATATAATGCTTGTTCAGCAGCCACATAATGTTATATAGGTATGGGCTGTGTTAGAACCTTGTTTAAATGTTTCATGTTGTGCAGGATTTTTGTGTTGGTTCTTCCAAAACGGATACTTGACTTAGTGCAATTTATTTTTGTACTGCTAGAACTTGCAAGATTTTCACTATTTCCATTATCACAACAATGCAGTATTAAATATAGCATCGTGTACCTACAGCCTTTTTTCAAATGTTTTCAGTAACTTTTTATTATTTTCTGATGGAACATCATTTGGTCACCTTGCATCAGTTATGTAAACATGGAACAGACCTGAAACAAATATTGAGATTTGTTGTGTCGTGCCTCCCATCCATAAAAGTGAATGTGACTGAGCAACAGGCGATCAGGACTGATGGCTTTTCCCAGCGGGCTTGGGAACCTCACGGTGGCCACGGGTGCCTCTGGATCTTAAAATTATTGTCTACGAACTAGGCATGTAATAAATCTTCATATAGCTTCCAGAGCTGATTACTGTTGTAATCAGGAAGAAATCTTCCTCCAGTATTGTAGTCGTAGTGTTTTCTGTTGTTGCTAGAATTTAAATTATATTTCCATTGCTGCTCAAAAAAGGATTCCAGCTTTAACACACAGTAGGTTGAGGCACTAATGGGTGAGCTCTCTGGTGTGGGCTGGAAGTGACTCCAGACAAGCTCTTCATGTGAATGGTAGCCATCATAAGGTGCTCAGAGACTGTACAAGTTGAGAGGTATTTAGGGTGGAGAAATAAAATTAATAAACTGATTAATATCAAAAGATGGTTTGGTTTCAGCTATCCCGTGCAATAGGTTTTAGGAAACAGGTTTTTGGATTTGTACTGTGGGATCACAGTAGGACTTTACAGAGCTTGTGCTCTCTTGGAAACTTTTCCCTACCTGTGCACTACCCTTAAAAATCTTAACAGAAAATTCAGTTTTGCAGGCTGGAGCCACCCAGGAGCCTCTTTGGAATTACTAGCTGCATGTGTTTTAGAGCCAAACATTTCAAATATTTCCTCCCTCTTAAACAACCTAGGATTAATTGCCACATTTGCTGGCCACAGCCACTCTCTCCTATTTTTCCCTATACCTAAACCAGCACTGCTGAAAGGTCTATGCAGCCTTTCATATCCCACCTAATCAGGAGTGATTCCAGCTGCTTTTGACAGTATTGTCACCATTAGCAGTGGTGATGACGTTTTTTGGAGGTGTGCCCTGTGATTAGGCCCATTTGGACCCATGATCAAGGTTTAAGGTGTTGTGCAGCCCACTTCCCTTCTTAGATTCCCCTGTTACACATTATCCATCTGGCTTGGTAGAAGCTGCCTCCCAACAGTTTTCATAACTATGCCAAATTTCTGTTCCCATGGAAACTGTTTTAAGAGCGCTTTAAAATTTGAGAGGCGTATCATTTGCTATCTAGAATGGGTCATATTCCCATTTTCTTTGGTCTTTATTTTTTCTTTCTTTTTATTACTGCTTAGTGCTGCCGCTTGTCCTGAACAAGTGGAAAGTCATGAGTTTTGGACACCAGGCTTGTATCTCAATTTCTGCATTTTATGTTGTGAAGAACAATCCTTAAAGGGTTTACGGTTTCTTCCTTGCTGTCTCTTATAAGATGCAATAAAATTGCACGCATTAATAGAAGGTAGAAGAGCAACAACTTCAAAAATGTGTATTTTTACATTCTTTAAAGCGGATTTTGGAAACCATTTAAAATGCATTTGCCATCCATGATTAGATAGGTTTATTAAAGATGAAAGGAATTGTTGTGATGGCATCTCAAAGTCTGTGCAGTGTCTGTGCATGTGCAGAGCTTACAGAGCTTGCAGGCCCATTGCACAAAAATGTTTTCAAAGCTATTCAGCTTTGGAAAGTGTTACCTACCAATTCCATGGAAGAAATAAATCTTTGTTTTCCATTCACAGGAATCCTATCTGCTGCATTTGTTAAATATTTTCCAGAAAGAGATTAAATGCCACAGTAGCTGAGGTCTCCTCAACCACTGCACTAACCAATGCATTACTTAATAATCCCATCCTAAATTCCTCTCATGTTGGCTGCAGGCTTGGGACTAAAGAGCAGAGAAAAACATACAAATTTCAAAGACTTTTTTCACTCATGAAGAGAGCAAAGGTGTTGAGTATTTCTGCACTTACATGTTGCCATAAAATGCTATTTGTAGTATGCCATAAAAATGTCATGTGTCTTCTACTGTCTGTTGACACATCTTCAGTGAATTATTTGCATATATGCAGGCTTCAGAGAAGATTCTGTGAGGATTAGGAGGGCAGAGGTAATCTGTCATGACAGTATCTCTATTCGGACTTATCATTAAAAGGATTTAAGATGTGATATATTTCCTAACAATTGTAAAAAATGCTGCTCGCTGCTAGAACAAAGGTTTGCTCAATGTGCTTAGTGGGCAGAATACTAATTTTTAGACCATTTTTGTTTCCAGAACCTTAGTTCTTCTGATAGAATCCTTCTTTCAGAATAGCACTTAATCAAGGAGTTGAATTAGAGCCCAATTAAAAGGTGCTATGGGGCTTATGTGTGTGCTTAAATATTTTCCTGAGCAGTGATGAAATCAGGAATCATAAAGCTTTTGCTAAAGCTCCAATTGTTTGAGCAATCTGTTCTATGTACTGCTTTTCATTAAGGATGCAGCATGGGAAATCATAGACATATTGGCCTTGTAAAGGTTTCAAAAGCTGATTTACCCTTTGCTTTACTTAGAAAAAGTCAGACAAAACAAAATACTTTTCTGGGGGTTTTTTGGTTTTTTGTTTTTTTTTTTTTCTTTTGCCTGTAGCATCTTCTAATAAGAACTGATGTTTTTCCTTCCCTTCATTCTTGCATGGTTTCTTCTACAGTCAAATTTCTGCTCTCCTCTGTTCTGGTATTCTGCCATAAAAAGGCTGAGAAACCTGCCTAATGTAAACCTCATTTTATGGAGAGATTCAGAGACCAGCCTCATTGTAGTTACATTTCGCCTCAAGCCAGTTGTGTTTAACTCCCTCTTCTAAAAGATCAGAATTTAAATATGCTTTACCCTTGGCTCTTTCTTGAGAGTCTTATCCCTGAAATAAATTGTAATGAAAATGGAGACATATTCTATTGTTTAGCATGAGGTACCAATAGAAAGGTAGAAGACAGGGAAGACGTAAGCTCAAAATTGAGTTTGCAAACTGAAGCAGAGTCTCTCATCTCAAACAAAAATAAGTTGTACCAGGATTTCTCAAGTCTTCAAATTGGGGCATCAAACTAAAGGTCAAAAACTGCTATTTAATCTGCTAGGAAGTCAGGGTCTGATATAAATCTGAAGGGCAACACAATATATGTAATTATTAACCTTCAAAAAATTTGTGTAAACAGAAAAAAAATAATGATTCCAACAACCCCTGAGAAAAATTAGGGGTTTTCATGCCCACCACAAAATGTTAAGAACGCTGAAGTCTGAGAAGAATGTAAAATCAAACATTTTTCACCACATACAGAAACAGGGACAAAGATTATGTGAACTGTTTATTGGACAACTGCTTTACATCCCTTGGAAAAAACCCCACTAACTTCATGGAGCTTTAAATATATCTAATTAACAGAATGAGAGAGGAACTCTTAAATAACAGGTGCAAACAATTAAGTAATCACTCAGGCTGTTGTGAAAGATAAGATTTAAATAGGATCCAGCCTGACTCTTTGCAGTTTTCTTGAGGAAAAGAGCAAGAAAGGGATGGATCCTTAGAAATTCAATATATGCCCTTTTTAAATGGGACAGGGGAGGATGTCAACAGCACTTGTTATCTCAAGGAATGGGTGGAGGGCAGGAGAGGACTCAGGGTCCAAGGGGAGTCCCAGATGCCCAGATAGCACTTCTGCCTCTTTTCCTACCACGCCATGCAGACATTCCAAACATGTCCTATATTCCTCTTTGAGTTTAGGAGGAATAACTAAAAAATAATTTCTCAATAAAAGTACAGGAAGGCCAAGTGTGGGAAGAAAAGTACAGCTGCTGAACCCCAGTCATGAGTCAGGATTTGTCACACAGCCTGGTGGGCATTGCTAGGGGGGTATCATCTCTGAGCTCTTTGTGTGGGAAGTGCCCAGGAGCAGGGAGCAGAATCTAAATGAAAAAGTTAATTGATGGACTTGTTATGTGGCAAAACCCCACAGCATACATCTGAAAAGAACTGAAAACCTTCCATTCTAAATTTAAATTGCAGTTTACAGGCTTTACAGTCCCTTTCCTATGCTGCAGAGGTCTCTGCTTTAAAAAAAATACTAAAGCATGCAAAAATGTAATAAAACCAGTTCATATAAGAGTAGTTGAGAAATTCTTGGTAATATACAAATGGACAGGGAGATCACCCAAGTGTGCAAATTAAATTAGGAATAAAATCTGGGAGAAGGAGGAGTAGTTCCAGCTAAGTTTAAGCTAGAAAAGATTCTTTAGAGTAAAATGGGAGAAGGTATTGTAATCACTAAGACCTGGTTGGGTATATTGGTGGGGGAGAGAAAGAACAAAATTACAGAAAATTTTTTAGTAAAAAAAATATCTTCAGGAACCTTCCTTTCAGAACTGAGTGCTGTCCTCATGAGCTCATGTCCTCCTGTGCTGTTTTGATGCAGTAATCAATGCCCAGCATATGGGATTATTCACACTGTGCAGCACAAGTCCTCTGTGTATGAAGACACACTCCTTTGTGTTCCACTATTAAAAAGAAAAACTGAACATATAAAAACAGCATGGATGTATCGGGCCCATTGAGCAACCCCCATGAGAGATGGCCCTTTGTGGTGCATGAGCAATCTGGGACCCTGACTGTGTTCCAGCTTCGGTGGCAATCCCTGGATTTTCCAAGCAACACGAGTCTCTGATCTGCTTCAGGCCCTGCTTGTAGGAGTCAAAGGGGCTCCTGAGTTATCAGTCCATGAGCAGGGATGCCACTGCAGTTGTGGGCAGTTTCTTACCATCTTTTAGCAGAAAAAAAAAGTTCAATTTTCCCTAAAATGATCAGCTGTTCCATCTCAGCTGTGTGCTGTATTATGGAAGGGGAAAGTAGGATATTGGGAAATGAAGACCTTTCCCCTACCCATGGGCATTGTACAAACCAGTTCTCTTCTGGTTCTCTGCAGTGCAGCAGATGTGTAACGTGACTTTGTGTAATGAGTAGAAATCTGGCTGTTCTTGAGCCTTCCTCCTTGACTTTTGGAAAGTGAGGGCTGATTTCCACACTCAGGCTCCTCCTTTCTATATTGACCCTAACAGGACTCTGACGCAAAAGCAACCCCCTGCCCTTGGAGCTGCAGTGGTGATTGTGGCTGTGGAGTGGAAGGCAGAAGGTGGAGAGTTGGTGGAACCTGGCAGGATTCTCTGCGCCAAGAGATTAAGAGAATAAATCACTAAAGCCAGCACTGCTGGACATGTTGAGTATTTACCATCAGGGCTCACACCCCAAGCCTGAAAACCCTTGCAAAGGTTTAACCTTGCAGACCAACTTATCCTGCTGTAGCACAGATTGGTCATTTAAATACATGTAATTCTTTGAAGGATCAGAGCCTTAATTCCCAACAGCTACAACCACTGCCAGAGGAAACAACACTGCAGTAGTCAGAGATTAGGATTCAGAAGGTGGCATGCCAGTAAGGGAAGAAAAAAGGATTTGGAGCTACTTAAAATGGCTTCTCCTTCCATTTGAAGCATGTTCATCCTGTTTGTGTTTGGATGTATTTTACAAAAATGCAAATCTAGCCAGAGATCTGGATTCCAATATGTACAAGATATGAATCAGAGCTTTAACCCGTTCCTGGAGTAAAACTGCTGTAAATATGACAGCATATTTACCTCCCAAACATTTGGTTTTTTTCTTCATTTATACATAGTTAATGTAATTCTCATAGTTGTAGCAATTAAAGAATAGTTGGTTTTCTCATTTAAAATACCGTTCCCTTTTAGTGATGGTCATAAGCATGATTTAGGAGCAAATGCTGAGAAATATTGTTAGTCTGTAGAAAAAGAATGCATTATTATACTGCAATTACATAATCATGAGTGCAAGCGTATGACAAATGGCTTGGAATAAATTCTGGGTAGAAACTTCTTCCAAATAAGAAAAAACCACTCATAAGTAGCAGAGCTGATTGCTAATATGCCCTACCAATCCCTATGGAATAGATGCATAGGAAAGAATTAAGAAGTTATATCAGCTGCTCTGAATTCAGAAAATGAAAAGGAAAACTTAAAATGAGGTAGAAGATAAAAACTGAAGTGCCATGAAACCACAAAAATATATGTCCATAGTATGTTGTTTTGGTGACTTGATTGTGGCATAACTGGCCCCTTAGGGTACTGGTGGATTTAACAAAGCAAAGTTGAAGCTGTGTAGGAGATATGTTAGGATATGAAAGTGATTTTTTAAAAAAAAAAATTAAATTCAAAGAAATTAAGTAACATCTCTCTTTTTTTTGTGCCAAAGAAGGACTTTTATTAATAGTTTTTCAGTGGACTACAGCAAGGAGTTGCATGTATGGGTTTCAATGTTTTTGTTTACAGAGACAGTGAGTTACCAAAAACCCCAAAGCAAAGTGCCCTACTTGTCACTCCTGCCTCAGGTGTGAAAGTTAAGAAAGTAGAAGTGTCCTTTTCCCTTTATCACTCCATGTACCTGGTCAGACAGCTTCTTCCTTGGGATTGTGGCTGATGACAAGCAGAAGACTCTCTAGAACAAGGCAAAAGGATGCCTTAGATATAGAAATATTTAGAATGAGCATCTTAATTTCCAGGCATTAGCTTCACATGGTGCTTGAGTAGGGAGGTCTGATTGTAGTGATAGGAATGGAAGAAACATCAGACTCCTGTCCAGAGCAAAATACTGATCTCAGGTGAGCATCCAGCCCATGGAATCTCCTGTGCCAGCTGGACTATGCCAATAATGGCCATTTCCCAGAAAGCAATACAGACACATGCCAAGACTCAGCCTTTGGCTGTCTCCCCATGGGGCCAGCCAACTTTTCCACCTGGTCACCACATGGTGGCATTGGAACTGACAGAAGAAGCTTATAGGAGTCAACTACCCACAGAAGATTGTCACATGTGTTTTGTTAAATTCAGTTCTTAAACCTGTAAGCCTCCTAGAGCCCTCTCTAGGAATTGGGAAGTGTTTGATTGGCTTTCCTTGTCCAAGCTGAAAGAATCACAGATGAGCATGAGCAAACAGAAGGAAAAAATTATCCACTCTTTCTTTTATTTTCTTTTTGTTTTATTGGCTAAAGGAATTTTGTGTGTGACATTGAAACTTGTAGCTTACTTCAGTATATAAAAAAAAAAAATATGTAAAGGAGAGAGCCGTGCAAAACTCTAAGGTGATTCTGAATTCCCCCTAACTTTGATTTCAGCACAATGAATTTCAAGGACACTGAGTTCTGACGAGTTTGAAGATTGCATGAGCATAAAATCACAATGCAAAACCAATTTGACTACTGAGTCTCACCTGGATTAATTTCAGAACCTCATGAAATGGCAAATTTAGCATGTTTTGACAGCCAGGGTCATAAAATGAGCAAGATTTAATTGTAACTGGATATTAGGTTGAAATTCCTGTAAAATCAAGACTGAACGGGAGGTGTCTTTATGTGGTTTCACATATTATTGCCCACATGGTGGATTTTTATTACTGATGTCAGAATACTTTAGGACACTTCATGTTTTCAAATTATATCAATAGACAGAACATACTGGCACAGTCTAGGAATTTTGCTTTCAAAATAAATGTCCTGATTCATTATGTTTAGGCTGAAAGATAGAGCGACACTAACGTCAGACATTGTATACTTCTATTCTTTGATATTTTGAAGCCTGGGAAGAGGCTGGAAGAGAATAAGTGGAGGCAGCGGTGAGGTTTTTATCCTTATTTTCTTGTTTGGTGATGTTGACTTCAGAGGTGTTGTTCAAGAGAACATTTATATTTTCAAACGAGAGAGGCTGTGTCTGCTGTGACATCATTGCCCCTGAAAGCCAGTCAGTTACACAACACCTTTTTTTAAGCCCTTTAAGGAAAAAAAAATTCCCTCTCTGAAATTTAACTGAGAGCTTGATTTATACATCAGCTAGCAAAAGAAAAAAAATTAAAATTAACCTTTCAGTGTCTTTATTCTGCCCCAAGCTGTGTTTGATTTAATTGATTGCCTCATTGCATGTTCTGTGAGTAGCTGGCAGTCTCTTGCTCCTGTACCCAGCTGAAGGAAAGAATTTAAGCCTCCATTTGTCAGACAAGCCTACCAGTGCTTGTTTGAGCCTCCTGTGTACAACTCACATCAGCTAAGATAATCTCTCTAATGTGATGGAAATTACTTCACCTGACAAAATCTGCTTTTGGCAAGGTTACCAGAATGAAAAGTGACTGACTGTGAAAATATGAATAGGAGCTGAAGCCATATGTCTCCAAATAATTTAAGGAACTCATACAGTAAAGAGTGAAAAGGATGGACAGCATGAGGGGCCAGGAAGATGGAGCCAGGCACTTTTAGGTCAGCACTGGGCTGATTTTAGGGGTAGCCCCATACCAAAGTGTTCAGCTGGAAGCAATACCTGCCTGATTTCAAGCATTTTGCTTTCCCCCAGCGCTCAGGAGTCCAGAACTCAATGGAAGTGTGTGGTTCTGCAGCACCAGCAGAGCTGGTCAAAACCTGTGCCGCTGTGGAAAGCCAGCTCTAGCTGTTCATATAAAAACAGTTTGTGAATGCTGGCTGGCCTCACAATTAAAAAAATAAAAAATGGAAAGAACAAGAATAAAAATGGCATAATGCTTCAGACTTCAATGTACAAAATTATATCTAAATGCCAAGTACATCCCTATTGAGATGCAAATACTAGACCTGGGCAAAATGAGGCACCTTCTGCTTTCTCCAAGGACTGCACAGACCACTTTAGTCCATAATGATGGCTGGAAAAGCTTTAATAATAACATGAATCATAGAATTAAACACTAGTTTTGGTCGGAAGGGACCTTAAAAGACATCTAGACCAATTCCTCTGCCATGAACACATGATGGTATAATTTGCCTGTTGTCCACTGCTGAACCCCAGAAAGCCTGGGGTATGACTTATAAGCTCATGCTACCTTACAGCTGTCCCAGAATATGCAATATTCAAAGTTTCATGTGGTAAGAGAAAGGAATTGGGCAATTTATTTTTTTCCCCTCTGGAATGACTGGGAGAAGCTCCAGGGCTTATTTAATTCCTTTTGTTCTGCAGTTGTACTGTCCATCAGCAGCTTGATCTTTCCCCATGGAGTAAAATGGATTTTTTCTTTTCCTGATGATGGAAAATGATCAAGCTCCCTAAGACAATTCACGTATACATTTGTTGGGATGTTTTATTTCCATTTTTACCTGAGAAGCCAACATACATGATGATGGTTTAATGGTTTGATGCATGGGGAAATGTACAGCTCAATACTTGGCTCTGCAAACCCCATTTGTTTAATCTCTTGACATTGGATAAGTAATTATTTCATGATCTAACTCCCAAGTAGGGATGTGAATCAGGAGAATCACAAATTGAATGTATTTCATGTCTCTACATAGTTTTTTTGGGGTAGATGTATAAACCCCCTGAAATTCTGAGAGTTCTTGTGACTTCCCCTAACGTGGCAGCAACCCAGCTCAGTCACCGCTGTCCCAGCAGAGCCTGGCCTCAGTGTCAGGACAAAAACACTCACAGCTTCCAGCTGATCCAAGTCACAAACAAATTTCCTGCTGAAAACTGTCTGCTGCATTCTGGATAGACAGTCCAATAATAGTAGCGTGCAGTAAATAGCAACAATTCCTGAGGTAGTTTTGCTGGATGTGCCTAAATATTGGGATCATAGAAGACTTTCATCTGATGCTATAAATGCAGAAGTGTGACCCTTAAGAGAACCTTTACAAGAGCTGCTCTCTTAGTCCAGCACTGAGGTCCATCTTGTCCAATATCCTACCTACAGCTCCAAGCAGGGACACTAAAACAGGGAATGCCATAAATATATTGTGTATAGAGCGATTCTTCTCTGTTTCCAGTTTCTGCCTGTCACTGGTCTGGGGATGGGGGAAGAGAGATGATGTTTTTGACACTTTTGGTGAAGGAAATGTGATGTTGACCTACTTCTCCTAATAAGAACATTGTATTTTCAGCTTGCTTGCAGTTTTGTTGAAAAGTTCAAAGGTTAAAAGTGTATGGAAAATTGAAGGTTAGAGCCCTGAATGTGAATAAAGAGAAAAGAAACCTGCATCCTTACTGATTGTTAATGTAATAGTGCCATGCTTTCTGTTGGCACTGTTAAAAAAAAAGCCAATAAACCCTCTCTTTCCCAAAAGTGCAGAGTGTAAAATTCCTAGTATTTGTATTTTATACCTGAAGTCTCTAAGTTCCCTTATTAACATGCTGAATTAAATGAACAATAGATATTTTTTAAATCTTCTATAGCTACAGGTTACCTACACAGGTGGGTTCTGGGTCTTATTTTGCATACAATTTTTGATATAGTTCAACTAAAAGCACTTGTTTTACTGTCCAATATTCTGGACTTGTTTCTGTAACACTTGCATGATTTTTCCAATAAGATGCTGAGAGCTCCCTGATTCTCTGAGTGTATTTGAATGTAACACAAATTGGTTACACTTATCACATATTAGGAATTGCGTAGTGTTTTGTAGATCTAGGCCAATAACTGTGCTAATATTACCTATTAATCATTCTGCAGTAGCTCCAAGGTACATCCAGAGAAGGACAGAGCTTTTTTCCCTCTACATGCTGCAAAAGTTTAGTGAAAACTGTGCAAATTTGATTTTTTCAAAGCACAAACAGTATTTAGCAGTTGCCTTCTTGTGGATGCGCCATGTTTTGAACTGCAAAGGAATACATTTTCAAGTCTTTTAATGCTGTTTTATTATTTCCTATTCCTATATCTCTTTCTGCAGGGCTTTTTTATCTTTTTGCTGTCTGATGCAGTAACTACTGTTTCATTTGAAAAACTAGCAGGATCATAAGTATCAGTATTTTTCTGAAGTAGTGCTATTGGATGCTAATTTTTGTTTGCTTACCAAATAGATGGAGACTGGCACATTTTGTGCATTCAGCCTCTGTTTTGACTTTGATCTTGAGACTCAGTACTGCTCAGGAGTCTTATCTTCCTTGTTACTCTGTTGTTTCTTGCGCTGAAAGGATTTTCAGGTTGTAGAAGCAGAGGCATGCAAAGATGGTGTTGAACATGTGGCTTGGAGCATCTGTCATTCTTTTCAGTTCTGCTTCTGTCCTCTTTTATAAAGTAAAGCCTTGTGATGAATACACAATATCAGTAAAAACCACACATGTAAAAATACATATTTTTGTTTTTCTTTTCAATGAAGATGATGTGACATCATTGTCTGAATTTTAGCCTGGGCAATCAACAATTTTGTCAAATGTTTACACTGGATTGAAATTGAAGTGTCATCTGCCACACGAAGGCATGAAAGAATGCATTTTTTTGTAAAGGAACTGTAAAGTAGGTGTGAATCAAAGGGACTTCATAGCACTGTATTTCTGTTTGATAGTGCTACAGCAGTAAATACAGTAAAACCAGCAGATGGATATAACTATTAGTCTGATTTTCTGAGGTTGTAATCCTGAAAAATTAAACCATCAAACAAAGAGGAATTTTTCATGAGATTTCTGTATATCTATAAACAGCTCTTAAATTAACACAATTAACAGTTCAGGGATTTAATGCAATGGAAATATCCATATCAAAGTGATTCACTATAATCTAGTCTGATTAATAGTGGAGAGCTGTGCATGCTTATGCAGCATCTACCTTGTCTGTTCACTTGTTAAACAAATTTAAATTCAGATTTTTTTTTTGTGTACTTGCACTAGCAGGGATGTGTTTTTTATTTCTTTATTTTTATGTTAAGGATCACTACAAAGCCCTTAGGGTTTCTTGAGCATGCAGAAAACAGCACTATCACCTTTGCAACTTTAAAAGGTACAGCCCTGTTCACTGTAAGGGAAAAAGCTCTTGAAGTGTGCACGAAGCAATGAAGTAGCCCTGTGAACCATCAGGGAGGGAGCCACGGTGCTTTGCTGAGCATTTGCTTTCTCCCCACCTGCAGCACCCATCCCTCAGAGCAGAGGCTGCTCTCTTTCAGGTGGGGGAGGAAAGGAGACTTGGCCACCTGCCTTGGCTGACACAGCACAATTAGCCCAGCTAATGAACTGTCACGGGATGACAAACTCGATATGTGATGGCCACAGCAACTGCTGAGGCTTTTCCAGCTGGCTAATTTCTAAAAGATCCTGGCTTTTGGTACTTTCCTTGGCCATGGAAACGAGATCTCCTGGCCAGACACTGACACCTGTCCTGTGTAACGTGTCTGTCAACACCTCTGCTCTGGTGACAGCAACACCCTCCTGGCAGGGCCAGGTTAGAGTTTAAACATCTCAGCATCCTCTGGGTGCTGCAGGGGCTCTCAGCTCCCTGCTGGCTCTGGCACCAGTGGCCAAAGGGGAGCAGGGCGTGCCACTGCTCTCCAGCTGCCAGCAAAGCCCAGGCGTGCCCGTGGCCAAGCAAACCCGGGCTCAGGAAGGGCTCCCAGGAGTGATGTGCAGCCTCACGCGCTGAGACTGAGGGGCCCATCGATGTGTCTTACAGATTTCTGAGCAGAATGTGGTGCCCTAACGTGCTGGTATGTAGGAAAGCCTTATTGCTCGTGTCACAGGGATCTCAGCTGTTTGAAAAGGATTTTGAGAAGAGTATCTCTGACTGAGAGAAGACAACATAACACATTCTTCCAGCTAAAATTTCCTTTGATCAAAATAAAAAAAGTTGTACCAATTTAAAAAATTGCATCAATATATTCCATTTTAATCTTTATTTTAGTCACACTCTAAGCAAAGGTTAGATTTTGATTTGCTTTGAATACAGAATTCTGAACTAAAGTATCTTTTCTCTACGTAGGAGTAAAAAAATATGTTTTGCCAGAGGGTTGGGGTTTTGGCCTCCTCTTTTTGGGTAGCCATTTTTAAGCCAGTAGACTTAATCTTGGTGCTGAGAAATATTAATGGCATATGCAGACATTTTAAAGAAATAAAAATCAAATCCTCTTTTGAAAATTGCACAGTGAAATCAGTGGAGATTAATTAATAAGAATTAATCTGGCCCAGTGGATCCTCAGGGAATAAGTATTCGAAAAGAATATCCCAATAACCTTAAGTTAAATAGATCTTGGCACAAAATTAATTTTTAATTTCCTAATAAATTTTATTATATTCTTGGTCCTGAATGGGAATGAACAATTAAAAAATACATATTTTTACCAAATAAATTTAAACTATTGAGGGGATCAATTAAAATCTTTTTGTATGAGAAGAACAAGATATTTAATTATGTTTTTTCTTTTCAGGACTTTTGTTCTTTTAAAAAAATAAGGGGTTTTTTTGTGCAAATGATTCAAAAGGAAAAACAAAAATGTTTTAAAGTACTCCTTTTATCTTCTGAATACAATTTCAACAGGATTACCATTCAAATTTTAATATATATTTTGTTAAAATAACAACCTTTTAGATCAGATTTCTTTTTAAGCTGTTACAGATTTCCTGCCTGAATTTTATTATATAAACCAGCCAGGTCTGAGATCTATCTTAGGGCTTTTATTTTTGTTTATAGAATCTGTCAAAAAAAATTGACCATAAATTCACATTTTTTGAAACATGGCAATTATTTCAGGAACGGTGACCTCTGAGATAACAGGCCAAGTTTTCAGCTGATGCCAACCCATGTCACTTCACAAATGACAAAGCCTCTGACCCAGAGCTGATTAGGGCTTTGGTATCCTGGAATTTCAAATAAATGTTAGCGAGTTTTCTGATGAAACCTCTTTATTCCTTGAGAGCTGGTTGTAATTCATGTAAATACACACTCTGTCAAAAAACCAGAGTGACTGGTTTGGCAGAGAAGGGCTGTTGCAGTAATAAATGTCACAGGCTTCATTCTCTGTGCCAAAGGAGAGGTGCAATCAATGCCGCTGGGGAAGATCCCGGCCCATGGCCCAGGGAGCCCCTGCCTCTGGGGAGAGCCAGCAGGGCACAGGGAGCTGGCTCTCCTGCTTTCAGGCTGACAAAAGATATTAAAACATAACTAAAATAAATTACTCCACTTCTGCTTCCAAGCAGCTGCTGCGGTTGTCACAGGCTTATTATGCCGTCGCAAAGAGTAAAGGAGGAAAATCTCCAGGAGCTTCTGTGTCAGCATTGCTGGCTGGAAAATGTGAGGAACTCTGTACTTTCAGGCCACCTTTGTTTATGCTGATGAGATGTCCCTTTCTAACACTGAAATCCTACACTGAAACTGCTGTATTCCTGTTAGGTAACTTAAGCTTCTTAACAAGCTCGTTGCAGAACGAGGCTGCAAGAGGTTTCATTTATAAATGAGAAGGTTTTTCCCCTGTGGAAGACTTTGTCAGCAGTTTTGAGGGAGCCTGTAAACACAAAATGGATCTTTACCTAATGAGTTACCTTCCTCCTTGTCCTTTGTTTTCTGCATTGACTATCTAACTTTTAAAGAAGTTGTTTCCACCACTGGGTGAACATTTGTTGTATCAGATTGATAAGCCATCCAACAGATATCTGAGATTTGTTGTTGTTAAAGCTCATGTTGCCAGTTTTTACTTTTGAGAGGTTCTCCCCACTTTTACTGCCCAGATTGATGCCAGGGAAAGAAAAAGGGGTAGGGCAAATAAAAAAAAAAAACCTTAACAGAAAATATGAGTATTTATGGACCTCATATCACCACTCTCAGTATCCAGAAAAGATGGGTGTGCAAATGCAGACTTTTGAGTTTCCAGTGGATGCTAAATAAAGATTATCATCAGTGGAGCTCTGTTGTCAACATCTGCAGTTTCTTGATCCAGATGTGGGCAGAGCCAATTGTTTCCGTTATATCCATTTCCTCTGTATTCAAGAACTTGACATTATCTTCTGCATTTGCATCTTCCCTGCTGTTGTTAGCAGGGTTCTGTGAGCACTGGATGCTGTGAATCATTAGCTGACCTACTTTTTATCAGCTTTTATCTGGTGCCTTCTGGCTTCTTTAGAATATGAGCTTTCTTCTATGTGTGCCTCTCTCACTCTTTCTCTCTGCTTAGTTTTCAAAGATGTTTTCCTCCAAAATAGTGGGAACCAGAGGGACAACAACATCAAAGTCAGCATATATTTCTTCTTTGTTTTTCCATTTGTACTTGCCCTTAGGTAGT
Organism: Edolisoma coerulescens; assembly: GCA_013397115.1. Taxonomy (NCBI): domain Eukaryota; kingdom Metazoa; phylum Chordata; class Aves; order Passeriformes; family Campephagidae; genus Edolisoma; species Edolisoma coerulescens. Next base: position 1,622,977 of record VWZW01004141.1, read on the forward strand.
GTTTTGAAATGAGGAGTTGATAATTATAAGAGATGTTATAAGGAAAATATCATAAGGTAAGTGACTTGGGAAATGGAAGTACTTTGTGGTTTTATTGCTGCCTTCATGGAGAGAATGGCCTCTACAGACCGAGGGCTCAGGTTATGCGACTCTGTAGTCTTAGGGCTGATGGATACTTAGGTAGAGACCAGCCTTTGTAAGTTGCTGATATCTGAAAAAAATTCTGCTCTGCAATAAATAATTCTGTTGCTATAGTCTGTTAATATTGTTGGTAAAGCTCATATGTGTCTCTGTCCAATGCATCGCATCACAGGAGCTTGCTATCAGCATTTCTCACCTTCTTGTAACTTGTCACTCAGTATGAAAATTGCATTGTCAAGTATCTGCCCAAGGCTGTATTTTTTCTGTGTCAACCAGAATGATTCAGCTATTTCAGGGAATGAATTTAGTATAAAATATGTTTTCTCCTCCTTGAATATATAGATTGAGACAGGCTAGGACCTATATATTTAAGTAGTCACTAGAAACTTAGCTAAAGTGTTCCTCTGATGGTCAAGAAATACCTTCTCCCATCTTCATTAGAGAAAAAAATGTTTAATTTTGTAGAATTATGTCTCTAGTGGGGAAAATAAAATTGGTACATACTAATGTTCAAGCAGACTACACAGACCTTGTTCCAGCCCAAGGCACCAGGAGGAGAGGACGTGGTTCCCCTGCTGTATGTAACGTGAAATGCAGTGCCAGTGGGAGAAAATAATGGAAAGACACTTGGTTATGTGGAAGACAGTAAAACTGAAAGCTGGTGAGAGAGAACAGTTGTACCTAGAAACCACAGATCAGAGAATCAGACAGGCAATAGCTGGATAGAGAAACTAGAATGGATAAGGCAGGAAGCCGAGAATGGAGAAAAGGGAGGAGAAAACACAGAGTTTAAGCATTGAGCTATGAGGAATCTGATCACAAACTTCAGGATAATTCACATTGAGTTGTTTTGATGCTGGATCAAGATCCTGGCACTCAGCTATATCTTGCGTGGCGCTTCACATCCCCAGAGCAGCAACTTCCATGCTTGGTTACTCCTGGGCCACTTTTCCCTGGCAGCAGCTCCCTGCCAAATGCAGTCTCTTGTGACATCCATGCTCTGGCAGGGAGCTGAGCTGTCACAGCTGAGTCCCTGCCATCCTGGAAAGCCGGGCTGCCCCGTGTCCCCTGGTGCTGCGGGCAGCGGGGAGGGCAGCGGCCCCGGCAGCTGCAGCCTGTGCCCATGGGCACTGCCCGTCTCCAGGGGCACCAGCCCGGGCTGAGCCTGGGCAGCCTGGCAGGAGAAGCCTTTGTGCTTAATTGAGCAGCGCTCACTCCTGAGCAGCCTCGTCTGCTCTGGGGAAAAGGCTTGGCAGAAGCCTCCAGCAGCCGGGATGCGATGTCCCAGGCCGCCCTGAGATAGATCTCTTTGGACTTTATTTACTGTGCCTTGCTCAAACCTTAGAGTGAGTCCAGGAGCCTTCACATCCTCATGGGTTTTCTGTGGCCCTCAGCACTGTTGTCTCTGAATAACCAAGCAGAAGAAAGTCAAAATGAGGTTATGCTGGCCACTTTGGGGACAGCATTTCCTAACTCATGTGTGCTTGACTTTATAACCCCAAAGTCCTTGCAACACAGAGGGTTTTTCCGTGTTCTGTGCCTCGAGCTAAAGTGGACTCATATTGATAAATCTCCACAAAACAGGGAAGTGACTTTATAGAAGTCCTCTTGGGGCGTGTTTTTATAGTACATATGCTACTTACAAGAAGACACTGTTGACTGAGAAAAGAGTTGCACAAAGTGTATGATTATCTTGGGTACATAATTAATATGACTGAAAATTTCCTGCATAGTGATGAACAGTTATAGTTCCCTTACTACAAATGTTTTTAAGATGAATTTTTGTATTTTATCCATGAGCAGGATACTATGGTAAAAAAATAATCAATTAATTCTCAATTTGTGTGAATTCAAATGTGAATGAACCAAAGATTGGCATATTATAACCATAATATGTTTTAATTTTTCCCTGTAACAAGGTTAGAAATCACTGGCATACACTTAGATTTGCTGTTGTAAAGGGTTTTTTTAATTAGGGTTTTGGAGGGGTTTTATTATTATTATTATCTATGTTTCTGACTAAAGATTTCAGTGTAGATCCGTTACAGTTTGTGCTACTCTGGAGAAAAGCAGGGTTCTAAAAAACCAATCAACTATTCAGAAACTAGCAGCCCTCTGCATCTTCATCCCAGAACTATGTCTGTCTATAAAGCACTCCTGTATTATTAATTAAAATTTGATGATGTTTCTAACACCACTAGTTGCCAGAGAAACTTAATTCCTTCCCAGTAAGACTGATTCTATTAGAGGAGAAAAGATGAAGAACTTGGAGGCAGACATTCTCCCAAGCAGATATGCTCCTGACAATTCAGTAACAAGATTTCTTCTCCATTAAAAGAAGAAAAAAAGAACGAGGGGAGGAGGAGGGAAAGAGGCACAACAGCTGTATAAATAAAACTAACATTGGATTCAGGGGAGAGGTTGCATCCATGCAGATTGGTAGCTGCCTCCTCAGCTCACACAGGGAATGTGGCACACGAGCCTTTCTCGTCCAGGTAGGGACACCCCGCTCCTTGCAGTCAGTGCTGCACTGCTCCTCCTTGTACACTGATAGATCCCCTTTGGCTCTGCTCATCTGGAAGTTTGCTGGGCTCCTAAATCCCTCATGGGTGCATATGTTATTTCTTAAGGAGACCCTGCAGAATGTCACCGCTGTGGGAGTGAAGGAACTGTCCCTAAAGCTCAGCTCCTGGTGAGGGAGTGTGACTTGACCCTATTGCAGCGCTAACAGATCAAACGGAAACCCTGACAAGCCTCACTGGGAATGTAAAAAAGAAAAAATCTTTACAAGTCTGTCTTTAGGTAGTTTAGACATGTGTATCCCAGAGGAAAGGCAATGAAATGGGAGTCTAATTCTGTGTTTATTTGCATACTCCAAAGGTTTGTAATAAACATTGATTAGCTCTTCTGGAAGAATAAAAGGCTTAAAATGTAAAACAGTTTTTTTAGAGGAATATACTTTCATAAAACACCTTGAATTAAGCCCAAGATGGAAAATAGTCTTCAGAATGCAGTAAGACTTATGGAAATGACACAGGGAGAAGCTTTTTTTGCTGCAAAAGAGAGAAGTCTTATATGGCTCTTACTTTAGCCTAAATTAGTTTATTAAAAGGTTTCCTTTAGTTATATTATTATTTAAATTATGCCTTTCATTTGTAAGATATGTTCTGTCACTGAATCTCAGGGCATTTGCCTGCATTAATGAAGTCTCAAGACTGCCTTAAAAGTGATGTTTTCTCTTTCAGTGGGGATCCCCTCTTGCTGTGTTTGTGCATGTTATAGCATAACTGAGCCCTCATTTTTGGGCACCACACCAGCTGTACTGTACTATAAACCATTGTCATAAGTAGCATCCATAACAATGTTTTGTAAATCACACTGAGATAAATATTTTGGATTACCATTTTGGCACTGAAGGAAGTGAATTACCTTTATCTCAGACAAGGGAAAATATAAAATTTACACCAATGAGTAGACCTTTATCATGTAGAAATTGATGTTGACTGAGAGATTAGTAGAAGATGCGTTGATGTGGCAGAAATTCGGGAAATCCCAGGAAACAGATGCTGAAATAGACTTAACCTCTAGACCTGGGAAGCTTCACCAGCCATATGAAGCTTTTACCAATCTGAAATGCAGGTGAAGTAAATCATGGCTCTGACACTGGCTGCCACCAAAGACTGGGAGCTCAGGAGCAGTTCATTGTTCTCATGAATGTCAGACTTCCCACTTCCCTTATCTTCTGTTTCATCCTGTCATCTTGTTAATTTTTGTTGAATGTCCATATCATTTTTGTTTTGACACTTTATTCTTCTTCCACAAAGCTATGTATTTTATAGCATGTTGATCAAACATTTTTAGCAAAGTTCTACTTTTTAGTCATACTAAGGTCTTCATTCTTTATGTTCCTGAGGAAAAAACAGTACGAAAGCAGGTGGGAAAAAGATTTCAGTTGTTAGTTCTGAAATTTCCCTCCTCTTCCTGCATGATTCTTCTTTTTATGGCCATTCCTAATTTCATTTGCAGTCACCATGTTCTCTTTTCTGTCTCCCTGGAATTCACCTAAACGGCTCATTTTATCACTGCCTCCCTTCCCTTAGCCAGTACAATACATTTACAATACATTTTTGACATATACTGATATATGTTGGTGTCCCATTTTTTACCATGATTGTCAGTCAAAAGGATGTCAAAGGGATTTTAAAATCACTAAAGAAAAGCTCCCTAACTCAATGAGAGTTTCTTGGGATGCCCTAAGAGTGACCAGAATGAGTGACCAGTTCTAGTTTTACAGCCATGTGAGCATGCAGTTGTCCTCCAGTGATTTCAGATGAACTATTTACATGTGAAAAGTTAAATTATGTCACTGTCACAAACTACTCTGATGTGTCAGAGATTAACTCAATTAAGGGATAAGTAAGGTGAATGAGATGCTCACGTGAAGGAGAAAGGAAATGCCTCTGCTGAGCTACTCCTTTGAGAGAGTTGACAATTGTTGTAATTCCCATAAACACCTATTTTCTACCTGAGATCTTATTCAGAACATGTGTCTATCCAATCTTACATTGGCTCCTGTGCTAAAAGTTTCAATTAAATATGAGATCTTAAAATAGAGTAAGTAAAAATGTCATTTCTTGAATGATCTTCTCACTTTGTTGCTTGAGGCAAAGATGTACATAAACTTAGACCGTGTGTTTTGGCTAATCCGATAAAATTAAAAATTGTTGAAAGTCACTGAGACTTTTCCCTTAACGTTATTCATGTGCAGTAGAATTAAGTGAATAACCTTAATACACATTTTGGAAAGATTATAAATGATGGAGTCTGGCACTCTGAGTTTAATTCTGTATGAAAAAGACAATGAAGTATTTTTTAATATTTTTAATCTCTGTGAAAAAAGATTGTTATTTATTAGCCAAATGTTGAATAAATATCAACGTTATTAAAGCTCTCTTTCTAAAATTGCTGTTCCTAAAAAATCAACACTTGAGAAATATCAAACTGTGAGACTGTATTTCAGCTCACCTGTAGATACAATTTCTTGTATAATTTTAGAGTTGATACCACAGGCTGCCTGAAATAAAGAAACTTGGAGTTTGTGGTCTTTTCTAAAGCTCCCAAGGTGACTGGTGATGGTATCTGGCATGAAGGCTCTGCTGTGCTGCCTTGCCTTGCCTGTTCAGTGAAGGGAAAGTTGGTAAGGGTCAGTCCCTGACCTGCATCCATGGCCTTGAAAATGAGAGGCAATGGTAGCTCTGCAGTTTGAACACACTAGAGGTGCAAAGAAAATTAAATATGTCAGTGATAAAGGCATAATAATCTTGGAGGGGAGTCACTATCAGAAGGAAAGCAATGATTTTGGGGAAATGACAGCCCAGAAAAAATCCCAGGTTCGTCTTACCCCCAGTGCTGTGTACATTCTTTATTAATGGCAGGGCATTTCCCTAATACGTGATCACTCTGATGCACATTCGCAACTTGTTGTCTTGTAAAGTTAATAGACAATTTGTAACATTAAATGAAGCTTTCTTGTTCCTTACTCTACTTTTGCTTAGGAAACAACCAAACAATTAAATGTAATAGTTTTTTGTGGTTTCTTATAGGCTGTATCCAATGTAAGGTATCTATTATTACAAGGAAAAAACATTTGCTGTAAGAAAAACTGAATGAAAAAAAAAAAATCAAATAATGTCACCTGAAATGTGTGAGTTACTTGTAAGGCCTTACAATCTAAGATTATCCATTTCTATCATCAAACTTCCCTATAGTCCAGTGTGCAGAGCACACCAACATGGGTATTTACCCTTTGTGCTTGAAACAACCCATCTTGCATTCTAAAACAGTCACATTAGTTCTATTAAATGACCTTGGGTACCTTAGCGTAACATTGAAATGTTTTACTTCCTGGTTTGGTGAAATTAATGTATATTGGGCTGAGAGATGATCGTTGTGAAATAGAAACAAATATTTAAGTAGGTAAGGTAAAAAGAGAAATGCTGAAAAAGTAAAATTGGAAAACTTTTTTCTCATTCATGAAAGTAACAAGCTCATCTAATTTTAAATAGCTGAGATGCTTAAGGAAGAGTAGCAATGCCTTCCAATTTAGGCACCTGGGCTAGAAATAATGTAATAAATGAACCTTAATATTATTGATAATCAATACAACTTTGAGCAGCATGGCTCAGAAATGATCTGACCACTTATTTTCAATTAGATGTAATACAGAAAATATCATGAAAGAAGGAGGAAAATGTAATTAGACAGCCTGGGATATTTTGCTCATCTGTCATATTTTCAAACGGAATTATTAGAGAATTACTTGCTTTTGTCTAATATGTCCTTTGAAGTCTATTATTTTGAGTGAGAAAATAATTCTCCAGGGTGGAGACAAGCTTTAGAGAGCTGTACATGCCAGTGTGGATTAGACAGGAGGTATACATTGATTAAAATCCTTTTGGGAGCTGTCCTGGCTTCACAGAGCCTGTGCATGGCTGTTGTGATGGATCTCCCTTAGCCATCAGGGCTTGGCCCCAGACAGGGATCAGAAGCACAGGAATATTCACTCTGGCTGCATCACACATCCTGGAAGCCCTAAAAGGGTAATCCAGTGCAGTCCCTCCTGTACTACAGCTCCCTAGAGTGCTGTGACCAGGCCTCCACGTGGCTGACACAGGGATATGGGCACACCCTGAGTTTTATTCTGAAGAGGCAGCCCTATCACACACAGAAAACAGACTTCCTTGGTGCTCCCTCTGGAGCAAATACATGCTCTTTGATTTGAATGAAAATGATTTAAAGTTTTAAAGGCAAACATGAGGAGCATGGAGGAGCTTTGGAGGGCTGGAATCCTCCCAGGGGATCAAGTTGAGGACTGTTCTCTGTCTTAAAAATCATAAATAAAATATAAATGACCTCTTTATGTGATATTTGGGCACTGAAGTCCTGATTCCTGCAAGATGGTGTTACACTGGGAGCTGGGATGATTTGAGAATGTTTGGGTGTCCCCAGGGTTAGGAATAATTGTCAAGTTCCAATGGATTCCAAAGCAATGCTCAGTGCTCAGAGTCCTGCAGCTGTAGAGAGGTAAGCACTGAGAACAAGCAACACCCTTGATTTTGTAAAGTAGTGCTGGACTTGAGAACTGACTTAATTCTAGATGTGTTTGATCTCGCCTCCAGCATCTTCAAAGACAGTTGACCTTTTTTTGACTTCTTACAGAGGAGAAAAACCTCTGGATTCAGTTGGGCAGGCAAGCTAATGGCATTTTAAAAGAGCTCCGTATTTCAAAACCCAGAGTGTTTTTTAAAAAAAAAAGTCCAAACAAACATCTAATAGCAGCAACATTTTTTGCTAAAAATATGAGCTCCCTGCAAAAGACCTTTTCAAAGAACACTTCCTCTTGGTGTTTTCAGAGCAAGGTTAGGCTAATGAGGTGTGGATAATAGGGGGTCAATGTTTATGAATGGATGACCCTTACATAAGCAATATAAAGTTTGGATAGATATCGGCAGACTCTCACAAGTCACCCAAAAGGATCTTTGACCTAGTTCTGCAGTCTCTAATTCTCTGAAATCAACAGCAGTTTCTCAAAAGTAAGGCTGGAACACAAAAAATTTCCAATTCAAACCCAAGTCTTTCCTGTCTCAAAAGGGCTAGATTCCAGTATTCCAAGCTAAAAGTCCTGAATTTCTCCACTGGGGTGATTGTGCAATGAAATGGTATTCAAGGAATGAAAAAGTTTAAAAGTTTGTCAGACTCTGATGTGTACCCGATGGTGGATGTTTGTTGAAGCCATGAGTATCTCATAGGAAGTGTTGAGATGATCTGTTAGTACCATTCTGTCATTAATGTAACAAAAAAACCAACAGCTAAAAGTGATGTCTTATTGACATTTCATTTTCAAGATAAAAAATAGAGACAGACAGTGTGTGGGTGTTTGCATATGTGAGAGATTGATCATTCAGATGCTCTGAAGTTCATATAATTTCCACAAAAATGTTACTCAGTCCATGGCCTCTGGCCACTGCTGGACCATTAGACAGCAGCAGGCCATTCACAGAGTGACTACAGTCTGCTAACTGCTGGCTGCCCAACTCATTGATAAGTTGTAAGTCCAGTGATTGTGTGACTGAAACACAGATCAGCATGCAGGAATTAAAAACCCATGTTTTTTCCATCTATGTCCAGTGCCAACACGGTGTTATCTTCTAAAGTCAGGAATAAACCACATTTGTAATGTATGAAAATGTCACACTGCAGCAGTTCTGCTGTTGCTTGGTGTAGTTGTGTGAGTCCTACAGACAGGAATTTTTTTACCATTCAGGAAATCCTCTTCTATTAATGAACTAAACAGAGAAATGAGAAACGTGTTATTTATACAATGGTTTTAGACTAATTTGCAAGGAACCTTTTGAAGTGAAGCTTATAAACTGTCACCACCTCCTCCAAAAAAGAGTTGCTCTATATTTATATCCTCATAAATGAGAACAGACTTTGACACATGGAATCTGTGTCATTGAAGTGCTGAGAAATTGTCAGAACATTTTTGCTGATTCAGGCCCCTTGTAAAATGGTTTGCTGGCCCTATGCAAAACATTATGCATAAAATATTAGAGCTCAAAATTTTAATGTTTTCTAAACTATCTTTTAAACTGAAAAAGCCTCTCCTAAGTCTCTTGGTTTTCCTGTGTGTGGGTGTAATACACAGCTTTCCCAAAGGATACAATTCTTTTGTGTGTGTGTATATTACACCCCTCTTCAGGGATGGACAGGATCACAAGCACCACGTTCAGCTGGCTCACTCTGGCAATCAGAAGCAGCACAGCATTACAGTCTACACCTCTTTTTCAGGAATTATCTTTTTCCCATGCTCTCATTTTTCTCCTTGCATAGATTGCTGCTGTAGCATTTCCTACCCTCAGTGGAATTTTTACTGAGACTAAGCTGAATTTTTATCTTAGTTGTGCAAGTGATTTTACTGGGTATCCTCCTGATTTCTATTTCTGGACCAACAGAGCTGTAAGCTACTTAGATAACTGTTGGAGAACTAAGGATGCAGTCTTGTGGCAGTGCTGGATAGGGCTGAAGGTGATGTTTCCTCTATCATAGCAGAGCACCCAGTCTGTCATCTCACTGTGAAAGTTTCAGGTATTTTCCTACAGCAAGGGTGAAAGAAAAATAAACATGGTGGGAAAGGGAGCGGTGGTGGAAAAAAGGAAATATGAAATCAGATAACTTGTAACAAGGTAAACAAAATATACTTAATTTGAACTAAAAAAAGCTTTATAATAATGTGCCTGAAAAAAATCACTGTATTTAATAGAGCATTTTCCAGACTGAGAAAAGATATTTTTTCTTTTGGCTATGTAACAGTGATTTCTGTAAAGAAAAAGAATTTTATTCGTTGTAATACTCCAGATGCTTAGAAATCGATATCCAGTGATTCAATTACTTCCTATCCATCTAGAACCAAGCAGATATCCAACAGCTGAATTTTTATGACTAAAGAAAAACAGATTTGACAGTCTTCAGGAGTATAAACTTGTATACATAAATATCTAGAGAGTATAAAATGGCCTCTGATATTATTCATAGTGCACTTTGCTGTGTGAGGTGAGTATTAAAATTTTGCTTTGGATAATCTAATCCAAGGAATTATGAAAAGAAAAACCCAGAATTTGAACCAACATAAATAAGGCAACTGACTGTGAATTCATGGGTTAAACTCACTAGTCTCATCTAAGACATTTCCCCTTACTGACTGTTCCTTTGAATTTAAATGTCACTGATAATTAGGCAACTTTCTTCTTTCAAATAAATGGACGAGGGATCTTAAGATCAATAGTACAAAAATGCAGTCAGAATTACAGTTATCCATGTACATTTTTCCGTATTGCTTCTCTGCATGTTCATGGGTAGTAAATTATATGCCAGCCCTTGGGAGAAACAGCTTTACCTGCTCTCTTCTCAGCTAATCTCCTGATGCTTTTTTATTTTCTCCTCCCACCGAATCTTTGCTTTAAATATTAACCTACATTCAGATGGAGAATGTAGATAACTCTGTAATAAGGGGCACATACAAGGTAGGATGCATCAGCAGAAGAGTGTAAGCTGGCAATTGTTAAAAGCTATAAAATGGAAGTGTGTTTTTACTCAGTAGACCTGATGTTATGATTTTAAGATATTGTTGACATACTGTCAGCCTGATTTTTGAATTTGATTGAAAATACATCAGAATAACTTAGTTGCTACTTATGGTGGATCCTGACTTCCAGTTAGTCTGGAATGATTTGAGTTAATTTCCTGACAGACTTAGAACTGAGATCAGTATAAATAGAAATCTTTATCTGTTGATCATCCTGTATTTCTGCTTCTCCATTTGATATCTTGTAACCAGCACTCGACACTGGTGGTCAAAGGTGCTGGTCAACATCAGGCCAAAAAATCACATCACGAGAAGCTGATAGTCAAAATGTTAGGTATCTGTACATGTATGTATGACACACCTATTCCTAGCAAACTGTGGAACACTTTCCGTTTCCAGACACTGCAGCTATGTGGAAGATGTTAAATTAAATGCTGTAGGCCATACACCTCCCTTTTGCATGTGAGTGATTTTGTTCCCAAAGTTGTGCAATCTGGTATTTCAGCTCTGTGTTTATCTCCAAAATTAATAGCAGGTAAATTTGTTCCCTTGGCAGCAGATGGTTAGCTAGCATACATGCTTTTTTTGTCATAATTAGTTGCTTCTCACAAAATTTCCTTTTTCCTAGTCTCAATCTATTTGGTCTTTTAATATTAGTATGAAGATCTTATAATATTGTTCTGTCCAGCAAAGCATTTTGCTTTCCTTTGCCACATACCAGGATACATCCATTTATAGAAAAAGAAAATTGTTTTCATGTTTCCTGTTTTATTTTGTAGGTTTCTGAATTACTTAAATATATCCTAAAATGAAATGTCACCGTATATCTGTGCTGTGTCTTATCTGCATTCAGGAAGGCTGAAATTATTTATGGTTTAAGGCATCTGTTCTGAGCTATATCTAGAGCAAGCAGTGAGTGGAGGCAAAATGTTGTAAAATATGAGTGGCACCACACCTGAGTGGCACGGGTTGGTCTGGCTGTAGTGTAAATCACCTGTTGGATACTGGGGTGGGCTGTTTTCTTTTTTTGTTGGTTATAAACTTGGACTTTCAGGAAGGAATTGATATTAAACCTTAATCCAATCTTCAGCATTTTAAGCAAATTGACTTCTGGGGGAAATGTATAGGAGCAAGTACTTATGTATGCATAAGTATCAAATTTAATCTATGCAGGATAGGGGCTTTGCAACGAAACTTTTTTTCCAGCTGAAGTCATTCTCTTATTCCTTGTACAGAACCAAGCCCTTCCCTTCCCTTTGATGAAACTCTCTTTAGCTACAGGGCTCAGAATGTCTTGGATCTGTGTGGGGAGATGGGCAGCCAGCCAGCTCCTGCCTGCGAGAGTCCACTGAGACCAGAGCAGAGCACTGCATCTGATGCAATGTAAATACATAAGGTTAACAAAAATTTATGTCTGATGTTTGGATTTTAATCATTCATGACTTAATATAATCAGATATACGCTGTGTTAATTAAATCAGATTCCAGACGTATGCATCCCTAAAGAGAAACGCGGATATGACACAGAATTTGGGATGTTTACCAAACAGGTTTTTGCATTTGAGAGTAAAATCTATCTGATTTTGGAGAAAAAAAAAAAATCCACTAACAAAACTGACAACAGGTTATAGTCAAGTGATATCTGCATTATACAAAATACAAGCTCAAAAAAGAGCCTTGGGTATTGATTATCCAGCTTAAAACTCAGCTTAAAACAAGGTAAGCAACACACTGTTTTATTCCTAGATACCAAATCTTTTAATCAGACACCGTAACTCTGTTACGATTACTTTGAATTTTACTTATCTTACAGTTAAGGTTAGTGTCTAGAGTGCAAAGAAATTCTAATTCCTCTAAGGTTAGAGCAAACAGGATATAAAATTCTGCAGGCAGGCTACTGTCTCCAAGACAGTGTTGGTTGTCTCTAGCACATTATCATAAGTCCTCTTCCCCTGATTTTCACCTGTGTCTAAAAAAAATAATCCTCAAATAAGCAAGAAGGAACAAATTAAAAACACAATTAGCAGCTGTGCTCTGTAAGTTGCTTTATGTGTCCGAAAGCAGGCAGTCAGTGGTCCAGCTCTGGAGAGTGCTGTCATTTTTAGCTTGCTTTGTGATACAGTTTTGACTGTCATCATTTAAATGAATCATACCTATGAAATGAGAAAGTTTTGTTCTTCCCTTCAAAGCAAGAACTGAAGAATATTTTCCTTAAGGGCACCAAAAGTAAAATTTTGTTACTTTTTAAATGAATAGGTTTATTGCTTATGCACTTTGGTAGGAAACCAGCCCTCTGTATCCATGTCACTATAATCTATTTCTCTCTCCACACCTCAGAAGTCTGATTTTTCTTGGATTTTATTAAATGCTCTTAAAATACCTTTCTTCCTTCCAGCTAAATCAAATACTAGCTGATCCCAATCCTCCACTTAATCTTAATTTAAATTTAACATGTCTTTTTGGTCCCGCTTGGGTTAAAGTTCCTATTCTTTCGCTCAACCTTTGCAATCATAATGTGTCTATATTGCAGACTCCTGCTGCTTTGCTATACAATATGCCAGATCTAAGATCTAATGGACTTGTCTTATGAAAATATAATTCAATACATTCACATACTGGTGATAAGTTTGCAGACAATTTTCTTTCTTTTACCATCCTCTTCATATGAGAAAAGCTATTAATGCAGCAGCTCTGTGTGGGCTAGCCACTACAGTGGTGAGATTTTTGCATTTTTCTGCATAGAATCAAAGCCAGTCTATTGCAGGACTGGGAAAAGGCATAAATGACAGTGCTTAGCCTTCAGAGTCTTAATATTCCTTGAGAGCACAATCTTGGCTATGATGAAGTCAACAGCAAAGCTACTGTTGATTGGATCTGAACTTGGATTTGATGACAGAGATGCAAAGGAAGAACTTGGCACTGACTGTGAGTGGGGGAATTAGCTAATAGAAGAAAAAAAACATATTATAACTTGGTTTTTGAAGAGTAAGAGCTTTGCTTTTCACAGTGAATAGAATGTCCCAGAGTAGGAGAACAAGAGCAAGCTCTTAATATGAGCACTTTGAGAAAATTCTGAAATACATGTTGCTTGTGTATATTCAGTAGATGAAGGTTTGAAAAATTAAGCTATTTTAATTGGCTAGATGTTAAGACTGAGTTCTGTCTTATTTCCTGTCCCCATGAATTTCCAAAATAAGCATTCCTGTTGATTTTAAAAATAAAACTTCTTTCCAAATTATAAGCTCTTATTAGAAGAAGTTTCATTGATTTCAATGGTGTGAACCTATTATATATTTCTAATATAACATACATAGAAGTACACACTCTGGTTGGAATTTAAGACCAATCGACAGTAGGCCTGGTTTTAGCTGGGATAGAATTGATTTTCTTCATGTCTTGTACAGTGCTGTGATTTGGATTGAGCATGAGGATAATGTTGATAACACACTGATGTCCAGTTGTTGCTGAGCAGTGCTTGCCCTCAGTCAAGGACTTTTCAGTTCCCATTCCCTGGCACGGAAGGCAGGGGAGAGCACGGCCAGGACAGCTGACCCAGGCTGGCCAAAGGGGTATTGCAGACCATGGAACATCATGACCAGTATACAAACTGGGGGAGTTGGCTGGGGGGCAGTGGCTGCTGGTTGGGTATGGGCTGGGCTTCATTCAGTGGGTGCTGAGCAGTTGTGTCATGCATCACTTGGTTCTCTTGGGGTTTATTCCTCTCTCTCCTTTTTATCACTAGTAGTAATAATACTATTAGTATATTTTATTTTGTTTCAGTTATTAAATTATTCTTACCTCAACCCATGAGACCTTTACCTTTTCTTTCTGGTTCCCTCCCCACGGGGCAGCAGAGTTGGTGGAGTTAAGTCAGTGCCTGGTGCTTCACTGCTGCCTGGGATTAAACCTTGACAATGGCACATTAATTAGCTGGAAAGTCACTTTATTTGCTCCAATCTAGCTATCAACTTTCTCTCCCCCACAAGTACTCTTGAAATGCCAACCTTCTGCCAAGCTGTTTCTTGTGCTTGTTGTATTTCTGGCATTCTATCTTCCACATAGGAGGAAAAATATTGTCCTAATCAGCACACTTCGTAGATCCTGTAAATAATATTAGAGCAAAGCTTGCAGTCTGGCTAAACTTAGATTTTTTGTTTCTTTTTTTTCCGTTGAATTCCTTCTATTTCATTACTTTCAGTTTTAGGAAGGAGGCGAAGGGGATTAATTTCACTCCAAAGTTTTACTGTGCATGTTTCTAAAACATATCACCCATATGACAGAGCTAGACAGTTCTTGAGAAATACCTCTGTAAATCAGAACTGGTCTAGCATTCTTCCAGTTCCAGTAATGTAATGGTCAGAGAAGATTTTCATGGAATTTGCACAGGATTTTTACTCTTTTAAAAAATGCAACGAAGAAATAATTTTGCCTTTATTGAAGTTCTAATATTGAATTATTTACCATGGCTTCCTTAGCCTCAAATTTAGCAGAGAATAGACAATATAAGAATTAAGAACATTTATAAATGTGTTATGAGCTCATCGTCTGGATACTGGCAGGACAGAAAATTAGAAATATTCAGTGTAAACTTAATTTAATTGGATTTAACTAAAAATGCTATGAGCTCGTATTTCTTATACACAAGATGAATTAAAATCCAATAAAAAGTTGTAATAACATATTAAAATGAAAAAAAAATAGTTGTGGGTCCCTCTCTGATGAAAAGTAATAGGAAACATAGCAAAAATATACCTTTTTGAAATTAATTAAGATCTAAGGGTTATATTGGAGAAACTAAAGGAAAGACTTCCATTCCTCAAATCATGGTGCATGGCTCTGTTTTCTGCAAGAGGAATTAAATCTAAATCATAAATTCAAGTGGTACTACAAGTCTGCATGTCTTTCTTCTTGGAGTGAGCAGAAAGAAGAGGCAGTATTTTAATTTTTTTTTCCCTTTCTCCAAGGGAAAGATTTATGCTATGATAAAGATTTTGAAGCCTTCCAAGTGGGGTGTACGGCTATATTCTTGTGACTAAAATGCAATTAGTAGAGCTAAACTTAGTTCTCTTCCCTCTGGTAGCAGAAAATGAGTTTAGCTCTCTCTGCAGTGGGAGAGGCAAGCAGCTGGTGTGCTAAGACCATTGCCAAAGCAGTCAGACGTGTGGCATTATTTTTTAATGTGTGGTATCAAGAGCTTAGCTTTCCTGGCCTGAAATATGAGCGCTTTACTATTAAAGCCAGTCTGATAAATGTGATAGTTTTGTAGAAAATTTCAACTTTGGGAGGATAACATTGAATAAAAGAAAGCCCATCTCATTAAATCCATGAGTCTAAACTGCAAAGTACTGATTCAGGTGTCTCCAAGTTTTGTGAGACAGGTGCCTTCTGCGTAGTCAATGGTGGGCTGGCTGGGATCTCCAAGAAGTGGTCTGGCTTCTCTTGCTGACCTGTCTTTTGTCCTGGCTGTGATGTCCAGTGATGTCCTGTGATGTCCAGTGAAGCCACAGAGCAGATGTGGAACACAGGACCGGGGAGAGGAAAGAAGGCATTTTAACTCTATTCCCACACAGCATGTCTAGAGATGCTTAAACTGCTTGTTTGGCATAAGTGAGGAATTCAAAGGGGACAAAAAGGAAAGGTTAGGAGCTTAAAATTGTTTGTCTGCAGTAAAAATTACCTTTTTTATATTGCACACTTATTTGACGAAAAGCATTCACCAGTTATGAAAAAAAAAAAATTAGTGGAAACCCATGTTTTCCATTAAAGTCAGTTTCCATGAAAACTTTCTTATCAAAATTTTTACCGTGTAGTCTTTGATTTGGCTCACAGTGACACAGGAAGCTGTTATTGACCAGGCTTTTGAAATGGGGTTCTTTTGAAACCTTCATTTTCTTAGCTACTGGCACACTCTTCCAAGAAAGTCTTTCTGGTGATTTTGCCATTCTTGCCTAAGTAAAATTAATAATAAAATAAATAAAGCTTGTAAAATAAAATAACCAAACTGAATCCAGAAGACATCCAAACTGAAGATGTCAGAACTTGTTTGCCTTTAACCAGATCCTTGAAGTCTGCAGAAGATAAATACTCTAATTCTTTGCAATTCTGATGTTGAAATCATGGAGCCAAAGCTTCTGCTTCAAACTTGCATGCAACAATAGCAGTATTTCAGTGCAGCATCAAGGTTGGTTTAAACAGAGAAAGTTTGGTTGCCTCACTTCTGCATAATTACAAAGACCAGGAAGAAATTTAAGAAAACAAAACACTAATACAAATCAATATCTATTTTCCAGTGCAAATTGCACTGTCAAAAAAACCTGCACTGCTGCAGAACATGGCCACAAAAAAAAAAAAAAAGCAAACACATTCCAAAAACTATTTTCATGTACCTTTAAAGTTATGATTCATCTTTTATGACTGATTGATCTATGATCTTCAAAATGGCACTTTTTGAAATGTGAATGATATTCCCTATTTTCTGCATATTGTGACTGAGGTGCTCACTACCTTTGGACTCTTGGGGAGTCAGGGAAAGAGCAGCATTTGTCCTAAATGCTTCCAAATTACAGTTAAGTAATACACTGATTCTTGAAAATCAACACAGAAAATTAGGTTACGTGGCAGAGGAAATTTAACTTCATCTCTTGAAACTTTGCTATTTATTCATTTGTGCAGAAATTTTGTACCTTGAGGTAATATCAATAATCACCATCAGAAACTGGACTTAATCCTCTGCTCAAAAGTGGCCTGGGTAATTAATGCAGGTGCTTAAGGCAGGACAAAACAATATAAGGGAAGTGAGAAAGGATGTCTGGGATTGATAAAAATGCCTGGAAACTTCAAATATTCAGAGAAAAAGAATATCCTGGCTGCTTCCTGAGAGGTCTGGGGCCTCCAGGCCTTTGGAGTGAAGGTGGGGCTGTGAGCTGGGCAGACACCCCAGTGGGGAGATGTCTGCAGGAAAAGGGATTTTTGGGGGGAAGAAACACACACTTATGTCCTCAACATCTTGTGAGCTCTGTGTTCCCAAATACTTTTCAGAAATGAGCAAGTTTCTAGTTTAACCTCCCAAGCGTTTCCTCATGCCTCCTCCCCTCCTCTCCTCTCTCCCCCCAAAATCTTTAGAATGAGAAAACTTTGAGCTTTCTGAGCAAAGAGTTTTGGTACAAATTCAGTGTTTAGTATTTCACCCTCTACCCTTCAAATCCTGGTACAGGCACCTCATCCAGCAGCTCTTTAAAATATATCCACGATGTTTCTGCTAATCTCTGTGTCTCTGAGACAGTGGAACAGAACTGCACAAAAATTAAACACATTCCTTCAATCATTCAGTCTTGTGGAGCACCAACAGTGACAACATAAATACCTATTTTACAAGGGTTTGGAGAGATAAATACCTTCAGAAGGACATTTCCTAAAGTGTCTCTTCAGGGAACATTATTGCCCGCATGAAAACATGTTTCTGGTTCATTACTGATATTTATGCACAATACCAAATTAAACAACCGTTTATTTTAATTCAGTGCATTTCTGGTTTCCTCAAGTTAGCTCTATGATTCATTGTAGACATAAAACATTAATAGGCATCTAATTAAACATATAATTCATTGAGATTAATTGTGGGAATTAATCTCAGTAAAAGTCTATGTCCCAAAGTAAGATCTTTTCCTGCTGAAGATATACACCATGAAAAATGGTACAATATATCTTCTTTTATCATAAAATCAGATAAAAGTAAAACATGGTAATTGTTGTTTGTTATAACAAGACATAGTAGAGAAATGAGAGAATTAAGCACAGAAAAGAACATATATTATCTTAACAACTGTTGGAACTCATGACTGGTTAGCATTAGACTCTGGGATTAAAAAAATAAATCTAATCATGTCCCATCTACACACTCCAGGAAAACTTCTATGTTATACAAAATCCTTAAGCCAGAGAAATGGAAGGTTTGTTTGAAGGGCAAGTGAGTGTAAATGGAATGGGACAGGACTGTCTTTTGAGATGTTTGAGTGTCCTAGCCAAATAGGCTTTTCATTGACCACACTCATGCTGCAGCTGACAGGGCTTTGATTAGCCAGCAAAAGCTGATCCATTTGCCAGTGGATGTATTTATGTTTCTCAATTTTTGCTGCTTCTATTTTTGTCATTACTTTTGTTCCTTTCTGGTACAGGAGTTCTTTGTAGATGAAAAATGTTTCTGCAGTAGCAACTCACGGTGTGACCTGAAAGGGCTTTTAAAGTATTTTATTGCATTCCTAAAAGGATATTCTAGGTTAGCCAATGTTTAGACTTGCCATAGGTCAACTGGTATTGGTATTTGGAAACAATTTACAGAAGTCCAGCGCAGTGGTTTTCATGCAAGGTGTAGAGATCATTTCACTCCAAACCTTGTGCGCTGTTGCCGAGGTGGTAATTCTGTAGTTGTGCACAATAGTACTCCAGAAAGGCGACTGAAAAGTGAAATAGCTGCTTGAAGTAGCAGTGGGACATTTAAAAACTCAGAGTGCAACTGCTGGTGCTGGAATTTGTCAGGACGTTTAACCATGCCTTTATCCTGCGTATCTGATCAGCTGATGATGATCTTTTGTGTTTCACCCCAAGTCCAAGAACAACTTATCAAATGCAGCATTTCCCTGCTTTTTATGCTGGTGGCTGTTACAGCTCTGAGGTCAAGCATTTTCAAGTTGAATTTGGTCACCACTTTTCAAATGTCAGCACTTTGAAATTATTTTTCCTCTCTTCTTTCCCTACATAATAAGAGGAAAAATGGCAGAGCTACTCACAAGGTCATATGAGAAGCTGGACCAGGTTTCATTTTGCTTTTGACCTATCCATCACTTAAGCTTAGATATGAGTTCTCAAAAAAAAAAAAAAAATCTTGCCTGTCTAATTCTTATCTGGAAAAAGTATCTTGAGTTCTGCTTAAAGAATTTGCTTGGAAAATGTTGGGGAGATTTTAGATCATAGATCAAAAGTATATAGATAAAAAAAATTCTTATAGTGCTTTCAACTTTTTTTATTTACCGTATAAAGGGGACTTTATATTAAGTTCTGCATCACTGCAAAGCAAAGGATTTCTGACAGGTTTGCCTGGAAAAAAAGGTGGATTTGGGGATTGCATCCTGAGAAAGAATTTTAGAAATTGTTTTGAAACTAAATAATATGATCTTGGAAGGAGGATCAAGGCAAAAGTTAGGAGAAGTAATCAGTAAATTACAAGGTTGGTAGTGGCTTCTTCTGACTTAAAATGCCATGACTAAGTCTTTGGCTTCTTAAAAAAGTAGAAGGCTGAATACAGTAGAAATGAGAAATTCTGTATGCAACTCACTTCTGAACTGTACAGCAAAAGGTGAAGACACCACAGAATGAATTTTTTTTGGTTGTGAAAAAACAGTATAAATTTGACAATTAATATGAAGTGGGGAATTGAGCCTGAGATATCTTAGGCATTTGACTATAAGAATGAGTATTAGGTGAAGAATGGAGTCACAAAGGGATGGAGCTTGTTGTTTAAAGTCAATTTGCAAGTTCATACAAAAGTGTAGAAACTGCTGTGCTGTGTCCAGTGGGGCAGGTTTGCCTTATGATTGGAGTGGTCCCTGGCATTTACAGGGTTGGGCACCCAGTTTTGCTGTTCTCTGGCCACTTCAGCAGGTCCCTTCATCTTGGATATTCATGTGCTCAGGATTGTGGGACTGTAACATCCTGCTTGATGCCTTAACCAAAGGAGCAGCCTTATGGGTATTTTCCTGAGTTTTTATACCATTTCTATGTTAATGATATTCTTAACTGTCACACATTAAAACAGTGAGGCACTTCTGCAAATGAATTATTTCTTCCTGAAAGCAGCATACAGCACTCCTCAAACAAGGTAATAAAGCTCTGTAGAGATGTAATTCTCTTCTATAAGACATTGCTTGCTCATTCTGGAATCATTAAAAATCAACCACCAAATCAATGAGTCTCATTAGAAATCTGTCTTTTTGCTTAATGCTATTGATTTATCTGTTTTAGAAATCCCTATTAACCATTAGTTAATTAAACACATGACAGTTATATAGATTAGGTAAACCTGACTGCTATCTCAGGAAGCTCAGAATAGATTAAGTGATTATCATGTAAGATTCTTTTAATTAAAAGACACAGTTTAGATATCTCGCACCCTCTAAAGCTTATATAATAAAGTCTTCAACCAGTAGTAATTATATGCTAGAAATACATGTATTGATACACAAAAAACTAAATAAGTGCCCGACAGGTTAGAAATCAGTTTGTGCAGTTGATGTGGTGTCTGACCCAGATAAAAGTGAAAGGCAATGATTTCCTGAAGAAATGTATTTCTGTGGGACAAATGCACAATTCCTAAGGTTTGCAATCAGGTTCCAAGAGGCCAATAGTGTGCAAGAATAAATGATGGAGCCGATGCAGCCTTGGGCTCCTCTGAGCCCTACAACATCTGCCCACATTGTCTGTAAGGATCCTGGTACCCAGAGCATCTTCTCTTGACTCAATCTCCAATCCTTTAAATGCTGGTTTATGTGTTTGTCTCTCAGAAAGGTAGGCATGAACTGAGGAAAACGTTTTTTCCTCTTGTCTCTCCTTTTCTGACACTTCAGTCATATAATAGTTGCAAATGGCTCCTTGTATTGAAAAAAATAGGGATGAGGACTAGGCCCTCTATAAATCCCATTCCATCCCCTATTCTGAGATGAGAGAAAATTTTCTAGTAAAAAATAGCCATATTTCAGTGATTTTTCAGAATAAGAATTTTAGTTGTACTAAACTTGGGACAGAATAGATTTTCTCTGGGATGTAAGCCTGAGCCTTCTAAACAAATCACATTTTGAAAATTTAGTAATGCTCTTTAAAAACTTGCTTATTCATCAGATTTTAACCTGCCTTTTTAGAAAAAGGGATCTGAATTTTGCCTTTATAGCATTCAAAGATTAAAAGGAAGCCCTTTCTAAACCATTGTCTCATTGTTTAATCCGCATTTGAAGAGACTGCAAACCAGAGGAAGAAAAATGTCAGTTCTGGCTTATTTGTGTTTACCACATAATTGTACGGAACTGTTGATGGTTCTCTGTGAAATCCAGCTGAATGAAATGCCCTGAAATAGTAGTATTTGCTCTAAATAGATTTAATTTTATGTTTTGTGTTCACTAATAATTTGAAAAGAAGACACTTTTCTTGTGCGGTCGGCTTCCTTAGCTCTAAGTATTCTTTCTCTTCTTTTTGAGTTCTTTTCAAATGAAACAGTCTGTGCTTCCATTGCAGAACACAGTGTACTGAGAAGCACTGTTGGAAATTAATTAATTGAATAATTTCTAAATCTGTTGTTTAGTCAATGAAAAGACTTTGGGTGCTGTAATGCTCAGCACCTAAGCTGATATTTAAATGCATTTTTAAATCCAGTTCCCTTCCAGCCAAATTAGCCTGAAAAGCTTTCACTCTTCCCTCATGAACGATTTCTAGTCACTCTTTTCAAGGTTTTCTTCCTTCACATCACAGTTGTTTTAAGTGTAATTATACTATACTACTATTATACTGAAATTAAAAAAGCTCCTTTATTGTTGTTCCATATACTTTCCTGAAACATCTCATTTCTTTCACTGTTAAAAGGACCATCTGACATATATATTTCTGTGACAATGGCAGATACAGGGGTTTATGACTTGTGTAACTTGCATAAAATGTTGCCAACAGAGTTTTAAATGTGCACTCCCTCCCCATCTCTGCCTATACATACATAGATATAGACAAATATATATGTGTGTGTGTATGATCTATTGCTAGTTTTCAGGTTTGTGGATTCTTTGAAATTGAAAAGGCCAGGGTCTCTGCAATCATTGCTGTAATTGTGCAAACACTGCCAGTATCTGTTCTAGCTGCTGGTGTTATTTCAGTGAATAACTACTGTTGTGCTACAGCCAAAACTTGTACCAGCGTTTCCTGGATAAAAGAGTTTGTGCTGAATTTTAGATATCCATGTTCACATGCCTACATCTAAGGCAGTCATCACAGCTCCTGTCAGAGGGGTAGAGTAGAAGTGGGCACTTCCAGGGATGTTTTATCTCATCTAAAGATGGATTACTAAAGTAGTTCAGAAAAAAATACGTTTTAGAAGTGCTTTTCTTTCCATTATCTAAAAAGGGAGACTATATATAGATCAGACATAGATGGATACATCACAGAAGTCTAAAGTTAGGTGATACGAATCCCACGCTAAAATTTTGTGTCTGTAAATTTTTAGGTCTAATTTTAAGAAGTTCTTTTTATAAAGAACACTTTGAAGTGGACTGGACCACAGATACCTATGTCGCTTTTACTTTTTGCTGAGAATTGCCAACAGATTTGATTCCTCATCCTGGCTCTTGCCCATACAAGGAATTTATCAGCAGCCATGAAAAACATAAAAGTCCTTTTTTAGCACCTGTTAATCTAAGCAGTTAACTAGAAAACAAGATTTTAGAAATAAAACCAGGATATAAAAATATATAAACCAAGTCTCCATTGAGGAGAGATATCTGAAATTTGACATAATTTCAGTGCCTGTATGATATGAAAATCCACTTCTGATCATAACCTTACAAGGTGGTTAATCCTTTGGGGCTATATAAGGTATAGAGGACCTCTTCATATTAATAAAAACATCAAAGAAAAAAAGTACCTCTGATTGGCAG
Organism: Edolisoma coerulescens; assembly: GCA_013397115.1. NCBI lineage: Eukaryota > Metazoa > Chordata > Aves > Passeriformes > Campephagidae > Edolisoma > Edolisoma coerulescens. The sequence continues at coordinate 1,645,948 of VWZW01004141.1, forward strand.
GAAGGCCACATCATTAAGATATTTGTTACAGGCTTTCAAAATTCACTCTCTTGCATGGCTCAATTCCAAGCTATATATATATTTTTTTCCCTCCCCCACAAGTAACTACAATAATGTCCTTGCTCTACCGAAATCTCTGACTCTCAAACAGTGAGGTTTTTATCTGCCCAAAGTGGTACAAAAGGACTAAAGGCTGGGGTCCTAATTTGAGTTATGCTTACCAGGCGGCTCAAGAGGACGCTGCTATTGTGGACTTTCTAGATCAGTCAGTGCCAATTTGTGAGATACTTCAAGAAAACCTGTCCCTCTCACCCAGACCCTATGACTTGTTCTAGAACTGGGCATTTTGAGGTTCAGAAATTATTCCAGATTTAAAGTTTCTCATGATTTGTTCACTGGCATCTAGGAAATGTGAAAAAAACCGACAGCTGAGAGTCTTTCATCTGTCTTACTCACTACAAAATCGAAGTACAGATTAAAGTTATATTCAATGTTTGCTCAAAGATCTAGAGGTGAGCATCCTTTTGATTCTGAAAGTAAAATTAATGCCTAAGAAAACCGCACCATGACCTTTAGGTGTCTCCTCCATTATTGAGCCTGTCAAGTGGGGCTTAGCAGAGAGTAAACTTGATTATGGAGAAAATTTCTTTTTCAATATACAAACAATAATGTGTTAACTGCTGTTGGATAAGGCTTTTCTTCCCATGGGAGGGGTTGGTGTCCTCATGACAGACCCATAAATGTGGAAGTTAGTGAGTTGGACTTTGGTCTGACAAGTGGGATACAAGCCCTCGGTTGCTGGAGAGTTACTGAGAGCCATGGGACACACTTCAATCTTGGGCTCCAGTGTCATAAGAGCGACTCTGAGAAATTCTAGATATTACTTAAGTAGAATGTAAGGTCACATGTTACATGTTTTACATTCAAAGAGTCTTTGGGTAACACAGAAAACAGATGCCCACTTCTCCTTCTTCCAGATGGGAGAGTAAATGCAGGGCTAATAAATCCTACATTTCAGGGGAGGTTTAGATGTGGTATTAGGGAAAATCTCTTCATTGAAAGGATGGCCAAGCATTGGAATAGGCTGCCCAGGGAAGTAGTCATGTCACCATGCCTGGAAGCGTTCAAAAATCTGTAAATATCATGCTTAGGAACATGGTTTAGTGGTGGACTTGGCAGTGTTGGCTTGATAGTTGGACTTGATGATCTCAGAGCCTTTTCCAACCTTAATGATTCAATGATTCTGTATTTCCTCATTCTGACTTACTTAAAACTGAATTCCTCCCACCCCTACCCAACACTAAGAAAATTGTTAGAGGAAGATGAAAAGTGTACCCATTTGAGGTTTGTTGGGTTTTTTTACTGGTATAAAATCTGAGCACCCCTGAGTAAAAAAAACCCTCCAGAATATTACTTTTATAGATTTTAAGCACATCATCCTTTATCTCCTATGAGTGCTTCAGCTTCAGGGTTTGTATCAACTTCCCTGTGGTGGGGAGGGGAATATCTTAAAGACTTTAGGTAATATAGCTACTGTGAGAGTGGAAACCATTTAAATGCTGGCCCATTTTTATCACAATGATATAATTGACATTGTTCCAAGCTACAAAGCTGATTTTGTGAGAGGTCTGTGTTTTTAATATGTCAATTAAGGTTATATTTTTTTTTGCACTTAGATATACTTCAAGTTATTGCAGATCTATTTCATACATGACTATGAAATACAGCATGGCAATTGTTCAGTTCAAAATAGTGGGTTTAATAGAAACAGATTATTCATAGATGTGTCTCAAAACAGCACTAGAGCAAGTTACTCAATTTTCCAGTTTATTTATTCATAAAGTCTGAAGTGCTTAGCAAGAAATGAAGCAAAAATGCAGAAATACAGCACATTCTTCATTTTGACATTTCTATGGCTTATGCTTGTCAAAACATTAATCTTTTATCGATGTTTGAAAGAGGCTAGTGTTCATTAAATACAAGATTTGGAGAAGTAGCTGTGGTTAATTAGGAAAATGTGACTTGTTTATGGATGCTAAAAAGCATTTGAGTGTCCTACGTATTAAAGATGTTGAGAAATTAATTGTTAATGTGAAACGTCTTGTTATTTCTTGTGATTCAGAAGTTAAAACTGTAGTTCAAGATTCTTAAATGCATTTGGACATGCAATTTCCACTGATCTCGGTAGGAGCTTGTTTCCAACTAATTAATTTCTCGGAATTTGCCTTTCCCTCTGCTGATATTGCACACACTAAGGGACAGTGCCCAAAGTCCTAGCTCCTTCATTGTAGCTTCCTTATTAGGATCAATTACTTGTCAGTGATATAATATAAAGTTAATCCAGACTGTTCTTGGTGCTTTTTCTTTTCACGTGCTTTGTTTATCCCTAATCTGACTTCATTTGCCGAGGGAGACACCCTGCTCTAGAGGTGATGGGATCTGATGAGCACCAGAGGCACTGTGAATCAATGAACATTTCCTTGGCCTGATCAATCCACAGCCCAGATAAACAGCCCATGGATGATAAAACCTATGCTCTCGGCTGCACACCAGGATTACACACTGAAAATTCCCTTATTATTTAAGGACCTGAATCCTAATGAGTCTGGTCCTTAGCCTGAAATCTCTGGCCAACATCCAAATTTCACAGTGTTCTGATATAAACAAGTCTTTTTCTGGATACCAGAAATGCTTCCCAGAGAATTACTTAGGGTATGATTGAATGTTTAGGTCCTTCAATCATGATTAGACTTTTTATGTCTTAAGAACCAACATTAGGCTGACTGAAGTCTTGACTTCTTTCATTGGAGTCAATATGAGTTTTGCTACAGAGAAATATGAGAAGGGAATGGGTCCTTGGAGAACTTACAAGGAAAAGCGTGACAAAAAATGTAATATATAATGTCAAACTCAGATTAGTGCTGTGAAATCAAAGAAAAGTTACCATGAGGCTAGGGAAAACAGGAAAGCCACGAAGCATACTCATTGCAAACCACACAGTTTGTGTCATTCTGAGAGGAAAAAAATTAAATCAGAGTTCCACTGTGTAAAAAGAATGTTGGTTGACACAGAAAAATATCCTCCAGTGATTAAGACATATAATATTTATAAAGAAATTTAGCCTTGTGGTAGTCTGGTTATTTAAAAGTGGAGTTGTAGTACGGGAAAAAACCTCAAGCTCAAGACCATTAACAACATACAATGCCAGAACATTTAAATTTGTTTCTTGTCCTTGGGATTAATGGAGATGCCTGAAGTTCCAAAAAAAAAAAAAAGAAAAAAAAAAAAAAAAAAAAAAAAAAGAATTTTGCATTGCACTGCAGACCATGCTTAGAACAGAAGATCCAAATTGAATAAAATACTTGTGCTGGTTTTGGCTCAGGTAGAGTTAATTTTCTTCCCAGTGGCTTGTATGGGGCTGGGGTTTGGATTTGTGCTGGACACAGTAATGATAATATGGTGATGGTGTCATTTCTGAGCAGGGCTGACACAGAGCCAAGGCCTTTTCTGCTTTCTGCACTGCCACAGTGGTGAGGGGCTGGGGGTGCAGGGCAGCTGGGAGGAGACACAGCCAGGAGAGGTGAAGGGGGGTACTTTTGGAGTAATGAGATTTGTATCCCCACTTCACCGCTCCATGTGAGGGGCCCCTGCTGCCCTGGGGATGGCTGAGCACCTGCCTGCCATGGGAAGTGGGGAATTGATTCCTTGTTTTGCTTCACTTGCATGTGTAGGCTTTTGCTTTCCCTATTAAACTGTCTTTATCTCAACCCACGAGGTTTCCAGCTTTTACCCTTCCAATTTTCCCCCAGTCCTGCTGGGGAGGGAATGAGCAAGCAGCTGAGTGGTATGTGTTTGCTGGCTGGGGTTTAACCACCACAATACCCAATTTGCCTTTTAAATACCTTGTTTGTAGCTTCTGAAATAAAGGATTAGCGTGTATATGCATGTAAAGATGGGGGAAAACTGATTTCTGGCCCATGTTTAATTTAAATAGAATTTGTTTCTCCAGAAGAGCTTACTGAGAGTTTTGGGGAAGAAACACTATAAATGTCTCTGAATATGACCTTTAATGAAAGGAAACAGGAGGCAAAAATGTGTAGGGAGCCACCTCACCAGATTAAAAGCATACTGAGAATGTCCATTGCAGTATTAGGAAATGGATATGTTCCCAGTGCTGTAATATTTCAAAGAAAACCCTCNGGTACTTTTGGAGTAATGAGATTTGTATCCCTACTTCACCGCTCCGTGTGAGGGGCCCCTGCCCTGGGGATGGCTGAGCACCTGCCTGCCATGGGAAGTGGGGAATTGATTCCTTGTTTTGCTTCACTTGCATGTGTAGGCTTTTGCTTTCCCTATTAAACTGTCTTTATCTCAACCCACGAGGTTTCCAGCTTTTACCCTTCCAATTTTCCCCCAGTCCTGCTGGGGAGGGAATGAGCAAGCAGCTGAGTGGTATGTGTTTGCTGGCTGGGGTTTAACCACCACAATACCCAATTTGCCTTTTAAATACCTTGTTTGTAGCTTCTGAAATAAAGGATTAGCGTGTATATGCATGTAAAGATGGGGGAAAACTGATTTCTGGCCCATGTTTAATTTAAATAGAATTTGTTTCTCCAGAAGAGCTTCCTGAGAGTTTTGGGGAAGAAACACTATAAATGTCTCTGAATATGACCTTTAATGAAAGGAAACAGGAGGCAAAAATGTGTAGGGAGCCACCTCACCAGATTAAAAGCATACTGAGAATGTCCATTGCAGTATTAGGAAATGGATATGTTCCCAGTGCTGTAATATTTCAAAGAAAACCCTCAGTACAGTAACAGCTCAAAGGCATTAATATTACTTGAGAGCAGAATGCTGAAATCTGCAAATAAAAATATGCATCATGAATATATTAATGTCTGCAGACACTGGGGTGTTGCAAGCCTTTCTTACTGGTCACTGAGAAGCCATGTGATGAGGCAATTTGAAGATTTAGTTTTATTTTTACTTTTGTAGCTAGTAGCGTTGTTTCATTTAATATGTTGAAGTGGCAGGACTAGGCTACCCCTTTCATTTTTTTCTTTTAAAAAAATAAGAGGAATTAGTCTCAAATACGTTATATTAGTAAGTGCTTTAGCATTTGAAAATTGGATTTTGTTTGAATGATATCAAATGGAAATGAAGAGAGTCTGCACTGTACAGTAGCAGTCTGAACCATCAGCTTCCACTACTGTAATGAAGATTGAAGTTATTACTATTTAGCTGATATTTATTTGTTTACTCTGACACTAATATTTGAAAAACTGAAGAAGAAAAAAGCCTCTGAAGAATACTAAATATTTTTTACTGTGTCTCCAGCAGACTGCTGAAGAGCCCAGGTTTATGTCTTTGCCCACTGTTCCAACCTGCTGAAAAGGTCTGGTGGTTCATTGGCCTCCTGTTGTCTTCTCCGTTTGAAGCTGCTTAGAAATTGTGTTTCTTTCAGTGAGAGCCAGACAGATGCCAGCCTTGCCTCTGAAGAGAATTGAGAACAGAAGAAATATAGGATCTTAGCTCATCTCAGTTACCCAAAGAGCTGTTTCTTGCAGAAATTAACACTATTCTCTTCCTACATTAGACACCTTTATGTCTGTTTATGAAACTGAATTTATATACTGTTCTATTTATACTATTTAGTGTTTATCACAACAATTCCATGATATAAGGAAAATTTTCTCCTTTTTATACCTATGGAAAGTGAGTCACAGAGAAAAACGTATGTTTAACATAGCCAGCAGTAAAAATTTATTGCAAATATGAGTTAGTGACATTTTTTTTTTGCCCCTCAATGCATTTATTTCAGTGCTGTTAACTATTTAAGCATTCAGGTGATTTTAGGTACTAAAGACAATGTCAGCCTTCCTGCTGATGGGGTTGTTGCCTTGCAATAGAAGAAGAATGTCTTGTGCAAGAAAAAGAAAATAAATTAAAGGATTTACACTGGAATAATTGTCAGCAGTTCATGGACCTGAACTTTCTAAATAAAAGCAACCTGCGCAGCATTATGACTAATAGACAGAGTTTCTAATTTTCATTACCACTATGTCCCCTGAGTGGTTCTGGTTTGCTTTTACAAGGAAGGGCTGGGAGAAATACAGTTTGTTCCCTTAACACCATGCCGTGTGCTGTCCACAACCCCAGTAGCAGGATATGGGAATGCACACAAGGGGCTTTCTGAGCTTGCTGATGCATGGACAGCACTCCTGCTTTTCTCTTTCAAGGATATGTGCCTCTAGAAGAGAAAGAAGTAAAAAAAAAAATATTTTTTAATAAAAACAGTCTGTGCAAAGCTCATCTTAAAGGTCAGAAAATGGAACACTTACCAGGAGGCACCTTTTATTGCAGTACTTTGAGAACAGCTGTTGGCACTGTAGCATGACATGCCAGTGTTCAGTTTCTAAATGCTTATGCCCATGTTTTTACACACTAAATCTAGGGTGGTCTCTGTTAGGTGGTGACAAATTAACTGTAAATTCCTAAGGCAGCTCTATCCCTTCCTCTTACTACTAGCCGTTCTTTACATCTCTTTCTGAATCAGCTGAAGCAGAACTGTGCTATATCTTTTTACCTTATTTTCTTTGAATTACAAACATTTTATTTAAGAGCCGTTTTGGAAGCCTGCATTAAAGAGTTTTCTTTGCAAGCTTGGAAGAATATTGGCTATTCTATATAATTCTGCTTCTCCTGCTGATATCTCGTTCTTCCAAAGGATTTCTGTTCAGCACTGAGTATTAAAGTTTCAGCTTAGAAAAGAGTTATGATATATTGCTTGGAAGTGACATATCAAACTTTCTTATTTAACTCTGGCTTCTGAGTTCATAATGTGGACTGTGAAATCTCATTCATTTGGAAAAGCCAGAGTAAATAGAACAGTAAACAAGCAGGACATGGAGACAGCTCCTATTGTTTCCTGTGCTGCTCTAGGGCCAGTGAGGTCTGTTCTCAGCTATTGACACTCCCTGGGCTCAGTGCTGTGTAAACAGTCCCAAGACTTCCACTGAAAAGTTTGGACTTGAAGTTTAGGGCAGCAGGAAATAAAGGAACAGAAATAATCAGGCACTGCATGGAATTTGGAACAGCTATAAAGGGGAAAAGAGTGGGGTGTGCAACCTGTGGCTGCTAGGTAGATGTCACAAATGTGAAAGAAACTATGTAAGTGTTAGAAATAATAATAAAAAAAAAAAAAACAACAAAAACCAACAAAAACAACAACAAAAAACCCAAACAAAAAAACAAACAAACATACAAAAAAACCCACCTACAGTCTGTCATCAATACCTGCTCAGTTCTACAGTATCCCTTGAAACACCTTTTATTGTTTTTCTTTACTCAGAACACCTATAGCATTTGGATTCTAGGAGAAAATGGTTAATTGCTTTGATTTGCAGACTGCTACCAGAGCTTATTTATCTCCACTCTGAATACAAGCTCTGCAACATATTCTGCATCCCTTCTTTTCCTAATCCCCTCTTTGCCCGATGCTCTTCCAGAGCCCCATGTAAGTGCATCTCCAGATAAAATTTAGGCCTGAGAGATAGTGGGAAGTATGTTCTGAAAAATGTTTTCTTCACTTGTTTTTAAATATTTAGACCTTTGGGTTTAAGAATTATGCAAAATATTTCAATTTATTTTGTGGTAGTTTGTAATGGTCTTCATCTTCTTGTTCATATTTCAAATGCTTCAGTAAATTTGGGTTTGGGGGCGGGAGTGTGTGTGTGTTGTTCTGTCGTTGCTGTTTTGTGGGTGGTTTTGGTTTGTTTATTGTGGGGGTTTTTTTGTTGTAAAATGTGCAAGCAAAGATTTAGAGAAGTATATATCCCACGTCTAAATTTTTTTGGCAAAGTTTCTAGGAAAAAAAAAAAATTAATGAAGGCACACCTGAATTTGGGAATAGTAATTTTCCTCTAGTAAACAGTTCTGGGAAGCCTGAGGAGCTTGAACCACTTGTGGGTTGCTGGGGTCATCTAAGAAAGGATAAGATGGAGGAAACCTTACTGCTTTTCTAGATCTGCCAGGTCACACTGCTTGCATTCTTTGACATAATTAAACCTCGGATCTTCTCCACCTCTGCAGGCATTTGCTAGACCAGAGAAGCACTGCACAGGTATGAGAAGGCAGTTTCACTGTTTCTCCTGTTTCATACAGAAATATCTGTCTATTTTAGAAACTTCAGTGCTCTGATTGTGCTGCTTTGCAAATTCCAGTGTCCACATTAAGAGACACACCACCAGTTATGTTCCCCTACGCAGATGTAATTTCCTCTGAACATGTTACAGCCATTGCCTTTACTAAGACAGAGGAAGAAAATATGTATTTTTATGAAAAGCAGAATTACATGGCATATGTAATGAGGCTGCTGCGCAGGTAACTTTAATCTGGTGCTCTCTAGCGTCTGACAGCTTGCCTTTGCAACAGGTTAATAATATTCAGAATTGCATATAAATCTTTCTATAGAGGACTAAAATTCACATGGCATGATTACCAGTCAAAAATATATTCCCTTTTCCAGATAGCAAAAAAATCTTATTAGCAAGCATGGATTTTTTTTTTTAATAGATTACTGTACACTGACACACACATGCATTTTTGTTACCTGGCTTTTTTAAAGACAAGATTTTAAATTACTGTCTTCTAGAGCAGAAAATGAAAACAAGTTTTTTGGCAATTGTACATTTTAGCCGTCAGCTGGATGGCTGTAAATCACAGTGAGCTGAGCTCTGGAGCTTTCTCGATTAATGGGTCCATGAGTTGTTGTTTGATACAATTTCGGCCACCACATTCCAGTTGGAATAATGTGAAAACTAGAAGAATGGAACACATAAAACTTGTCAAAAACTCTCTGACCAAACCCTTCGTGCAAGCAGACAAATTAGACTTTGCTACCTTAATGCTTGAGAAACGCACTTTGACAACAGCAACAAACAAAAAAAATGCAGTCAGTGTTCTGGTTCAACATTTTTCTGTTTTAATTGGAAAATTAAAATTTTTCTATTTTAATTGGAAAAAAAACCTGTTTTAATTTATAAATATCAAATTTAAAATGTCAATTTAAAGAAAACTCAAAATATTTTTATTTATCTGGAAATGCTGCCAATCTTTTTCTCTGTGGGGGATTTTAAGATCAGTTGTTAAAAACCCAGGAGTTCATTTCCTTCCAGGTGCTGCTGCTCATTCACACAGCTGCACTGTCTCTGGGCAAATTCTATTTGAGGTGAGCCTCTTGCACCCCTGGCTGCCACAACTTGTTGCTTTGCTTTTCTAGCAGGAACACTTTAATCTGCCTACTTAAGTGTAATTCTGGTTGACTTTTAGCATCTTGAACCTTGTGGAGCCAGGATCAAGCTCAGCTCAGGCCAGGCAGAGCAGAGCAGAGCTGAGGGAGAGCTGGTTCTGTGCCCAAAGAATCAGCACTTCTGTCCCAGCCTGGAGCAGTGCTTGGGGCTGTATCACCACTGCTTACAGCTGTGGGACACAAATGTTCCCATTCTCCACACTTGGAGGCAAAGCTGAACCTCGGTTTTGTAGCCAAAGATGCTGCAGGAAGTGGCAAGAGGTGTAAATGCTTCTCAGTGAGGTCTTCCTGGACCTGCGTCTATGAAGGGCTTCTTCTCTGCAGGGCAGTTTAGAGCTTTGGATCTAAATAAGAAAACATGCAATTCCTTCTTCTCAGAGACCTTGTTTTGATCCCAGGTGTCAGAATAAAGAACTTTGTGGCTCAGCATCCTGTCTCTTGCAAAAGCTTTGTGGAGATGCCTCAGGAAGAGTGTCAGAACACAGCTGGCATATGTCATCTCCTAATACTTCTCATTTCCAGCAATTTGGTGTTAACAGAATTCCTGAGCCTGGTGTGGTTTCTGTTTATTCATTATCCATCAGTTAAGCACCTACAAAGCAGGGGAACAGCTGCTATTTGTTGTGTACTTCAATATTTGCTGGCTTTTCTCATACCCCATGGCTCTGGGGGAAGGGGTGAATGATCAGTCCCACTTCCCCTTCTCCATGCTCATTGTGGATTTGAGAGACTTCTGTCACATCCCCTCCAGACATCTCTTTGCAGACCAAGGAGCTTGTCACTGTGTAGGTGCAGTTACATCAGAAGCTGTGGTGGGTATGTGGTGGATAAACACAGTGCCTTTACAGTCACGGAATAAAATCAAATTATATTCATTCTAAAAAATGACAATGTGCATTGGGATGACAGTTACTTGTCTTCAAGAATGAAACATGCAAGTTCTAGACGTAAAATTGTTCAAATATGCATTAAAATTACAGATGTGGCAGCTTAATGGTGCTCTTAGCATTCTGCTAGATGTGGCTATTTTATCCAAATACAGTCATGTTAAGCTGTGTCAGTGAGGAAAGTTGTTGGAATTGTTTATATTCATGGGGGAAAATATAAAGTAATCTGTGTTTTCTAAATTGTCTCTAGGATCTTCTGTGTGCCTTCTTTGCTCCATACTGCAGGAAAATTGTGCCTGTTCAGTTGCTGCTATATTGAAATAACTTTTTCATCTCTCAGGTCTGTTCATCATCTTTGATGGCTTTTCTCAAAGCTCTTCTCTCAGGCGCTTTTTATTATGACACAATCTCAATTTTCATTAAAACAAAAACAAAACCCTACAGCCTTCTTGACGGCAGAGGGAAGCTGTAAATGTGCACAGAGTACTTTAAAAGGCTTAAAATTAAAGACTGATGAAAAGTCCAGTTAAAGCAAATATCATGACTTCTTGAGTTCTGGCCTAACAAATTTTGGAACAGTTAGAAATTTTTCAGAAGTCCTACGTAAACTTAAGACGCTGCTGTGAATACTGGCACACAAGGATCTTGCAATTTCACAGCTGGAAACTTGAGTAGACTCTAAATGAAACACTTTACAATTAAATCATCCTTCAAGCATCCTTCTTCAGCTTGCAGCCTCTTAAATCTTCATTGTGAAGCAAAATCCTGCATTCCTCTTGAAGGAGAAATAGATGGGGGAGGAGGGAAAAATTAAGATTCAGCTGTGAAAAAGAATTTAGATAAGTAAATGTGTGGCCTCTTTCCTAATCTTTGTACAAATGCTATTTAATAAGATACCAACAACATTCAATTAACATTGATTTATGCAAGATGCTACAGACCTATTTGAGGTCACACTAATTTAAAATATTAGAGGTGTAATTACAGATGGGTGTTACTTAACTGAGTGGAACAATACATTTAACTCACAAACATTTAGAAAAACATCAAGAAAATGTTCCCATCTGCTGTATGATCAGACTAATTTTACTTTGCATCAGCCCTCCTATTTGAACAATCAGTTTAGGTGAGAAAGGGACACCTTCATATCCGCTGCTGTCTTTGATTTGCAGCACACACACTCCGGCTTGAGAAACAGTAAATGAGTTACAAGCAAACACTGCCCTGCTCTTCAGGGGATTCACACTTGAACTATTTAGTTGTTTCATGGATTTTTAGTGAGGGTGATTGATCCAGCAGCAGAAACCAAATAAGAAAAACAGTACCCAGCAAGTTTGAAATTTGTGACATTTAGTGTGTAGCTGATTTGATAACGAAACGGGATAGGAATTCCAGTCTCAAGGAATAATGTAATTTAGTGAAGAATAGAAATAAGTACTGGGTTCCAAGACTCTTTTAATTCATTTACTCCATATTGATGTAACCTCACTAAATTAAATGCAGTGGCATTTATATTTTATACACAAATAAGATAAAAACATTTCTTGCATATCTCTAACAGAACTAAAAAAAATTTATTCTGAGACTTTTCCATGAGACCAGTTATGGCTAATTCAAATTCCAGAAACACTTAAAGCTCTGCAGAGCTTTAGTGGAGACAAATTAAAGATGTTTTTAATTCATGTCCATAATGAATACATAAAGGAACTTTATTCCAGTCTCCATGATTAATACACCACTGTATTGTGTCTGAGACAAATACCTTTGATATTGACCAATTTAATAGATTACTTCCTCTGCAATTAATCACTATGGCAAGTTTTCCTCTAATTATAAAAAAAACATATGTAAAAAAGAAAGAAATAGCAAAAAAGGGACAGCTGCTACATGCATAGTAAGTTGTTTGCTGGCCCAGAATGACTGCAGGAAGGGGAGGGGGGGATTCCATTTTTCATCCCACATTTGATTAAGGAATGAGCAGGATCAAGTTTTCTGGGTTAAGATCTGGCCAGTACATGCATTTGGTTCTGCCTAGGGCCAGGCTGATCTCCATATTGGCAACAGCAGCTTATTCTTGCTTTTAAGGCTTTTAGAAATTGAGGACCTTTCCATAAACCTAAATTCTGCTGTGCAATAAGCACATCTGCTTGCCACAGGACGCAGCAACTTCTTAATACATGGACTTCCAGAGTTCACAAAGTTCACAAACTAAACCCTGTGTTGGCATATGCCCCTCCCAATTTATGCACTGTAGAAGGAAATTAAATGGTGGCCTCTTCCGTCTACTGCATAATAAACCTTCTCCTTCTTTCTCTCCACTAAACTTCTTGTACATTACTTGATCATCAGCTGAATCAATTATTTATAAGAAGGAGCCTATAACCTTTTTCTCTTGGCCTCTATATCTCCAGGGTATTTGGTCTCTTCACAGAAAGTCTCCTCACTTCCTGAATCCTGTTTTTGGAAATCAAAGGTCAAGAAGAACCTGCACGCTTGCTCTATCTTGATGCATATCTCATCTCTTCTCCTTTTTTGTGTGTTATTCTCCTCTTCTAATTTTACTCTTTCTTGTCTTGTATTCACTGGGCTTTGAATTCCTACAAGAGACCCACATGTGCTTTGTTAAGCATGGCTCGTGTCCACTTGTGAAATTATTGGCAAACAAGCTACTAATTGCATTGCAGGAGTAGCTAAATGGGTATTATTCTATCTGGGGACCTGTATTATTTTGAGTAGAAATTTAAGCCAAATGGCTTCAATCCCACTTGACAGTGCTTTAACAACATGGAATAGAAAAACTCCTTTAACAACAAATACAATGTTTGGGGAAGAATGCAAAAAAAAAGGATGAAAAAAAAAATGGACAATGTTAAAGCTTCCTAGAATTTTCTCTACAGAGTCCAACTTCCCAAACCTAAAAACTGCCTGTGGGAATTTCTGCTGGGAATGTTTCTTCCCAAAAACATGGAATTCTAATGGCGAGACTGCACCACATTTGAGCTCTGGCTGTAAGAACAGACAGCTTGGCTCCTACACTGGCCAAAACCGGAGACCTAAAAAATCAGGACAAGCTTCGTAAGTGACAGATCTTGGACTGACACGGGTGGGAAGCATCAAAAAGACATTTAGGGAGATGATAGGTCTGTGAACAACACTGTAAAGAGAAATTATCCTAGATTATCCTAGATGTACATGGACTGTGTGGTTTTCACAGTGCATATGGTGTTGAATGGGGCCCCTTCACCAAATCTGGGGCCAGAACCACACATAAAGACAAAAAGGAGACATTAATTCATGTAACACAATTCTTCAGCTGAAAAACACACTGTACAAAATCCTCTCAGTTACACACCTCCACCAGGACACAGTGAACAGCGATGTTTTTTCTTCCTAATTTCGTAGGTGGAAACAGAGAAACCTTCAGCTTCCTGCTAGAGAAAGTAGTTAGTAAAATAAAACAGAAAGGAAATTGCTCAGCAGCAGTGGGCTAATGGGGTGTGCTGTTCACTGGGCTCTAATGGGAAGGTGGAGGGGTGGCTGCTCTTCCTGCACCTGAAGCACCTGTGCAAAACAAGGTGATGACTGAATGTCACAGTTGGTAGCTTTGTAAGTTAAACCTTAGCAAATTAATTTCCTGCTCTTTGTCTTAAATATCTTTTTCTTCAGTGATCAGTAGTGGGGCTGAAGTGGCAACAGTTTAGTGTTCCCCTCTTGAAAAGTCCTATTAGAAAGTTACAAATGATAACACCCAGGCTTACAAATCTACAGGCTTGGGAACAATGTCTTGAGTCTTGTTAGTGCTGATAGAGCAAGAAATAAAAAGGAGAAAATTGCAAGCCATCTGCTTCTTTATCAAATTTCTCTGCATATTCTACACAGATATCTGTACTGGAGCATGTTTATTCCAGTCAAACACTGATACCCCATTTATGTTAATTTCTGTAAATAGTAGACACAGATGCCTGAGGCAGAAAGTAAAATATGAATTTGTAATTATTTTAGGTCTCAAGTAGTCATAACTGTGAAGTGCTCTGTCCAGCAGAACAGATAGCCTAGGAAAGAAATATTCTGAACGTTTGTTGTCTTCTTTTTATTCCTCTTCCTCCAGCTGTGATATTTGGTATCCAGCTGCTATGCACACAGCTTCTTCCTTTGTCAGTGATCTGTGGCTTATGTCTACAATTTCAAAGGAAAAGTGTGAAAAAATGTGTGATTGTTATTGGAAGCAGCATAGTTTGAAATAAATATTATACTTTTCACAGTACTTCAGGAAGCTTCTGTACACAGAGGCCCCAAATATCCATTTGTAAGTATTCCAAATTTGATCTTTTTCTGTCTGGAGTGCAAAATGGGAGATGAGGTTAATCACAGCATCGGTAAAGCTCTGCCGTTGTAGCTCAGCAGCACCAATTTCAAGAGTAAATGAACAGTATTTTAGGTACTTCAAGAACATATAGTGAAATGGGCAAAGATCAAAATAAGTAGTTTTTGTTCTCATATTTTTATTAAATAGAAACCTGGCTTGTTTTCAACTGTACTTAGAACAGTTCTTGACTTCAGTGGGTCTTTCTTGTCAAGCAGTGGTGTGTTTGTACAGAAGTACATCCAGCACAGAGAAGCACTGCAGACCTAAAAGATAAATAGATAAGAAGGGTAGGGAGGAAGAGGGGGAAACCTGTCTTGGATGGGCATTTTGTGTCCATATCTACATATGAAAGTTTATCTCATATTTCTTGTCAGTTGTGGTGCTTATCTTGAAGCCATCTCCTATTTTCTGTTGGAAGAGGACTTCCAAAATGAGAAAGGGTAATACAAAAAATGGAAAGGCATAAGAAGGTCTCCAGAATCGAAGTGGGAAAGTAGCACAGGTAAAATAAACCAGCTGGGGCTGATATGAATACACAAATAGCTGTTCCTCTAATCTTTTGAAGCCTCTCAGTGATTATGAGTCCCTATTATACCCTAAAATTAAATATCTCTCTATTTGACTTGCCTCCCTTTGCCTAGTGTCATCTTAGAGGTTTCAATCATTGGACAGCTTCTTTTCATTTTTATATGAAATTAAGCTGAGAGTTATGACCTTTTCATTTAAACTTCATATTTAATTTTGGTGCCTTATTGTGAGCTGACAGAAAGCACCACGATAATTTCCTAACATCTAAATAGAGACCTTGGGGACCTTCTTTCATAGTAAAATTACTCCAAAACTCCCTGAGGCATAAAAAAAAATATTTCTTCAAAACATTTAATACAGCTCTTAAATGTTTGCTCTTTTCTCAACTGAAAAACACTTCCATTTGTTTTCTAAAAAAAACCTTCAGGGCCCAAAACTGCATTGTAGTATTTGTTAGCTTGGCAATCCATCATTCTCTGTGCTTTATCTGACTTCCATTGTTTTACCTGCATGTTCTTTGACATGGTCACTGTGTGAGCACCTTTAGCTATGGTAATATATGCTGACATTTATGTTTTCAGTTCTAATTTTTTTAGTACATGTCTTTAAAGAGTTTCAGATAAGATCTTGAACTCAAATAAAATGAAACAGTTTCTTCAGTTTACATTTGCTTATAAATTTACAGATTAATGCACAGAAAATGAAACATTCACATTAAAGCATGTCAGCCAATAGCCTGTATCAAAATATCAAAATGAACAAAGAATTTGCCATTTGCCAAGCTCACTAAATGTGTTAATTTGTTTTGCTCACCTGGTTTTGTTGCTTTGGCAACATATGCCCACTATCTGAAAACTATTGGGGGGAAAAAAAACAAACAAAAAATCTGCAATCCTTCCACAGTTATGAAGTCTTTCCCAGTGTGACCCTGATGATGTCAATTCACAGCAAAGGCTGCAATGAAAGTGCCACAGCAAGGAAAAAGTGCCCCACATGATGTTGCCAAGCACCTTGCATAAAAGATTTTTGACCGATGCCATAAGGCTCAGCATCCTGCAAAGTGGTGAGACACTAGAAGAAGCTGCTGACAGATGCTCACAGGCCATGACCACTTCACCATTAGTTTTTGGGTTATAGACCATGAAGAAATGAACATGCATTGGGGTCATTTTCTTAGGAAAAAAAAAAATCCTGTCTACAACAAACAGAAATAGAGAAAAAATGCTGCAGGCAAGTAAATAGACTTTAGGTAGTTGTGATCATACAAATTGAGTGTCACCTGTTCTCTGTCTGTCCCTTGGGCTCCTGCAGCTGTGTGGCATTATGGGGACAGGGAGTAAAGGGATTTAGTGCTACTCCAGCTTGATCAATGAAGTAGAATGGAAAACAGTTTTCTTTTAGTTATTAAATCGTTTGTTTCTGGGTTCTGTGTCTTCAGCAGAGTTAGGTCTGGTCTCTTGTTGGGGAATAGAGCAGATCCCACAGGTAATATAATCATTCAGTGTGTGGGGGAATCCCCTCGATGCCAATGCTGGCAGAAATGCTTCCACTTCTTGTGACCTATTTTTCACTTCGACACTGTGACTAATACAGCTTTGGGCCTGGAAATGCTTGCATACCTCGTGGGTAGAAAGATGTACAGTGATTTCACTGATTTCCTTGGGACTATTCTTAGGAGTGAAGTTATTCATGCCATTTATTGCAAGCTTACAGTTTGGGGGTCTAATTTCACATTACAATGAACAACTAACCTGATAATTTCACCTTCTTCCCTACTGTTTTCTGGAGTTCTGCTATCATGTCAGGTATGAGCTGTTTACATCATGCTTGTGTGTTAATGAAGACTTGATGTTTGCTGTTTATACACAATAATTCCCTTTAGCATATTTATTAGAGCAGAATATTCCTGTTAAGGCATGAAGATGTCACCAGTGTGCTTCTACAGGGATTCCCACACATCAGCAGCTTTATAGATCACTGAAAATAAGGACCAAGAGAAAACTTAGAGTCTGCCACACCTACACTCATCTCCCTATGTGGCAATAAGCATTTTTAAGCTGTACAGAACATCATTACCCACCCCAAATCAATTTCATGACGTTAAAGCCCAGAATATTGCTCTGGGAGCCATGTCAGAACATTGAAACATCAGCCTGAAAAAAAGAAACCTCCAACCATTACCTACATAAGCTTACAGAATGTTGTCAGGCTATAGCATAGCTTTTAAATTCAGAAAGCAAACAAGAAAAGACCTCTTTTTATTTTATCTGTGGCTGGGGTCTCCATAGGACCAGTTCTCCAGGCCCCTCTCAGAATACCCCAGGTCCTCTGCCCAAGAGTGCTTTTTGGTGGAGATCAGTCTATAAACAGAGGATTCCACACTTAAAAATAGAGACCTTTCCTTCCAATGTTTTATTTAAACTTGAAGAGGGTATGTAAGGATTTTCTGGGAAAAATAGCACTAGGGAATAGTGTTGATCAAGAAATGAAATAGCTAATTATGCTTTCGAGGCATGTTAGAAATTAAGTAAAGCTTATTCTTTGTCACCTCCATATATTGCTTTTTCTTTTAAAGTCTTCTGCTATAAAAAGTGTGCTCTAAACATTTTATACTCATAGAAGTTTGGCTTGCTGCATTGCTTTGAACTGGGACACAATTTAACTTTTTGCACAATGGAACCTGTGAAGTTCTGTCTTGGCCATTCATGCTCAGAGTGTCAGTGTCGGCTGGAAGCTGCATATAAATTGTTTTACTCCTTTCCCAGACTGCAGACACAGTTCAGTTGTCATCACAAACTTCTACATTATCTAATAATAAAAAGGGATCGTCTCAACTTGCAAATTAGGTCGTAAAGAGTTTTATCACTCAGTATCACAAGGTAGGAAGCTCTTGAGATAAACTTTAGATGATTTTCTCTCTCAAAACAAATGTTTGTGTGTCCCAGAGAGCTCTCTTATCTGGGGCCAGAAGTAATTTTTGACAGCTGCTTTTCTTCTAACAAATATCCATTTTCCTATCAGGCCTTAGATAAAAGCATTCTTGGGTGTGGCAGAGGATTTTCACAAAAGCTAATCTTGACAGGTGATTTGTGGTGAGTTGATTTGAGCTGCTTTTGAAGTTGGACTTCTCTCCATGACCATTCTCTTAAATGTAGTGGCCTCAAAAGTCTTTGTGAATGCCTAATACAACTTGAAAAAGATTTTGTGTTCTTGGAGTGGCCAGCAGCCCAGAAAAGCCATCTAGGATGTGAAAATGTTCCATTCTTGTGTCATTCTCCCATTTCAGACATCATTGCTTCATCCTATGGAGAAGTCTTCTGATGTGTTCTCCATGTCTTGGATTTTCACAGGAATCTTTATGCTTAGAGTTCTGCTTTTATCCTGAGTGAGAGCGGTATGCAAATACCACCACTCTGCACCTCAGAGTCTTGAATGATAAAGGGACTAAATTGGTAAACAAATTCCTAACAGAATGCAGACCTGTACATAAACCTTAATTTCAATAGATTTTGAATCAGACTCTTGTAGATGGGTTAGTGTGCATTATTCCCCAGTCATTTATCCCTAAAAATGTCCAGTTTTACAGAACAAAGACCTCATTCTTTCAAAAAGGGCACTTCACCTGCATTTTACCAACATTTGAGAGAAATGCAGATTGGGAAACTGAAAACCAGACAACTCAACATCTATTAATAATGCTACAGGACTATTTATATCTAACCTGAATGCTGCACTTCTGTAGCAATTTGTTTTAATTTGAATTCAGCTTACTGCACTTGGCAAGTTTCTGTGAGTTTGCAACTCACACATATAAATATGGGTACAAACAGCTATTTTGGAGTAGTAAATGATACTGGCCATATGAGATGAAATTTTTTCTTTAAGCCAGGTAAGAATTAGTGGGAGTTGTAGCCCTGGAAAAGACTGCACAGGAGTTAGATTTTATGGTCGTTTTTCCCAGAAGAAGATATTGTTATTAAATTTTGCTGATCAGAGCTAGCAGTTTGCTACAGATGAGGTTATGATCATTTATGTGTTTATGGGCCAGCAAAATTCAGAAGTTAAACACTCCATTAAGTTACAGGGCAAGATTCTCACATGGTGGAAAAATGTGAGTGCATTAGTTTGCATCCATTTAGGGAAATTAGGTGTCTGAGCCCCTGGCATCTAACTTCAGATCAGGGACTTAAAATATGCTATTCCAACACTTTCAGATTCTAAGCTAATTTCAATCATTCCAGCAAACCTAGCTGCCTTTAAAATTAATTCTGAACCAAAAGTCATAAAAAGTAAATTTCATTGTTTTGAATTTTTTCGGCTAAAATCTGACTCACAATTTCTTTTTTCTAAAATTGAATTTCCTACCTGACACTCACATACTGCTCAAATCTGGATTTGCTTTTAGAAGGCTCTAGTTAAGTAGTGACTTTCAACTCTTCTTTCCATTTGACTGGATTCTGGAAAGGGTATTTCAGTAGTGAAATGGAGATTTTTTTCCATTCCCCAAAGAACAGAAACTACATCTTGGGACTACTGATATTAAGAATCTGTGCTGTCTAAAGCCTCTCTATGACATGAACTGCTGAAAGAGTAAGTCCAAATCTTGCAGTCAAACATCCACTTGGGATTCTTGAAGGAAGGGCCTGTGAAACCATGAAGGGATAACAACTCCAAGAATATTGTGAAATTCGGTGCACCATGGAAACAATAAGAATTTTGCTTTTCCAGGCCAGAACACTGACTGAAATATTTCCATTTGGTTTAACAGATCTTTCCATGTGTCTCAGGATACTGTAGCCAAAACTACCATAAAAAATATGGGCAAGACTAGCCACTGAGGGCTAGAAAATGTAATTTTTACCCATTTGTGCAAAGTACACTACATAATATGGTGCAACTCAGCATTATCAAACACAACAGGATCCTGAGGCATTGTTGGAAATGTTGATCCTGACTCTGGCCCTCCAAAATTACTTGGATAACTATCTTAAGCCTTAAAGATCCGATGTTTTCATCTTTCCAGGGACTAAGGCAATCCTGCAGGATTCTTAGCAGCTGGAAATTCAGCAATTTTGTCTGCTTTAATCTCTGACTATATAGTAACACTATATGGTGGTAATTTTTCCAGTATAGAACAAAATTTGGCTGTTTGCCTTTGAATTACCTCCTTCCCCACACCCAAACCACCTTCTAAAATGCACTCCTGAAAATAACCATGAACAATTGCAAATGCTGATACATTATTTACATATATAGTCTATTTTCTTACTTTAATTGAAAAGGACAATATAAAGATTCTCTCGTCTGATCATTCAAAGAGCAAAACTACTGCAGTTTGCCATGCAATAAAATGTTTTGGCACTCTTTGAGCTGGTCTGACAGCAACTACCAGGATCTGCAGCAAGCTACCATGATGACATGTTGCATTGACAGGCCAACAATCAAGCAGTGAAAACATCTGATAATCAAACCTCTCTGGAAAATGCCACAAAGGCATGTAGACATCACGCGTTTTTCCTCAAAATAAAAAACAAAAAAAGAAAATAAGAGGCATTTGAGTATTGACACACTTATGTTAGACAGTAAATATTTCTAACACAATATTTTTCAAAAAGTTTCCACCCGTGCTTAGAAGCACACTGCAAAATTTGATATTCAAATGTTTGCTTCCTATGGGTAAATGAAGCTAGTAATTGAAATGTAAACCTTTTGTCCTGTAGGACTTTCCAGGTTTCTAGGCAAGAGGCTGTTCCATTATTCCAGCATAATAACCCTGAGGAGAAAATCACAACAGTGTGTCTGAAAATTTGCAAGTTCCTTAATGCTCTAAAATGTACCAGGTACTTGAGACTGCCACTGCGTTTCTCAGGGCTAATGTTTCCTAATAAAAATAAATCTCTGTGAATGTCAGTGGAGTTTAAAACACAATACCATGTGGAGGGAATGTTTAGGATTTTAGACCTGTTGTACTGCTGCTTGTGTAAGTGAATAACGACATTCCCACATTTGAAGGCTTAAAGGTAAGAGGGCTCTTTACAGCGTTTTTTCTTGAAATCTTTGTGGGTGTTTGAGCCATTCACTCCTTGCTGGTGATTTTTTCTGCAGTTTTGGAGCAGCTTTGTACTAGGCAATTGGATCCTTAACTGCTATTGAATCAGACTCCTAAACAGATAAATTTGGTGGTGCCAGGTGGTCTGAACTTATGGAGCCAGTGGAATTGCAGCATCCATGACAGTAGCACTCATTCCTGAAGGGAAGGTTCATTCTATGTCACCCCTTGCCAACAGCTCGATAGGTGTTGAGCTACCAGGACATGTCATCATGACTTTGGTATATTTATTCCTCATCTGACTTGTCTGTGATTCATGTGTGGGCATGTTCATCATTAGCAGAAATGTTCTTTAGTGGGACTTTACTGATGTAATCCTAGAAAAAAAAACCATTTATTTTTTGTAATATTCAGCTAAAAATAATGTCGTCAACATTTTGGGGGAAGAAAGATTTTACACACTGTAACAATAAAATATTGTTTTGTATAATGAGGAATACTGTTTTAAAGTAGTTTAAACAGATTAGATGTGTTTAGCAAAAGGGTCTTTCTCTATTTTTCCCTATTACATTTTTAAGGAATTGGTTTGATCATAGGTAAGACTCAGAAAGGAATGTTTGCAGTGATCCCTTTATGCAACACCTGACAGTAGCAAATTTCTACTATTGACAAGTTAGGTTTAAAATACTACTGTGTATTAAATATTCATGTCACATACCCTTTCTTATATCCTTAGGTACCTTTTTAAATCCCAAAGGATCACTGCAAATATATTCTCCCGTATATTCTTTCCTCTTTCCTTTCCCAATTTCATTCAACACCTGACATTTATTCTGTCCTTATCCCTAAGAATTTTTCTTTCATTACTGACTGAATTATACTATATTCATATTCATATGCCTAACAAATATTCTAATACAAAATTACTAATAAAATAATAAAATAATTCTAATAATGATAAATAAATTCTGCTGAAAGAAGTGCTTAGGTCTCATGGTCTGTGTGTCATCTTGCACACCCTGTGTGAAGCACTGCACAGATGCTGTGTTCAGGCCTTGTAAAACAAATCATTTCATGAATAATCAAAGAAAATGGATGCCAGGGAGAAAAAGGTATCTGGACATAAAACGGGGAGTGTAAGCATTACCAATATGGGGAAAACTTCTGGACAGGATTTCAGTGCCTTGAACGTGGTGATGAACAGACTGCATTTCTTCTTGGAGCAGACTGTGAATTTCATTCCATGCATGCAGCCCTCAGGGCGTGAGATGCTCATACCTATGGGAGGGGAAAATGGGTATAAAACTCCAACTGCAGCCAGAGGATTGGGGATCTTGTGACAATTCCTGAACTTACTTTGCTATAGGTTTTCAAAGACTGTATCCTTTTTGTTCAGTTTTGGGGGGTTTGGTTTTGTTTTTTGGGTTTTGTGGGGTTTTTTTGTAATGAAGATTTCAGGTTAAAGAAAGACTGGCAAACAGAGATTAGGCTCGGGGCCATGTTGGCCAGGATCATCAGGCTTCTGGATACTGGCTTGTGTTTCCAACTGTAGAACTGGTCTGGGAATTGTGCATGAAAAATTCTGCCAAAAATTTTCTGAATCTTACTCATTTTTATAAGCTGTGCACAGAAAATGAAAAAAAGCATGAAGCTCACCCACTTAAAAAAATATGTACTTTGCTGAAATTCTGCTGGAAGAAAGGAAAAAAAATGTTTTTCCTTAGCTATATTTTTTAAAAAAACTGCATGTGTGTTGATGTAGATGTCTGTAAATTATGAAAATATTGTGATCCATGTAATTCACATCTAAGTACAATAGATCTTTCAATGCTATGTCTAGACATAGGCACAATTTATTCCTTTCCATTTGTGTAATGCTCAGGCTCTTCATGACCCTCCTCAGTCACCACTCTACAAAATCTCTTTTAAAGGGAGACTCATTTTTATACCAGGCAAATTATAATTACAAAAAACACCATATACCATTCTATTAATAAGAAAATTATTTATTAAAACCAGACAGTTAAAAATTACCAGCTTATTTTCCCAAAGATTAAGTTTCAAAAAGGAGCTGCCCTTACTTTACCATTTCCAGTCCACTTTTTTCCACCCTTTGGGTCCTCCTTATTTTCCATACACCAGACCATTTCATGGTTGAAATTTTAATCCAGTGAGGAAAAAATAAAAGGACATATATCAACAATGTCAGCTCTTACATTTCTAAGCCTTCAGTAATTCATATACATTGACAACACATGTGATGTTCCACAGAACAAAAAAGTAATGGAAAAATCTCATGGAAGTTGGTAAAGAGACCTTGGAGTTATTGAGGCTATAATGAAACCTGTATGAATTGTTTTTCTCTACCTGTATGAATTGTTTTTCTTGGTCTCTCATTGTTAAATATTTTTCTTTTTCAGTACAAAAGACAGTTCTAGTGTACTGGAAGAGTCCAAATAAGAGGACCTGGGGAAATATTTGTTGCAGAGATCTGTAGAACAGAGTGCAAGAGTTGGGAGCAAATGGACAGGTGAGTCTGAGAAAGATGCAGCAACGAAATCTCCTGATTTATGACCTTCTGGTCTACAGAAGTAAATAAATAACAAATAAACAGGCTAACAAAAAAAAAAAAAAAAGTGGAATAAGTGTTTAGGGACACTGTACAGGATTAAATTCTTTTCCCTGGCCCCCATTATGTCTTCCAAAATACAGCCAACATTTTTCTGTTTCCTCTGAAAGGTAAAGATAGTCCCTATCCTTTTCAGCAAGACCATATTTTGTCTCTTTGCCTTTTCCCATTGCCCTGCAAATGAGAGGTATGGGCCAGCTGTGAGAAACACAATGTTCTGAAATTAGGAAAAAAACCCACACAGCAATTCACATAGCTTTTGTGAAAGGTGCATCAAAATCCTGCAATTTACTTATTGCAGGACTTTAACAGCAATTAATATTGACATTTAGATGCTGAATAGTAGCTGTTCTTCTGGCAAACTGAACTGTAACTATATTTTCTAGGAATGCTCTTTTCCTTCCAGTAGATGGATTTCATTCCTTTGAAAACCACCACAGTGTTTTTAAGACACTAAGTGAGGACAGCATTCTAATATATTCTTGTACAAAGCAAACAGCCACCAGAGCAGGCACAGGAGTCACCATGGGATGAGGTGGATCACAGGTCTCAGCTACGCAGGATGACCTGGCAGGAACACAGAATTCCTGGGCTCCATCCATGCTGACGTGTCTGACAGCAACGATGCCCCACAGCAGTTCACCAGCACTGAAAGGGGAGGGTAATGTGGGCAGGGAGAAAGGGCAAAGGGAAGATATTGCTGCAATAATCTCCCTGGCTGGTGGTTTTCCAGGAAATGCCTGTTCTCCTGGGGTCTGCCGTGGGGCTTCTCTGGCAGCCAGCCCCCCGAGCACAGGTACACAGGCACCTTGGTGCTTTCTTGGCAGCTCAGGGGATTTTGTGGTACACCCAGTCTTTGGGAGAGCAGAGTGGGGCATATTGACTGGAGGCTGCAGTCCCCAGGCTATGTGAAGGAAAGAACTTTGCATGATGGTGTATTAAAATGTAAGCAGGTATCACAGTATTTTTAATAATAATAACCTGTTTAATTTGTAGACAGTATTTCCTCCTGCTGCACGACTACTGATTCTGAAACGATGCCAAAGCAGCATGGCTGTCCTTTGGGTGTGAAGATCTTCAAAACACAGAGACAAATCTCTCTGAGACATGAAGTGCTTTAGAAAACTAAATTCTGCTCCCTGTAGATACAGCTGAACCTTTCTAGTTGCTATGTCAGTTCTGTCAGCCTCTTGACCTTAATAACTGCTCTTGTGCACCTCAAAGTATGAGGAGACCATGCTGACACTTTATTTGTTTTCCAATATTAAAAATTTTCCCAAAGTCTGTAAGTGAACAAAAGTGTTGTTTACAGACAGATTCTGAAGAGTTTAGTCTTTGTAAACAGCATCCAAAGAACCTTACAACATATTATTTGCTCAAATAGTATATTTTGTGTTTGCCCAGGAAAATGCAGTGATAGATGGAGTAAAACTGCCAGTAGTATGTGGGACTATGGTATGCACAAACAAGATCCAGACTTGATAAAATGTATTTTTAATGAGGTAATTAATTGTTATTACCTTTAATTATAGCAGTTCTAGATTGCTTGTCCAAAGAGCCAGAACTGAGTAATATTTGACCTGTTGTTTTGTATGCCTTGAACAATTGTGGTCTTTATTTACCTTATTGCATGAGCAATCAAGGTTGCAACCTAGTTGTCATACAGTGATTGTGATAATTTTCAACATCTGTGTTTGTCTTGTAAAATTTTGGTGTAAAATATATAGAAATGTATTTATATGAGCCCTAATCAAAAGTTATAATTTATGCAGCTTTTCTATGAGGTGTATTTATTTCAAAATCTTTAAATAATATTCATGCCATTAGGAATTAGAAAGGTAATGGACATCAGTATTATTTAAACTGTTGTATTTTCCTCTGCTGTGTCTCAGTGGGAATGCTGAGTGCCACACAAGAGCTATAATTGAGAAATCCCTTGCTCTCTGTGACTCTGATTGCTATTATGATTGGAATAATTTGCATTTTTATGAAGATACTATTCTGTCTTCAGGCATCCATGACTGTGCTTGATGTTTTGAAGATCATTTGAAAAGACACATAGAAATTATTTGCTTTTAGTGGAATCGCTCTTTACTCGCAAGCAAAAACAAATTATTTGGTCCAAAGGAAATAAAGAAAGGCTCCTAAGTATCTGAAGAAGGAGCTGTTGGTAAACAATATCTCCAGAAAATGATTCCTCCTCAAATGCCTGCAAAGACACTTTACTAAAACCTTCTCCTGCAGGCACACTAAGACCCTTGCAGTCTTATCAAGCAATAAAATTACTGGTAGGGTTAGAACCTTCCATAGCAGTGGGTCACTTCATCTCTGTTCTCCCTCTAAGTGCCTAATAAAGAACTTGTGGATTTTTCCCCTTTGGAAGCCTGAGGCTCTGACCATGTGGCCTCCACCTGGCTCAGACACAGGTTTAGATTCTGGCTTAAGAGAAGCAATGAATTAGTGGCACCACCCTGTAAATGTCATTCTCTGCTGTCAGGAGAACCACTTTTTAAGAAAGCAGACAGAAACCATGCAGCTGAGGCTTTGGTACCCCTTTCACCCCACTAAATTCGCAGTGAGCAATATTTTCTTCTGCACTTCAACTATGTTGAAAAGAGAATGATTAAACTTGAGAGAAATTTTTTCATTGTCTGTGACTGAGTGCTAAAATATGGTTCTCCATTACCCTGCAATCATATGTGCACACACAGAGGAAATGCACGTGGCAATGGAAGTTACACACCTCTGACTAATGGTAAATGTTATTTACAGAATTTTTCAATTTCGTAACTGAGGGAACTGACCACCTTGGAGCCTGCAGAGTAACAGAGTCAAAACAGCCAGTGTACACCAGCTGGCACTTATCTGTTGTCTTAAAAGCTAATATTAGAGACCTAAAAATTCCCAGGTGTTTCATGTGATCTGAGAGTTTTATGTACAACCATAATAATTTCTGTTGGGCCTTTCTCTTTCTTTTCACAGAGGAAAAAACTAAGACCTCACCCATATAGAAAGAACTCTTCTTCTAATACTGCCTCAGAACTTCCTTAATGTAACACGTGTCCCAGGTGAATGTCTTAATATTGCTTTAACTAGCAATATTAAGCTAACTTGTGAATTAAGAGTGTGGATTGCAGAGAATCAGTTAATTTAACTGCAGTGTCCAAATGCAGTGTCCATTCTAAGCTTTGACTGCCTCAGACTTACAAAACAAACTGCAGGGCTGTGAATTTGTGATATTCACCACCTTACCTCTCTCACAGAGGCACCCCAAATCATGATTAATCAAAATTCATGGATGAATTTAAGGCACAAAGCACTCTTGGGCACTAAAGGTTTTAAGACAACTAATTTCTGAACAACTATAACCAAGCACATTGGTTCATCTATAGTGAAGTCTTCATGCACATAATAGACTAAAAGACACTTTTTTTCCCCCCACTAATTTTATTACAACATTGTTCTTCATGCCCTGTATAATTAAAATTCTGTCATCATCTCCATTATGAACCTCCATTTTTTCTGGTTTATAACCTTGTCCATAATTTACTCTGAAAGGGAGGCTGTGGTATGGGATTTTGTCAGAATCAGGGGCTCTTCTTGAACTGACTAAAAATAAACCCTAAGATTTTCAGAAGTGATTAATCAATTGCACCCTTCTGGTTTAAACTGGTAGAAGGGTTATGAATCTCCAAGGGTGAGCAGAAGAATCTGTCTTTTCTGCACACAAGCCTCATGGGGCACCACAAATTGTTGCTATTGTCTAATGAACAAAGTAAGTTTGTTCCTTTTTTGAAACTCGGGTGTCAGCAGAAATTCTGTCTTTGGTGTCAGATGCTCACTGCAGTATTCTGATACAGAGGACCTTTCTCTTTCCAAGTAGAACTTGCCATCTTTGGCTTCTTGTCTTCTTGCATTTAAAAGCAAGCACAATGTCTGAGGGAAAATATATCACAGGCGTAGCAGTTAATTTAAATATGAAATACTAGTATTTAATATTTCTTCTGCAGGCATGGATATACAGAATAAAGACTTCCTAAATGAATACTGACAGAAACAGAAATGTTGTGAAGATGCAGTCTGGCTATTTTATGATTGTTTCTTGCACAACTACTGATTTTATAATGGTGTACTGGAAAGCCTTATAATGATTTGCTAGCACTGCAATTGGTCCTTGTAGGCCTGTTTTTTACAATTTTCTTAGGCAATGAAATCTGAAACTATTACGCAAAGGAAACAATCTACTGTCTCTCATGATCATGACAAGCTATAAAATGTCCATTCTTTTGTAGACCATGACATTTTAAAACACTTCTGGTTTTGTGTTACTCTGTTTACCCTCCCATATCTTATTAACACTAAATGGTGCCATTATTTTAAATCACAGCTCCAAGTCATTGCTTTCCTAATGGGAATTTAGTTAGCTCCAAGATAAAAGTATTCCTATTCTTCAGAGAGATTGATGGGGTCAGTTCAACTTCATACCTTTTTTAAACCCATTCTGTTGCTTTGCTATCCTTCAGCCTCAAATCAGAAGTTTTTCTGAAATCTGGGCCACAGTGGATCACAAATGATCACTATGGCCATAACTATTTTCTGTGAAGCTAACAGAGAGAAAACAGTGAGAATTGTGAGGAAAAGATGGAGAAATAAGAGGAAAGTAACCTGCCCTGTTCCCCAGTCCTGCCTGCATTTGAGTGAAGGAAATTCGTACCCATTTGGATGTCCTCACTGCACTGCCTGCTCCTGACATAATCTGCTTTGCTGGATATCATGGAGAGTTGCAAGAAGGGCAGATATAGCAGGCAAAGAAGCACCAGTTAAGGAGAGTCATATTTAGAATGGAAATTTACAGTGTTAATTCAAATGAGCACTTGAGGATGTGTCTGGGTCACCCAGTTTTGAGAGGTAGGTATGCATGTGTTCAACATTTGGCACACATTTTCCTGAATATGTGGGGCTTTTTTACAAAGTTTTTGAGCATTTATGGCTTAAGAAATGCTTAAATGCTTTTTTGAGTTGGCACTGGAATGAAAAAGTAGTCACAGAGAGACTGTGAATTAAAATAAAACACCTGCCTTGTTTAAAGGGAGTCCTTGAGTTTTTAGTCCCATGCTGACCTGGGATGTGCACTGTCCATCCTGTCATGCACTCTGACAGCAGGGGAAAGGCTCACAGGGAGGTCATTGAAATAGGGGAGCAGTAGGACACCCTCCTGTGTGCCTGGCAAAAGAGGGGTGGCTGGTTTGGAGAGATGGAGCAGCACCTACAAAGAGTTTAATGTTAGGTACATTTTGTCACCTGCCTCTGGCTGCCATTCCAAAAGGATCCTGAACATTGCAGGCACTGATTTAAGTCTATGGCTTTTGCAGATGAGAAAGTCTCAGGCACATTTTTAGCAGAAACATAAAAATGCTGACATCTTTTTTCTTTCTTGACTGCTCCATATATTATGCTGCTAATAGATGCCTCTCTTGAATTTCAGACAGTAAAAATAATTACCACAATTTCTCTTTTGCTTCTCCCCCTTCCCTTCTGATGGCATCTGAGTCTCTTTGAATGAAGGCTTGGCTGCATAACCAGACCTGCATAAATCACATCAGCCCCTGTGTCTGTGTGTGGAATAGCAGCACATGCAGGTCTCCTACGCACAAGAGAGGATTAAGAACAGATTAAGCACATTGATTCTGCCATTCCCCCAGCGTGTGCTTCATCCAACTACTCCACTATACACTTGGCACATTTGTGATTAAAGCCTGTGTAACAGATGAATGTATTGTAAGCAGATAGAAAGAAAGCAGCTATTAAAATTAGTTTGAATTACTTCTCTTGCTTGCAAAAAAAAAAACAACTCCTCTCCGAACCAGATCTTTTATCTTGAATTCTACAAGCAACCAGAAGTATTTCTACATATCTTGTCTTCCCAAACAAGGAATTTGAAGGAAAGACCCCTGTAAGAAGCTCAAAGAAGACAAAATGAGAAAGGGAAATTATTCCTTCTGGGACTAAAGACTCAAATTTGGTGATCAAAGGCAGGTCTTCCAATGTGTTTATTCTGTAAGATTTTCGGACTGTGGGAGTACAGGGAGCTCAATATCCCACAGGATGTTCCAAATCAGTCAGGATTAGCCCTCTGGGTCTAGAAGAGTGATTGTAGTTCCTATTATTGTAGGAAGATGGTCTAGAATCACAAAATTTGAATTTTCTTTGTTGCCACTCCTACATTGAACAGACAATACTAGTATTTTCCTTGCATGTACATCACCAGCTTGAAAATTTGTCCTTGGGTAGTGAGCTGGCCTAAATTCCAGGTCCTAACAATACTGTGGATAATAGTAAAATTAAATTTTCATTTTACTGCTTTTCCTCCAATATAATCCCGACATGATCAGCAGCACACCTCTGTGGCATGAAGGTTAACTGCATTCTGGCTGCATTTTTAAGAATGAAGGGAGATGAGCGAAGCAAGGGCTCATTCTCCTCTATTCAGCACTTGGGAACCTGCACCTGATGCAGTGCCTGGGTTGGGGCTTCCCAGCCCGAGGAATTGGTGACCAAATGGGATGAGTCCCACAGGCTGCAGCGTGGGAAGTTCTTATGGAACAGTGAAATGCATCTCCTAGAGAGGCTGTGCAAGCCCATCCCAGGTGAGCATCAAACGTCACTGCTCCAGGATTGTTAACAGCCTCACTTCATTTCAACCTGAATCAAACTTCGGGTTCCTTTGTTTTGAGTGGTCAGGCCAGATGACCATCAAAAATCACTTCCTACCCAAATTGTGTTTGAAGCTTTTGTTCTCATTTATGCTGTAAGTCAACCAAAGCTTGTGGCCATTTAACTATTGCAACATTAAAGGGAAAAAGTCTTCATACTGTGGTCTAGGATTTTTTTCCTGTTATTTTTCTCCATTTTTTCCTGCCCCAACTGTGCCTTCATGGTCTCTCTACAGAGTGTTGAAAACACAAGGACAACTAATCAGCTATTAATGGCAGAATGAATTCATTGACTTTTTTTCAGGAAAAGAATTACAGATTGTTTTCATATTTCTAATTGTGTTACTAATGTTCAAATTTAAGGTCATAGGATTTTTATTTATTGATTGAGAGGTTGTTTGGGTATTTTTCTTTTAATTTGTTGGTTTGGGGTTTTTTTCTGCCAAATGCTATCTTCCGACATTAAAGAAGAGTACTGGGAATATTGCATTTCCATCACTTCAATTGTTTAATACCTCTTCAGCCTTGCTGCCATTTTTTTTTGCTTCAAGTGCCACCTATTAAATACACTTGCAATAGGACTGTAAATTCTGTCTGTGGAAGCCCTTTTCCAGATATATATGCTATCCAGGTGCTACAGAAATTTATTGTTCAGTGCAAATTATTAAAACCAGAAAGTTGCTTTATTACTTTGCCAGTCTTGTATTTGAAGTTGTTAATACCCAGGAAAAAAATGCAACAGAGCTTTAAAATGGAGTTCCGTGGTACAAACGAAATTCTAAACCTGACCAGATGGGATATTTGGGAGGTAACCATTTTAAATCCCCCTTTCCCTGTTGTTTTCAGAGCTTAATGGGCTGGTGAATATAGCTAAAGTGATTGACAGATGTATCAACATCAGAGAATATATCCACATCCTCCTCTACTGCATCAATCCTACAGAATTAGCAATGGTAATTCAGCTTTTAATTGTGATACCTAGAAGGCTGTAGCAAAACATTTTAGTGAGTACTGTGTATATGAAAAATAGAAGAAAACAAAATTATTAAGATTGATGTAAGCACTATGGACATTGTGTGCATGAGTTGCCTCCCAAGAAACAGGAAAACAGCAGTGAATTTGAACAGCAACATTTAAATCTGTTTTTTTAGCCTTTTTCTTTAACAGATAAGGAAGTTCTAGTATTAAATAAAAATGAACCTTGTCTCTCCATCTGAACTGAGACTCAGAATAACAATGAAAAGCCCACATGAATTCATTAGGAAGGAGGCTGAGTAAAATTTCCTGACAAAATAGACACCTTGTATCTTTCTAACATATTCAATGAACAGTTGCAACTAAAAGATAAGTGTAGGCCTATCCCAAAATTTGTTTTAAATTGTTATCCTCCTCTTCTCACATACCTTAGTGCTCCTTTTTCATTGTCTCCTTACTGTGTTGATCACATAAACAGGAATTAAAAAATGAAGACACCCACCTTCTCAAGCTATATTGTGCCAAACGATGCTCTTTCTTCCTGAAAAAAGCTTTTATACAGAAAAACATCTTGTTTTTCTTCACCTTCACTTGTAAAACCTGTGTGCACTTGGTTAATATGACCTTTAGTGAAGTGACTAAAGAGAGGAGAGTGGTGAGGACGAGGACTAGGAGGAAATAGCAGCAAAGGTAGCTAAGGACTGCAGCTATGTGTGAAGCCTCCAGGTCCTTTCATATTCTATTCTATTTAAGAAATGCTCAGTCCCTCTATTAAAATTCTTATATGCACCACAGCACTAAAATGGTTGTGGTCCTTTGAAGTTTGACTTAATTAATATGACTATAATTTGCTTCCAAGCAAATACCAGCATTGACAGCTAAAGCTACCATAGAGAGTAATATCTAGAAGATGCTTTGAGACATCTTTTTTTGTTACTCTTTTAATCTTTCTAAAAAGAATCTTCTAGTCACCCCCAAATTACAGGCTTCAGAAAGTAAAATTGCTTAATTTCTTGATGGCTAATCCCTTTCCTGGGCTTTCAAACCATAATAAAGCTTTATTTAGTAAATTACTGTATCTTGCATGTATGGTGAGAGCAGACAAGGAGCCTCATGTGCCCTTATGTGGATTCTGCAGCACACCTAATCAAAGCATCATTGTTTGCACACTCTTTCTTATAAAATCTTACCTTACAGCTCTAAATTAAATGACCAGCACTTAAAAAACCACTAAAGGAAGCTTTCAAATTACGCTGATTAAGCTGACAAGATTGCTTGTTACATTGTTTTGACCATATTTCTTTTTATTTAAAGAGTCCTGCGAGGCAGCAGCTCCTGGGGAGCAGGCAGGATGCTGCTGTCTGGAGACAGCCATTAGAACACAGCCCTGCAATGTGCTGAGGGCTGAGCTACCTCCACAGCACAGAAAAGGAACTGTGACTCAGCCCCAGCTCCTTCCTTGCTACTTTTAGCTTAGGGGAAGAGTGTAAATTAGTTCCTCTCATTGTCCTTCCTGGAGCTGATTTTTGTCCCTTTTTGGTAAGCAGTCTGGGATGGCAGTTTATTGCTGCCATAAACAAGTGCTTCTCAGCTGACAGAAAATACTCCTTCACTGAACACAAAGTAAGCTCATTTCTAATGTAAGCTTCCATAAAAAGTAATTTTTAAAAAGAGCTCATATTTAATTTCCCTTGACTGTTTTACTAATAATGCCATTTGATTGAGTAAATAGACTCCTTCAAATTTTTCATTGAAACAGAAGAAACTTTCCTTCCACAGCATGTATTTAATAACTCTTCTGCACCCTTATGATGTCATTTAGTGTCATTTACAGTCTGCTGCTCAAATCCCCTGGAAATAGTGAAACAGGGGCTGGATATTTACTTTTCACTGGTTTTAAATAAAGCCTTGTTTAATCCCTAAGTGAAAGACTCAGCTTTCTCCTTGAGGAAAAGGAGCTGATAATAACTGTGAACATATAACTTCTGTGTCACTTAAAAAGGTCTTCACTACTCGCCTTGGCACCTTCACTATTTCCCTTGCTGTAGGTGTGTAACGGGTGTGGAAAAACATTTGCCAGTCAGACAGACTGCCACATGATTTGACTGCAAGTAATCTAAACCAAAGATATTTAATTTTTGTGGCAGCAGATAGCAACCACCACAGACCAGCAGCTCTTTAATGCGTATACGTTTTGAGCTAAGTCTCGCACCCCGGGAAGATCAGAACACAGTCAGTGGCCCAGATCGATTAAACCCATTTCATTTGGAAGAGGTGTCACAGTGCCTCTCCTTTCCCAGCCTAACAGAACAGCTGGCAACCTTTCAGGGACATAAAGAGATCTTTTGAAGCCCATACGCCCACATAAACTCCCAACATCTTTGATTTAAAGGAATCATGTTATAAAAGAGAATAGGATGCACATGGTTTCATAATATTTTTACTCTGATTCCTCTTACTCCAAAACAATTCCATCTGCAAATGCATTTTGATAACTAACACATTTTTGTATTACCTCAAGCAGAGGGGAACCAGCATTCTTTATGACCTTGGATTTGCTTTTTTGGCACTTACATTACTGAGGAAATGCTCATTAGAACTCCAGTCAACCCATCCCACTCTTCCCCAGCCTAAAGTCATTAAACTTTAACACAGAGGCACGTTTCCCAGGAACAGTATTATGACCAAATATCCAATTTAAATTGAAAATAGAAAAGCTGGATTCAAAAATTCACGGTAAAGAAACCTCAGCATGGAACGATAGCCAATAAGAAAAGTAATTTGCTAAAATTAGCCAAGACCCTGTGTGTGTTCATGTTCAGTGGCTGGTTTTACAAGTACCAAAATGCTCACAGAAAGGGAGCCATAGCTGCAATGCAAAATAACCCTGTCCCATGGAGACTGAGTAAAAGCAGGAGGATTTGTTTGTGTGTGTGGGCCCAAAATCATCATTTAGGGACAGCTCCAGCTGGCTTCAAAGTGTTTCACATCCAAGCAGTGGAAGGCATGCCTATATTTATTATATTATTTGTTTTTA
The DNA here is from genome assembly GCA_013397115.1 of Edolisoma coerulescens. NCBI lineage: Eukaryota > Metazoa > Chordata > Aves > Passeriformes > Campephagidae > Edolisoma > Edolisoma coerulescens. The sequence continues at coordinate 1,680,442 of VWZW01004141.1, forward strand.
TATAGCTGTGTCCTGGAGTGCTCTATAGAGTGGCTATAAAGAGTAAATTGATAGAGTTAAAAAAATTAGTATTAGTGGGACAAAGAGAATTAAGAACTGTCAACAGAGGAGAAGGAAAGGATATGTTTAGGAATGGGTTAGAGAGTCAATGAAGTGGAAAGAAAGAGGGAGGTTACTTCCAGCTAGTGCATGTCAAGAAGGAATGAACTAACAGCACCAAGAGATCTTATGTGGCAAAGCAGATAAACAGAAAATACAGAATAAAAGGGAGGATATAGATGGAGGAAGACCCTGGGAGAAACAGGAGAATAACCTCAGAGGATTTTGGAAACAAAAGGTTAGAACTGAGTAGGGTTTGGCATTTCCCCGAAGCTTTCCCTTAAAAGAACTGCTCTTAAAAACCACCTTCTTCAAAGAGTCCGAGGCCACATCCGATGTAGTTTTCACTTCTTCTCCTGTATAATTTCCACTGAAACTCATGGAATTCTATGCTTACAAAATATCAAAAATAGATCTGAAGCCTCTATGAAGCCACTAGAAATATTCTGAATTTATAAAACTGAGACTGCAATTATCTGTTCACTTTTTTCTCTAGGAAAAGGAAACAAAACATCTAAAAACTTTATTGATACCTTAGAAGAAATGAGTACAAAAGGCAAAAGTAAAGCAATCTCTTTAAAGTAATTCTTGCATTGAATTATGCTCATTCCTGAAGCCTCCATTGTGTGTCAATTCCGACAATTTTTGTGAGCATTTCTATATGCAAATAACATTGAGTAGAAACCCCAGTGCCTGTATTTCTAAGAAAATGATGAAAGGCCAAGCTAAAAACAAACTCTTCCCAAGTTTGTCTTCCAAGTACCTTTAGGTTTGCAGCCTTAGGAGGGAGGCTGTAGCCCAGATGTCTGGAGGAATTCAGGTGCTGAGCACTGTGGTGCTTCTGTCACTGTCACAAACTTGCCAGCAAACTGTCACGTCAGTTCAGGGCTTGCATCAGCCTTGTTGTCAAAATAAAATATGGATCTTGATAACCTAGCCAGTTCCTCCCATCAGGGCAAACATAACCTTTAAACCCACATATTAACTGTGTGGCAACATGCTTTACAGTTTTCTTCTGAGCATTGTGATTAAAAAAGATTCAGCACTTGTTTAATCTGACACAATACGTTCAGCAAAGTACAACAGTATAGGCACATCTGTATATTTGCATACTAAAAAAGCCTAAAAATACTTGTATAAAAGACAAAAGGTAGCTTTTGAATACATGACCCAGTCCTAGCTTCAATTATACGTTTCAGCACAGGGTATTATGGTCTTGTTTTTAGCTACATGTGTGTGAATACCTAATTACAAAGCAATGCTTTTAAACAAGTGGCCTAATTCTAGCATTCAGAAAGGCCACTGTTAAACAGAATGGAACTGAGCTGGTGCAAAAGCCTCTTGGAATAAGAATCTTGCTCAAGCTTTATTTTGTCTGCTTCTTTGTATCTGGAAGAAAAATATGGTAAAACCCAGGCTGGCAAACTCAGATTGGCTTTTGAGATATATGTCATTAATTAAATGGTTAAAATATAATTCTTGACTGCAAGGAGCAGATGATGATAGTGAGGTTAGGCCTCTCAGTCTGTTACATGGAATGTCTAACAAATGTTTGCATCAGTATAAACTGGATGATACCATAAATTTGCACAATCAGATGTGTGCAGAACTGATTAAGTTCATAAGTTGTGTGTTAAATGATTAATTAGTTTAAAATATGCAAAACAATTGTATTACTCTGTCAGTGTCTAGTAACCTAGACATCTGAATGCCAGGTTTTCATCTCACAAACTCTGATCTAAGCAACAGTTGTGCCTAATGCAATGTATTCTTGAGATGGACATCTAATTATCTAACCCAAGGGAGGACCTCAGCATAGCTATAAATGCAGATCACCCTCTTTCCTGAGAACCTGACAAAATAAAGCACATTGCAAATATTTAAATAAAGAGTTTGGGTTTTTTCCTCCCATGTGTTTTATCTTTTCCCTTTCATCTGTAAGGTATCCACTTTTGACTGCAGCATATCTGGAGATCCTTTATTATTTATGAATATCAGTGAGTTGAGAGTGTCTCTCGGGAGGGAGGGAGAGAATCAACAGCCCAACATTTGAAGCACATCTTTCACATCGCAGATTACAGTGGATGACTCACAGCGGGTGAAGCACTGGTTAATGTCTGGCAGCCCAGAGCATTTTTTATTACCTGAGCTCTCAGGAGAGTGTGGGAAGGAGCTTTATGCACCAGGGCCACCTACAACATGCACCCAGCCTTCAGACCATGATTTTTCCTTTATGAGGACTAAAATCTGGATGCCTCATGTGATCCCAGGGCTGTTCCAGTTCTGCTGCGAGAGGTTTATGGCAATCTGAAAACTCTCCCAGGGACGTCTGGATCATTCCAGTTTACCTGTCTGTCTTTTCTGAAGCATCACTGGGCTTATTCTTTTGATTGTCACCCTAAATTGGCAGTCTCAAAGATCTATTTAAACATGTTACTAGGAGATTTCAAGATAAAAAGCATGGGCCTACTGTAAGGCCTGTTAAGTCAGCATTAATCCTTCCAGTAGCATCAATGGACTTCAGATCAGGACCTAAAAATATTATTCCTACTTACTTTTTCCCTTTATTAAGGGTTTTTTTCAAGCAAAACGCTTGTGCTTAATTTTAAGTGTATATATAAGTCTTTAAACTCTTGCAGCTTGAACTCATTGTGCCTGGTATGGCATTTACTCCTTTGTGTTCCGTGATTTGGTGAACTGCTGGGGCTGTGTTTGAAGGAGATGGTTTGAAGTAGCTCCCTGTGTACAACCATGCATTTGTGCATACACTAATGGGCTTACAGATCAATCACTACTTTTTGAGCTTCTCATGAATTTTCTCAGTACCAGGATTACAAAAGTGTTGACTCTTGAGATTATTGGCAGAAAAGGGAGATAAAGTTCAAAAATCACTTTAAGAGATTTAAATATTAATGTCCACAGAGGAGTGTATTATTTATCATTGAAAAGAAGTAAAAACAGGTTTCATTTTAAATAAGAAGTAAAGTTACAATGGGTATTCTTTGCAGGAGAGCTTATTCTTAATAACTGGAAAGAAAATGACATTCTTATGACTTAGGTTTTTTTCCCCCTCATGCCTGTGATCAATGAAGCTGCTTTTTAAATAAGATGTGCTTAATAAAAGCTTCTTGTCAAGAATGAACTGATGTTAATGGCATTGGTGTCATTGTTTTTCTAGGTGATCAAAACTTTCTGGCAGAGGAAAAATGTTTACAAGGTTTCAGTAGGAACTCAGGTATGGAGCTTTTCAAAGTCTAGACACATTTTAATGCTGAATATATAATGAAACAAGTTGTGGTTATAGGCTGTTCTTTAATGGCAGTTCAACTTTAAAAATGAACATTTAGATTTATTTGGTTAATCCAGTATTTAATAGAGTATATATTAGTGAAGACAAGTGAATATGAAGCTTCCACACTGAAAGTGGTACATGGTATTATTACACTGCCAATATCTCTAATTAAATAGCAGATTATTTAGCAGTCACTGGAAAAGAAGTATATTCTTATCTCTGCATGGTAAATCTCATGATACCTCTCCAACAGACAGGAAAAATAATGCAAGTATTTGTAATGTTTCCAGAGAAAATCAGAGGCAGAGCTCTCAACAGCCACCAGAAATATTCCATATATTCTAACAGGAATAGAACAATATCTTCCTAGTTTATATCCATAGTTAAAACATGTAAGCAAGTTGTATAGAACCAATTTTCCAAAAAATGTCAGTCATAGTCCAGCAAAAAATTGTTTTCTGATTTAAATAGATGTGCTTGTGTAATACCAGAGGGCATTCTTTACACTGAGTGCCCATGAAATTGTCAAATGTTTTGAGTAACTCCTTTGAACATAAATCCTCTGTCACTGCTCTAACTGGCTACAGTTGTACCTCAAGCTAATAGCACTCTTGCCCACAAATGGACTGAATGAAAAATATATTAAAGGACTTTATAAAGTCCAACTTTTAATTTAGTTTCTTTGGATGACTCATGATAATTTGAAGTCTTTAAATCAAAAGTAGATAGCGTTCTAAAAGACATTATAGCTCAACAATTATGAGCACAAAGCAAGAACTCCTGGGTGATGTTCTTTGGCCTGTGGGAGGCATGAAGTTGGAGTAGATGATGGTAATTGCTCCTTTAGCTGCCACATCTATGAATCTAAAGTACCTTTTCCACAATCCTGAGGGGAAGGAAGAATAGATGGTCATCAAGGAACTGTGGTTTCTGTTAATGCAGCCTTCTAGCTACCATTTCTGACAGCAGCTCTCTGTACAGAGATCACCATTCTGCTCTTTTCCATCAAGCACAGGAGCGATTAAAAACTTTAAGAAACACTTGTGTGAGGTGATATTCAAGATATTGACTTTAGCTAAATGATAGTTAGGGTAGGTTACACCCCAATATCACTCAATCTTTTCATTTTACAACTCATCCTGAAAGTCATTTTGCTAAAGGAAGCAGGCTTTATAGTGCTGGTGATTTATTCAAAGGAGCTCATTCTCAGTCCCTTGGGGCTGTCTTCAAGCATATTTCCCTAACCAATTTCAGGTTTCATGTTTTTCATTCCATTTCAAATTTTTCTCTCTCTTTACATCTCTTATCAGGAAAGGATCAAATTTTCTCACCTTGAAACAAGCTTGTTCTACCCTTTGGAGCAATCATGGGAGATAGAGATGCATCATTTAGGTATTCTTGTAGGTAATCAGGAAGGTAATTGCCAGATCAGCTGCCACTGTAGATTTCTCTTCACATGCAATCTTAATTCAAAAAGAAGGGACTCCCTGACCTCTGCAAAATTAATAATGCCCAAAATCCACTTAGAAACTCCTCAGGCTTCATGTAGGGGTTTCTCAGATTTCAGCCTTTCTAGAAAAACAGGTACTATTCAATTTCCTTCCTCCCACTCATTCTTAAATCTTTGGAGATGAATGTGAAATCATCTTGAAGTCATTCCATTTCAGTCCTATCTGAATTTCTGCCTCTGGTTTCTAAACTGCAGTGCACTTCTTAACCTTCACTTCTCAAATTTCTCACTTTACGATGGATCAAGTATCCCAAAAAAATGTGCCATTAAAGAGCATAATTAATTCAGGTGATGGAGATGTGGCTGCTGCAGACCCATGAAGGTCTAGCCACTATCCCTGCTGTAGGGCCTCAGTGTGTGTTTTCTGTGCTGCTGCCAGGGAATTAATCTTTTCTGAAACATGAATACAGTGATGGGGTATATAGCCATATTTCTAACTCTTGCTTGTGAGTATAACTTTTATTTAAGGATATTTAACTTTTTATTATAAATGTATCCATTCTGGCTTAATTTCCTCCTTTCCTCTTCTGTGTCCCTTACTCAAAACATTCTGTAGGAAATTTTGTATAATCTCATTTCTCTTGCTCCCTGAAAACTGTCTTGCTCCCAGCATCCCACAATAAGTCCTACGTCCCTTTAGGCAGTAATCCCCGTTCATTTTCCTGGTATTCTGGAAAGAATTTCATTATTTGAGCCACCTTGGTGGATTTCACTGTGGGATAACCATTCTGCTCAGGACATGGTTGTGTGGCCCATGCAGGTGTTCTTCATTCCCCACTGGTCATCTCCCTTGTCTTTCTCCACCTGTGGTCAGTTCCAGCACCTGTGCCTTGCCTTTGTGTTTGATATGATTAAAGCCTGTAGCTGGATAACCCAACATCAAGCAAATTTAATTTAGTATTCCAGGCAAAGCTGAGGGGGAGGATGGAGATGTGGGATGTGGCATTAGCAATGATAATGAAGGAAGAAGGGAGTAAGCAGTGGGAGAGGTTCATTGTGTAGGTGGGAAGTCGTATTGATGTTTTTTCTCATCCTGTAACAACAGGAACTGAGGCAACTGCCAAGAGGCACCTAATGCCCCGTTCTGGCAGCCCAAGCAGAAAGACAAGAGGCTCGCAGCTTGATTCCTTGCTTTTGGCAGCTCAAAAATGATAAATGGAACAGAAGTGCTCTGGAAAACAGCAAAGGCACAATTAGGCATCATTTACCCGTGGCAGACAGGGGAGGTATGTACTTGTAGGCTTACAGTACTTTTCACACTGCATTTCTTTATTAACCCTCTGTTCCTTCAAGAAAGTTTAAATTGCTTTTATTCTGCTTGGGTACCACAGTGAGGAAACAGTTTTATTTTGTAAGTGACTCAAGTGGGTTTGAATAACTGCTCAGTTAATAGTTTGGAAACATGCTGGCAGGTTTTGAATTGTTTAATTTTTTCTCTTTTGGTGATGCACAAATAGCTCAAACTCTTTGAGGGAAGTATGATGAGCCCATCAGCTGTGGAAGCAACACACTGGAGATTCAGTCCTTGCCTTGCTCCTTCAGCTGGGGAGATAAGAAAAATCTCTTTTGCCAGGAGATAAGTGAAGGGTGCAAATGGGTGACTGCTCAGCTGACAAGTGAAATTCAGTGGAGGATCTGCTCTGTCAGAAGCTGAGGAAATGGCTGAGGCAGTTTGTCTTCTCGGTGATTCGTGGCTGCCCTCCATCGCATCCTGGCCAGCAAAGCAGCACCAGCACTCCTTGCTGGAGTGGAAGGTAAGGCAAACCTTGCTTCAGCTGTCAAGGAAAGCTGCTTAAAATAGCCCTGCAACAGCTAAGGAGTGTCAGGCTGAGCCGTTCCCCTGACTCAGCTGAATGGAACAACGTGCTAGGGAGAAGGTTGGAGCTTTTCACATCATCTGACCCACCACAGGCCAGTGGAAGACAAACACTCTTCCTTCAGATTTGTCTCACCTGCAGATAATAGCCTCTCTGAACTTTTTTTCTTCTGGAAGACTAGTAGGATTTACAGTATATGTTATGTGATAAGACTTGTGATATTTAATGTGCCTAAAAAAAATGTGATTTATTTAGTCGAAAAATATAATTTATTCAAAAAATATAATTTGTTGATTTGCAAAATTAGAAACAAATCTACCTAACTACAGAAGGGGAAAAAAAAGTGATTGAGAACTTTTTATTTGTAATTTAAATATAGATTTGAGAATTATTTTTTTTTCCTTAGCCCCTTCATTATCCTAGATATCTTGGAAGAAAAAAAACCAGCATAGCTGCACCTTTTTCTGACCTTCCTGTAGTAAAATGGCAGTCTCCCAACAACTGTCAATTTGCAAACAAAGGTGAACAAGTAGTTCTTTAGCTGCCAGGCAGCTGATTTCAGGATGCTAAGTAAGCTTGGAGAGACACTGGAGTGTTGTGCTGCCTGTGATGGCCTCATTTGGAAATGGAGGCAGGTAGCAGCACTAGAGACAGCAAAAAGCCTCTCTGAGATTCACACCTCCTATTTAGGGGGCTCTATTTCCTGCAACATTCCTTATAAGAATTGTATTAAGCAGTAAGCATGGAAGGGCCATTTATGGCAGAGAAATCAGCATCTCTCCAAGGACACTATAGGATGGGAAGCTGGCTCGTATCCTATTTCTGAACTTTTTCTGGGATTTTGATCTCAATATCACCCAGTGTTGGAAAAGTGTGATTTTTCTCAGTATCACTCATGCTGTACTCCAGGTGTTGGGGTTTGAGGAGCCAACAGACACAGGCATTACCTCTGTACAGTCATGGCATTCATAATTCTTGATTGACAACTTGCTGGTTTGTGCTTAGCTTGAATCTGCAGTAAATGACTCAATCTCCTGGTGAGCCAAATAAGGCACTGAAATGCAGCTGTCTTGAAGTTTTGGCTGCAGGAGGTTCCCTGTGCTGCACAGGGAAACCACGTTCACATATCAGCAACCAAAATATGCAGCTGGAGTTCTTGCCCAGCCTTGGAGCCAGAGCTGATCAGTGCCGGAGCCAAATGGTTCCAACCACACTGGAGGAATGCACATGAGGATCAGTGGGTCTGGTGCATTACGTTTTAACTTTTATATTTTTCAAATCCTGTACTGCCTAGTGTGTAATTCTGAAGTTTTGTGTGGCCTGTTAGCTACTGTTCACTCATGCTGGTTAGACATAACAAACCTTCTCTAGGTTTGCACTTCAAGGACACCTTGATTGTCCCAGGCCCCAAAATGTGTTAATTAAAAGCCTTTGCGAGGAGGGGCAAACTTGGGGTAATTACATCATTAACTGACATTATAATAGGAGAATTAACCCTGAATGGACCAAACTTATAAAAGTGTAAAGAACCCGTGAGCCAGGGTCCATCTTGGGTGGAGCCCCTCATAGGCTTTACACTCCCAAGGTGTACCTTTGAAGGCCCTTCAAATAAATACCTACTTTCTTTCTCTTATTTTGTCTAGCCTCTGTTTTCAGGCAGCCACTCCAAGGCATCAGGTCCACATGCACAGCCCCTTCTCACAGAAAATATGCTGGAAAGCTTTTCTTGATAGGACATCAATAGTGGCAAGCTCATGAACATTGCAATAAAAATGCCAGGATCTCTTATAAAATCTCTTCAGGGAATCAAATGCTGATTTTTATCTCTTTTTTTTTCTCCTTAGGATGTGTCCTTACTTTTCTCACTCATGCAAAAAGAACAATGTCCGTAGCACTGACACACACTTGCAGTAAATTACTATTGATTTTATCAAATCACTCAGCTGCATTTCAGTGCCCAAGCAAGTATGGGGCTATTTATTGCTTCCTATCGTGTATTCTGCATCGATGAGCATTGTGTGTTCCAAATGGTGCATTGTGGAAGAAAATTACTCTGAGTTGTGAAAATATAGTCAGTTTGTTAATTGGTAAAATGCATTCCTTGTTGGCAATTGGTTCCTTCATCTCTCCACACCCCAATACCAGAATTTACTGAATTTACCTTGAACAAGGAGGGAGGGGGGAAATAGTAATGAAAATAATAGGTATGTTGCACTATAAAAAAGCAAATTGATATTTTAAAACATTATGGAATAACTTGGTTCATTCGTTCATCTCTAGTCTATGTCTCTGAACTGTCAGCATATTCCACTTCCTAGTTTATAGCCTGATCTGAAGTTATTCTTCAGATTTTCTCTTTGTGCATTAAAAGGAATGTTGTCTGTGTGGTTCAGTATAGTACTTGGGTTGCACTTATGCACTCAGAAGTGATTTAATTCCAATAATCTGAAATGACAAGTACTGTATGGGTTTTCTCTTGGCGTTAATAGGATTAAATCAGAAGGGAGATATATACTGACAGAGAGGCAGGAATTAAGGATCATAAAAATAACATTTGAAATGGTTCTTAAGTTGATAGAAAGCTCAAAAAAAAAAGTACAAGGAAAAACATTCAAGTGGTGGGAACAAAGGAAATGTACTGTTCATTAAAAGAACTAAGGGTATGAACAGGTAAAAAATAATGGCAATGGACAATTTTATGACATCTGTTAATAGAGGAGAGAAACGCCCTAAAGATTAGAAAGGGGCCACAGCAGTTCTAGTATTCAAAAAAGAGAAGCAGCAAACACAAGAGAAAGTTAGTGATCCATTAGTTTACCTTCAGTTTTGGGATAAGCTTGATAACTCTTCTTAGAGATCAAGCATAGGAACCACCAAGAAAAGCACAGAAGAGAAGTACTTCAGGTTTCCTTCTCTTTCTTTCTCCTCACTATTTGAGTTTTCCAGCTAAAATCTTCAATAAAATCACTAAAAATTAGATTCTTTCCCAATCCCTTAGCAGCAGGGAAATTTGTATAGAATTAAGTAGGAGAATCTATAATTGAGACCAATACCTAGGTGAAAAATTTGTATTGTAAATAAAGAATCAATCTTATTTCACTGAGGAAAGAAAACTGAAGGCCAAAGAGAACCAGTACCTCTTAAATATGAAAGGACTACATGCTACTGAATATACAAGTTTTGTAAGGAGCTGTCCTTTTATTTATAAGCATGAACTGAAAGCAGGACATCCAGGTGAACAGAGTCCACAAGAGCAAATTAAGAGTGGGTAAATAAGAAAATGTACACTTATGTACAGGAAAAAGATGAATAAATTCCTCATCTAGCATGGCTGCAACAAAGGTCTTGGGAAACAAAGAATTTTTCTTGTACGGAAGGATAACAGGTAGGGTAAAGATCCATGAGGTTCAGTAGAGAAAAATGCAAGCAGTTCACCTTGGTGGGAAAGGATGTTGTTTGAACTAGGAAATTTAAGTCTCTAATGTTGGAAGATTGCTTTTCAAGGTCTCATGTTTGCACAAATTTGGCATCTTTCAAGATAAGACAGTAAAGGTTACTGCATCCTGTCACTACTTTACAGATTTTGAGACACTCAGTCAGTGTTTCCTCTCTACCATTTCTACATAGGCAGCAGAACAAACCTTATTCACCAGCGTAAAAAGGAAGAAAAAACGACTGGATAGAAGTTTGAAACCAAGTTTTGACATTGTGCAGGTTTTTACTCAGTTTTAAAAGAAGCTTTATTGGTTTGGCAATATTATGGAAGAACATGGTGTCAGTGATTTAGGTTTTGTGTACTTTTTTACTCCGTAGACCATAACTTAGACTTTAATTTATACGTGGTCAGACAGAACGGGGTTGATTGCCATTTATAATTTTTCAGCAAACTGTAATCCTTATTAAATGTTCATTTTCATAGAAATTCCACATAAAAAAATATTTACTCCTAAGCATCCCTTGGGAAAATAAAAATATTTCCTTTAAGATTTTGATTCACCCCATGGAATTTTATTTTTCTGTTGTAGGCTTTTATTATCTATTTCAACAAAATATCTGTTAAAATTAAGTTATTTAATTAATAATTGTATAAAACCCTGTTGCACGGGTAGCTTTTTTGTCTTCCTCCTGTTAGATTAATAGTACACAATGTGAAAAATCTAAACTAAACCTTTGCCACACTGTATGGTGTGGAAACATAAATACTTTTTGTCCTCACAAGAAAGATCCATCTGAATCAGTGGAGATTGAATGAGCTTACGTAGCAGTAGCATTATTCCTTCATTCATACAGAGACTCTACAGAGGCCTGTAGGATGAAAGAGACGTAAAAGACATACAGACAGATGCAGATTAAATTTGGAGCTTGATCGATTGATCTTTTATGTTAGAACATTTTAATAATATCCTGTCCTTTAGTTCAGATGTAGCATCTGACAGCAGACATGATGCAAATCCCTTGTAATGAAAGGAAAATGCTTCAGCTGTGCTGCTTGCTGTGAATTACTGCATCCCGTTTGTTGCTCCTTACCTCTTCCTAGTTCAGCAAATTCGTAGTCCAGCTGCTAAATATATATAGTCAAAGTTTACTTAGGCTCAAAAGTAGTTCTGGATAATTTTGAAAGTGGCATTGTTTCATCTCTTAGTTGTTCTAGGCCTGTTCCAACAGCAAATTAGAAAATGGGCATTGGAGGGTCACTACCTGAGAATTCCCTCAGCACCTACAGCTCTCTCAGCCAGGTCAATTTTCTGTCACTGTAGAAAGAGAAATTAGTATATTAATGTAGCAAATATCAGTTTAAAAACTCCCTTTGCTGCATTTCAGTGCCATGCAGGATAATGGACATGGAACTGCTCCCTCTCCGGTACCTGCATTATTTCTGGATTTCATCTGTAAGTAGAGAGCCCTTCTTATGCTGTCTTAATGGGAAAAGATTTTCTTCAGGCCTGGGAAGAACAAAGACATATTAGGAAGAAATTGTGTCTCTACTTCTCTAATGTAAAATGCCTTCCCAACTATTTGCTGATTTTTTGGATCCTTTATTTTTCCAGATAATTTTTAATAAGTGCATACAGCACTCTGTATTTCAGTCCACTGCCTTTTTGGAGAAACTTTAAGATCCACTACTGAATAATATGCAGCTCAGCACTACATAACAATAAAAAAGTATTAACATACTGTTTCAATCTTGATATTAAAATTAATTTTATTTCTGTTCATTCATTAATTCAGACCTGCAGCAATGTGTTAGAATGGATTCGTATAAAAAACCCCAAACAACAGCACAAAACAGGTCATTATTAGAAAAAGAAAAATTCATCTTAACTAGCAGTGTGAAGTGGAACTAGTCTGAACAATTTCCCTTTGAGGTGGTCTTCTGTTCAGGTATTTTTCTTCCCATGAAAATGTCACTATTTGAAGCACTTAAACCCTCCTGGTTATAGTCCCATCACAAAGCAGCCAGTCACATGTAACTCCCAGAACTGCAATAGGAGTTACACCTTAAATCCCTCTGTATCAGTTAATGTGCATATGCAGAAATCAAACAGCATGAAAGCAGTAACAGCTTTTCCCAGTTATTGAGGTTTATTGTTAATCTTTGCTCTTAAAAAAATTAATTAATTAATTAAAAAGTATTTGCTGCAATCCTTCTAGTCAAAAATCCACTTTAGATTTGACAAAATAGGATTTGTATGGCACTGTTGGATGTGAGAACCCTTGAGAGAGCATTACAGTATTATTGGGATCGTGTGCATTTTGATGTTCTATATTTGGTTATTTTATCTGACACCCAGTTTGACCAACATCACAAAGTTGTTGTCTGCTCTTACCCACAGGATGCCAATACTCAGGAGAGGGATCTCTTCCTGGCCTTGTTATCTCTGAGCTTAGTCACAGTGTAGATTATTCAAGTTTCCTGAGACTGAAATGGGAAATATACTTTGGTTATTTGGTATCCTCTCATTTTTTATTATCATGTAGCATCTCCGCATCCTGATATCTAAGGGTTTTCTTTGTTAGTTCTCCCCTAAAGGCCTCAATTTTATACACTGAAACCTCAAAATTCTCATAAAAGTCTATGAAACCAGAAGACAAGCACTCAGAGCTGGACAGCAGGCCTTGATTCAGGCTCTGTAACACATAAATTAAACCTTAATGCACCAAAATTATTGAGTTTTGGAGCAAAGCACTTTTTTAATACTCAGGGGGAAAAGGTGAAAGTTTATTCAAGTTCCCAGAATATTAATGCATTGGAATCCATTCTTGAATGTTCTGAGGATTATCCTGCAATTTTGTCATGACAACACTGCTTTTCATGTCCACTATGAGAGCTGAATTTCAGCTGCAATGAAAGATATTGTGTTAGTAAAAAAAGAGTTCTGATTATTAGGGTTGGAATAAGAGGTGGAATCTCCACCACTGGAGCAGCAGAGGCCTGACTTGGAGGACGTTTCAAGGCCTATTTCAGAGCCCCTTATGCAGATGTCTCTGTTGCTGGCATAAACTCTTGGGCACTAATAGGCCTTTATCTGCTTAATGCTTGCCTCAAACATCAATCTTTATATTAACAATGTTAATTCCCTCGTGAGAGGCATTGCTGAATAAGAAATTCAAACTTCATGCTGGCAAGTGATATCACTTGATTATTCCTTGCCACGGGTTCTGAAGTGCCTGTCCTGACCCAGTCCTTCTCACAGCTGTGCTGCCCATCACAGTCATTCGTGCACTGAAGTCAAAAGAGTCACCTCACTCATTGTGCAGTGCAGACCCTGACATGGCAGATTTACAGCACTGACATATTCCAGGCCAGTGGAAGGTGACTCTGTCTGTTGATTATTCACATTAGATGGGTTATGACCTTTAAGCTGGCAGGCAAAACATCTTTTTCTGCTGAACTCAATAAGAGGCTTAGTAAAAGTGACAAAACCCACCCCCCAAAAAATCAGGATGAAAGGTAGATATTCAAAGTTAGGTGCCCAGATGAACAATGGAGATCATTTATGTGTTTAAGGAGCCTAAACAAGATGCTTAGAACCCCAAAATGCTACAGTTTCTCAGATTTGATCAGAGCATCTGAAAATTATAGGTTCCCAGAATTTGTTGTGAGAAAAACCATTTATTTAGAACCCTTTATGTATGGTTATATTAGATTCCTTTATATATGAAGTGCATAAAACTAATTTTAACCACCTGACTGAGTATTTCAATCAAAATATAATTACAAATCATTCCACTTGCACACTTTCTGCTGAAGGGCTTTATTTTTGATAACCAGACCACAAGAAGTTAAGAACTTTAATTTTGTGCAGTCTTCCCCTTCAGAAATGATCCGATTAAGAACTTTTGTCTTTATGATGAGAATAGAATTTAATAAACTTTTTAAATATATCCATCATTACTATATAAATGAATTCTATTGAATTTGTGTTGTGTTGTTAACAAAGAACAATTCATCAAGCCTTTTTGCTTAAAATTATTTCATTAAAAGGACATTAGTGTGTTCAACATCAAACTAGTATTTCTCTCTTTTTCATTTTCCATTTTGTTCCATTCTATATTTTAAAAAAAATCAGAAAAATACAACCTGTGAAAAGAAAGGTCAAAGTGTGAATTTACTTCTGTTTAAAAGCTGTGGTATTGATTTTATTATGTGTGTGAGTCTAGATGGCTCTGTTCTTTACCTGCACAAGATTATGTTATTGGGTTGAGCTTGTTAGGTAGCAGTGTCTATTTAAAAGAAAAAAAGCTTCTTCCTGGAAAATGTCAGTGTTAAGAAAATGTTCTGCAATGATTTGACTTAAATGGAAATGATTCATTACATCAAAATGGCACAGGACACTTTCTAAGTGAATCAAAACAAATGGATGCTGCATTTTCTTGGCTTATGCATCGTGACGGTTGTAGCCTGGGATGCCACTGGGATTTTACACAGAAAAGAGGGATTGTTTTGAATGTGTCAGAAACGATGCGGTCTCACTGAAAAGCCTGGCTTATGGAACACAATGGGATGTCGTGCTCCCTAGCTGGAAATGGATCAAAGTCTATAAAGGGTATTTTTTTCCACAGACACCTTAATGTCAAGTTTTCTCTAATTGTAGAGTGAAATCACCCTTTATAATGTAAGCAGAAGGCGAAAGTTCAAACTTATTAAGTTAATTTCTATCCCACTTAAAACAGAAAAGCTTATGAAAATGAGAGAACATGGGCATGCACCGTGGGCTGGCTCACCCTCATGAAACTCACTTGAGAAGAGGAAATATTTCTCAGCTGCCATCTCTCAGCTCCCATTTTCCCCTGGTGCGGATTCTGGGTGCAGTACCCATTTCTCTACTGCCTTCAGCACTCCTCTCACTGGGGCACATCACTTCCTACATAGACAAGATGTGGTGATAACAGACTATTAAATATTTTTAAATATGCCTTCGATTAAAAAAAATGCAGTTTCTTCCTCAAATCAAATAAATACTAAGAGGAAAGGGGATGGAGTTTGCAACCAAATACCAGTGCCTATTATTCCTGAATCCCTGAAACACAATAGGCAGACAATGTATTAGCAGCAGATTGCTGTTTTGACTGTAGACTTTAGACGTGGAGTACAGTGATTATTTGTTACTGTCATTCTTATGGCTAAAGAATTATACTCAATAATTTTGAAACCTAGCTGAAAACTCATAGAGAGTGTGGCTCAGGGTTGTGTAAACACTGTGAAAATAACAGAATGGAATTTGGAATGGGCAGGGACAAATCATTAAAGACAGCCCACAAGGTCTCAGGAAAGGCAAGTCACACTTAAGTAGCCTTTGGAGGCAATCTGAGGAGAAGATGACCATTCATATTGGGTTTTTATATCTAGATTAAGAACAAGAAAACCACAAGGCTCTACACCAGCCATATTCTTTGGATTAGGACCTGGATAATGAGAGCAATATGAAGTGTTGCCAAAACCTCAAACAGTATGAGGGGCAAAATAAACGGATTGGGAGGTAAACATATACATTTGGCTGCCTACTTTTGCTTGAGCTGTGAGGCAGAAAGTGAGCAAAGACACTGAGTGAGATAAATGATGGTGTGATGTTTGACACGGCAGCACATGCCTGGCTAGAGAGAAACATTCAGAGTTTGAGTGCAGCATGAGACAGATTATGTGTCCCACAAACATCCCACCCCACGGCATCAAACAAGAGTACCATTAGCAGTATTTATGTAAATTAAGACCATAATGCCTGCTGATAGCTCATGTCGTCATCTGCCACTGCTCTCTGAACTAGTGGGGTTGTACAATTTAGCAGTTACTGGGCTGGGTTTTACTCAGTACACTTGGAGTGACCATCTCTTCTTGGTAATGTGGTCTGTGACTTACAAACAGATGCAAAACTTTTTGTTCTGCAGGCCAGTGTGTGACAGGCTTAGGTAAGATCCCAGGGTGATTCCGATATATTTAAGGAGAGAAGGATTTGGATTTCCTTGATTTTGACTTTCGGGATGATAATGACTGTTGATTTTTTTCACATCACCCAGTGTTGAGCTGTACCTTTAGATATTTCAAAAATTTGTGCAAGTGGCCACACACTCTTACTCAAGTGAAGTACACCCAGAAAATGTTAACGTGGTGTTAAGGCCAGTCCAGAGTGCCAGGCAAGTGCATTAACAATGAGACTGCAGACAGGATGTTAGATGGAGAGGAGAGCTGTTGCTCTACAAAAGCTCTGCTCCAGCAGCTCCCTGGGGCTCCTCCATGGGTTGGTCTCTAATGCCTCACATTCCCCACACTGAGCAGAAGCCTGTGAGCTCAAGCTGGGCTGCTCCAGCCTGCTCTGTGCAGCCTGTGCAAAGGACCTGTGCACATTCCCAGCCAGCATTCCCCTCTCCACCAAACACAAACCTGCTCTTTGTCAGACAGTCCCTCTGTGGCCTATCCAACATGTACTGCAAGGGTAATGTTTTGTAAGACAAGAGGAGAGTGAAAACAGGGGGAAGCAAATGTCAACCAGCAAATAGAAGTGGAAACACCTGTTTGGCACTGAGGAACAGCTGTACATGTGCAGCTGCTGCTCTCTCTCTCCATAAGCACCACATGCTTGTTGCTTTACTCAAGGTTGACCAGGTTCTTGGTGGGTCTGCAGGATTTAGTTGATGCTATTTAGAAAAGGAGGCTTCTTTACCCTGTGCATTTACTCAGCTTTAATCAGAACTTCTATGGTAAATAGCAGACCTGTAAAAGTTGTATCTGTTTTTTAATTTTATTTCTATAGAAGAGGTTTGAAAGGAAAGTTTTCTTACTACTGATCCTTAAAATAAACTGTAGATGACTTTTAGAGAATGGTATGAGGAGTAGATTTTTTTTTTCCTTCTACCTCCAATTACCTTTTAAAAGACCCTACAAGCAATCTCATTTATGGAGGATCTACTTAAAGTGATTGTGCTTGTTGGACTCTAAATATGATCTTCATTTTTGGAATTTATCTCTTTTTTTTAATAGGAAAGTTTTCTCTTAGAAAATGCAGTTCCACTGAAACATAAATGCATTCTAGGGTATTTCCATAATTGCTTTGATTAAAATAGTTTATTTGAAATTAAGCATACATCATCCTACATGCAGGAAAGGTCCCATTCCTCAATCATATGTAGGCAATTAATTCCTGCTGGAGAGCATCCAGCTCAGAGTATAATTATAAGCAATAGCTGAGAACCATCAAACTCTATTGCATTGAACCATGAAGGAGAGAAAGTATGAGAAGAGAACACAGGTTTTGTAGAGATATGAAAGCCGAAAATAATTGGCCTGCAAGCTGAGTGCAGATGCCTCACCATGTCATAAACTGTGCAGAGTAGCCCAGTCATAAAGGAATTAACTGCTGAACTCCAGGCACCACTACTGACTGTAATAACCAATTCAGAATCAACCTGTCTGTCTTTTTGTTTCTTTCTTTCTTGTAGTGCAAATTTATTGTATGCCAACAATAAGTAATTAGCTTAAAGTAAGTTGGTAAAATTCAGACGGTTGAAATCTATAGGAATGAATTAATTTTGCCATATCATGTGCAAAGTTAATTAGAAGTTGGGAACATATGGAATAAAAACTTTAGGGCATTCAGTTCATATGAAATTAGGCATTGATACAATCTTCTCCAGAAAAGGCAAAAAATTAAATGCAGAAAGCATTAAAAAAAAAAAAAAAAAAGTCAATCCTGTATTACAATGGTAAAGAACAGAGTGATCTTTTGTAAAATATATAAATATATTTTTGGCAGTGACTCCTTCCCTTTTTGTCTGCCAAGTCTTATGACAGTGTACATAAAACCAACTGTAAAAAAAATCTTATAATTAGAGTACTCATCATCTTGCATTAAAAATTGGTACAAAAAATAAATGCCTTTAGTGGATAGCACTTAACTCCAGCTGACAGTAGGCTCAATCCTACATGTTTTACTCATAGCTTTAGTGCTGGTGACATCAGTGACTTTTGTACAAGGCCAGCAGGGCTTGCCCTGAGTCGTGTTTGCACAGAGGGAACAGACAGAAAAAAACTACCTTTAAGGATAATTATAATATAACCCAAGTAAAATCTCTGAAGTTCCTGTTGAAGAAAGGCATCGTCTTTCCTGTGAAGGAATCGTGTTCAAAGACCCTTTTGTACCTGTACGCTGAAATACACCAAAGTGTAGCCTCATTTTACATACTCTGTGTATGTAAATGTCCTCATTTTACATACTCTGTGTAAAGCATTCCTGTATCAGCATTCCTTGGGATGGCACACCCCCAGTGAAGGGCAGTGCTCTGCACAGCACCCTCAGCTCAGTGGGAAACACACTCTCTGCATCGTGCTGCAGTGATTTGTCACAAGAAAACGTCCCTCTCTGAAATCCTACAACTACTAATTGGGGGTGGGGTGTGCTCTGCTGATTGTGGCCACTGCCAACAAAAACCTAAACTGTCCCACAGACCATACCAGGAAATAACCAGAGAAAGGGAGGAAAAAACCCACATGATCTTGCTCTGTCTTACTGACACCACTTTGGAATAGCTCTGTTGAAAGACCCCTTTTGCTGGCCACAGCATGTCCCTGGCAAAATAGAAAAACACCTGCTTGTAGAAACCTATACCTTTGCCTGTTAACATGTTTGAATGGGCACCTCAGGAGGGCTGCTGGAGTTTGTGATCTGCAGTTTGCTCTGCTTCACCACACACCTGCAGCTCCTGGTGCTCCCCGGTGCGAGTCGCTCCCGCAGGCAGCTCCCGGAATGGTGCTCAGCCACCTTCCAGCTGGCTGTTTGCCACCCAGCCTTGTGTGCAATGCTGCCTGCCTTAATATGCTTTGCAGACAGATTTCAGACCCTCTTTCCCTTTTTTTACCTTGCTATAAAATCAGCAGAAGGAGCTGCTCTAAGCCTTGCATCTTTGAGCATCAGCATCAAACTTTGTTTGTGTTTTGAGAACACATCTTTATTCACTTCTGTTCTTGATTGTCTCTAATTCATCCAGGCTTACCTTAAAAATACTTTGCATTCAGTAGCACATTTTCAGTGCCATTTATTTACCATTTTTTCACCATTTAAATAAAAGCTGGAGAAACAACCATCGCAATTAACAGCACGTATTGTTTCTCTAAGACAATCCTTGTAATTAGTATGTTAATTTCCCACAAATATGACCAAAGCTATATTAGCAACCAGTATTACCGTATGTTTCTGGAAAGAAAATAATCATCAAGTCGTTTAAGAGTCTCCTGGGAAAGGAGAACAGAAGATCTGATTTAAGACAATATCATGTCTTGAGAAAATTACACTATGTCCCCATCATATTTTTATCTATTATGGTGCTGTCTGCTGATGCATTTCCATTTGAAGAGTGTTATAATTTATCATGGAAGTAGAGGTCTATTGAATTGAGGCTAGTTAAGTGCCAAGAAACAGAACATCAGAATTTGCTGAATGTGGGACAGAAAGTTGACCCCTAGATAGAGGTGGAGTCAGTTCTGTCAGAACAACTAGTATGTTATTATCAACCCTCCACACAAGTTGTGCAGCTTTTCTCTCTTTTTGGCAAGCAAATTGGGACAGTAATTATTTGATAAGGTTTTTTAAAAGCATCACTGCAGTGTATTCTTTCTCTACTTTTCTACATTGCAGTGCAGCCCAAATTTGCTTGTCATTGCTGCATGTTAAAAAATCCAGGATCTGTCCAAAGGAAATATCCTTGGAGTTGGCACAGACATCCTTCTGGGCTTCTGTAGCCTGGATAATCTTAGATATTTTTTTTGCTGATTCAGGTTCTCATGATGATAATTTCATCTTTTCTCACCGTGGAAACACACACATTTGTCATCCAAAGTATGGGGTGTAAAGGCAAGCAATGCAACGATGCCATATGCTGAGGAATCAATGTGAAAGGAATTTGGAAAATTGTAGCCTGATTTTAAAAGAGGAGGCCCTTTCTTGGCCCTTCAAAGTCCAGGTATTTCGCATCAAATGGGTGGGCTGGGAAAGGTTAGCCTGTTTAAAGTGTACTTGTTTTTCAGATTTCATAAGAATTCTCTGCTGTTTCAAGTTTTTTCAGTTTCTGTGCTTTATTATTTAGAACAACTTACTCCCTTAGTGGCATAAGGAAGCCTAGAGGAGCAAGTTAGGCAGAATCTAAATATATAGAATATCCTTTGGCTGTGTCAGCAACTCCAGCTCTTTGTTTTATAGGTATATAGGACTTTCTTGCAGAGACTAACCAAGGAAAAGGCTGAAAATCTACTTTAAAAGAACATGAACTTTTGAGAAGAAGTTCATAAAACCAGTCTGCAACCACGTCCCTTGCATGGCTACTCAAGCAGAATATTTTCTAGCCTTTTGTTCCTGTGAAACTCCAGTACATGTGCTGAAAATCTGAAAATTGCCTCTGGATTGGGGTGGTGAGTATTCTTTCATATGATTTGATTCTTTTGCAATAAGAATTTAAAAGGAAAATAGAATGCACTGCAGGCCCCCAAGAGCCAAAAATCAAAAAATGCCGCATTAAAGAGGCATGAACATTTGAATGAAAAATATCCCTTCACTAGAGTAGGACAGAAAAGGTTTGTTAATTCTGGTTTATTTTGTGGGATTGTGCACTTTGAATCTTAATGTTCCCCAAAGTTCTGCAAGATCAGGTTTTTCTATTTTCCTAATGAAGCAGTTTGATATTTCACATGAAGCCCATGGTGTTTAGTATTTGAATGTCTTAAGTATTAATACTAAAATGTTAAAAATCCAATGAACACAGTTGTCTCCCAAGCAAGGGTTATATTTTAAAAATAATATACTTAGACTGATCTCTTTTTTTCCTGAAAATTGTATTTATCTAGCTCAGATGCACATCTTTCTATAAACCCAAAGGCTTCATCCATAGACTATAAGAAACAGATACAAAGGTAAAGTTATCAGTATTATTAGCCATTTCCTGATTAAGAAAAAGCAGATTTGACAATATTTTCTTGCATTAACATAGTCTAAATATTAGAGTTAAATATGAATTCAACACCCGTGTTGATGAAGGTCTGTCGTGAGCCAAGCTATTTCTGGACAGTTCACTGTGGTAGCTCATGGCTGACTCATTTAGGAGACAAGATGAAGAGGGTTTTTTTGACTTGCATGACACAGTATTGTGTGTAATTATGTCCTTCTTTTTTTGCATTTGAGGAGTATTTGACATTTGTATTTTGAGCCAATGACATTTCCATGAGATCCAGTTCTCTGATACCACACTGACTTCAAGTCACTGTGGATCAGCTGAGGTAACTACGGGGAATATGAGAGGAGTCATCCCACTAACTTTTGCCAACTCGCAAGTTCAGGGCATTGTCTTCTGGGTAAAAGAACTTATTGTTAATGTATTTTAACAATTTATTTTCAAACTCTAGGGTTGGTGCTGATTTTAGTTGCAAGTTTCAGTTTCCCCCCTCCCCAAAACAAGCTAATGTCATAAAATTTCTGTCTTTTACTCCATAATGCATATTAAAAGAAAACTCTATTCTTTAGAACTAGAGTCCACAAAGAAAGAGTGTGAATCTTTTAATTACAAAGACATTATGGGATGCAATTCCATTGGATTAAGGCAGTGTTTGTACCATGGTTGGCCTAATTTTACTGATTTGGTGTCATAAAATGATAACACCTTTCTTTTTGAATTGAAATGTGATTGTGCTAAAAATACTTTGTAACATACAACTCAAGCCTAGATTCCTTCTCTGAGAATTTGTTATGGATATGAGCACACCAACAATGCAGCCCAAACTTACCACTTGACTCCACAAACTGATTTTAGATCTGAGCAAAGTGTGCAAAATTGGTGTGCTGCATTGTCCTAATCAGTTTAACTTCATTGTGGAAAATGAATTTATGATAATATACCAGAGAACCATTATGCATTTGACCTTATTAAGCTGGAGTAGAATCAAATCGTATACTATTGACCTTAACCTTGGCTCACTGTGTAGATGAATGAAAATAATTGCACTGCTGAAAATAATCAAATGGCTGCACACAGCTCTGCAGATTGAATGGACCTTGGCTCAGTGTTATTAGGAATGATTTAGCCTATAGAAATAGAGTTTTGTAATTAATGAAGAACAAGGACAGGAAAAAAAATAGTACTCCACCAGCTGCCTTTAAGCAAAAGTAGATGGGTGCAATTGCATTAGTAGATAGTTGTTATAACTATTGAGATTGGTTTTAAAGGCTGAAACAGAAGAAATGCATGGCTGGATGGAGATGTAAATTATGGCTAGAGACCTAGAATGAGGTGTGTTTGTAACCCAAATTAGACAAGTAACTAAGGAATCCCTAACTATTATTCCAATTAAGAAAATGGAGCGACTGAGACTTGCAGCTTGTGTGACTTTGGTGGAAATTTGTCTCAGGCACTGTAAAAAATAAACCAAAAAAGCGGGAAAGATGTCTTTCCTGAGGTCAATGAAAATATTCCCACCTTCATTTTGGGAAAAAAAAAAACGTATTTACAATTGATGCTGCTGGACAGTGGAACAGTGTGTGGATGTGTGTTTGTGGCCACTTAGGTGGAAGGGCGTGCAGTCCTTCTTGTTCCAGAACCACAAAACCAACAGCTCCAAGACCCAGAAACCCTATTCCAGGGTCTGGCATTTAAGTGGCACGGTCTCCTGAGGCCGACTGAGGCTTGATTTTAAACCTCTTACTTAACAAAAATAATATTTTGCATGGTTGTTGGGTTTTTTTCCTCCTCCAACTGATATTTTTTCTTCCAGAAGGGATAAAGATTCAAGTTCTGCTTTGTCCTATGAATTTAATTAGTATTGGATTGATGTAATTGAGAACAGAATTTGTCCTGTGCTGCTTAAATTAAATGAGAGCTCCATCAGGCTGATTCTTTCATATTACAGTGCATCTTCATTACAACATCATTTAATTCTCTCAGAAATTTCAACCCTTTATTTCTTTTCTCATGCAGAGTATCACTCTGATACCACCACTCAGGTAGGGGCATTTTACTCCTTCCTTCACAGAATTTGGCTACTCCAAAAAAAGAAAAAAAAAGAGTTGGGGTCATCCTTGATGAATATTTCACACTGTGCTTTTAATATTAATGCTGCAAGTTTTCATTGACAAGGTTTCATGACTAGCACAAGCATGCTGGGAACACTTTTTATGGCGAAGCTGTGCTGCTCTATGTTTACTGCCCAGCTGATAGCATGAAAGGGGGACACATTGGCTGCAGAGCCAATACACAGCTGGCCTCCTTTGCTGAAGTGTTTTCATGAAAAACACATGAAGTTTTAATTATAAGCAGTCTGAAATATTTATGCTGT
Organism: Edolisoma coerulescens; assembly: GCA_013397115.1. Classification (NCBI taxonomy): domain Eukaryota; kingdom Metazoa; phylum Chordata; class Aves; order Passeriformes; family Campephagidae; genus Edolisoma; species Edolisoma coerulescens. The sequence continues at coordinate 1,703,967 of VWZW01004141.1, forward strand.
TTGAATTTCCTCATTCTTGTACAGAAACAAGACAAAAGTTCTTTTGAAATTTGATGATAGAAAGTATTTGACACCAACACAGTTGTGCAGTTGTGGTGCCTAATTAATTGGTCTAAGTAATTATGTTGTTAGGTTTTCTATTATTGTATTCTCTGCTTAGTGATACCTTATGCCAAGAAGTATAATTGCTCAAAAAGACATGGAAGCAATAATCCTCCCCTGCTCCTTCCATAGCTCTCTTCTTCAGTTCAAAGAGAGTTTGGTCCGTGGTGGGAATTGGCATCACTGCACATGGGTGCTTCTTGGAAAGAGGTCCACAGCTCTGAGTGTGTCACTTCAGCATCTCTTTCAGTGTTTGATGATACATTTACCATCTAACATCCCTTCCTGCCCTTAAACATTCACATTAGAGCTTTTAAAGGCTTAGCTAAGCTCACAGCTATTTTAATATCACAGCTGGCACCATGATGCTGTGGTTACCTTTGTAAAAAGTCTTTGTGGTTAGCAGAGACACCCACCAAGAGACAGGACCTGGGGTTGTGCCCTGTGGAGCCTTGAAGCTCTCCTGTTTGCCCAGCCAGCTAAGACTCATTGGCTAGAACTGGTGAAAAGAGAAGATGATATCCTAGAGGTGACCAGGAGACAAGACATGCATTCCACACCAACACATGCTTTGTGGTTTTGTGACCTTATGGCAATATGAAGCATAGAAACATTTTCTCCCCTTTCTAGAGAAAATAACTGATCATTTGAGTGATGTGTATGTGTTCATGTATGCCCACCCTCTTCTGCACACATACATATATGTAAATTCTCTTTTCCTGGTTTGCTTGGAATGGCTACTGAGCCCCTTGTTAAGCCTCCCTCTCTTAAGGGCTGCGGGCTTAAGTCTGTCTGGATCAGACCCTGCAGGGAAACTAAATGAAAGAAAATCTTAGGTGCACAGACCATTGTAAATTCAGCAGGACTCTTGAGAAATGTTATTGAAGTTATGCACTCAGCTTCTTTCATGCATTTGAACTCTCATCTTTACAATTGCTCTGATTTTCAGACCAGGTACCATCAGCTGAAAAGTGATTCTTCTTCACTTTTTCCCTCTCATGGCATGTTCCTAGTCTGAGAGAATGAATCAGTGCTTCCTGATGGAATGCAAAAATGTGATGAGTAACAAGGAATTGTCGGAAAGAACAGATTATCTTAGAGATGGAATTTAAAAATAAGGAATAAACAAATGAACAAATCCAGAAACATGGATACATGTGTAAACCACCACTGACTTGTCTAATTCAGAACTGCAACTTCTGCAAGATGGAGAATCTGCCACTGTGCAATTAACTAAGTTCAATAACAATTCCATTTTCTGTCCTTCATTAAAGTAACATCAGAAAAAGTGTCTACACTGCAGACTCAAGTGTACTGTAGCCATATCTGGGTTTTAAATGAGCTGTCTTGGATACTGGGAGTCCTTGCCAAGGTCAGGTTGAATTAATCTTCCTGATCTCCACTTTGTCATGGCTATGCAGCTCTCATTTCCCAGACTAGCTCATATAGTATTAACTTGGGTATCTTCTAACTACACTGTTTTCCACGTTACAGATATATATATATATATAATCAGTGTAGTTTTTTCACTCAGCCAAGAAAAATCCAGCTGCTTATGGTACAGTCCAGTCAAAATGTTTCCTGTTCTTGCAAGTCCCATAACAGTTCTTACCCACCTTAGACCCAAGATGCATGCAGTAGTAAAAATACCTGGATTTTTATCACGTGTCCTCAAATTTGTTGCCTGATAAGTAGAGGTTTGCTGAGTGGTTTATTTTTCTTTCTCTTTTTTTTGTCTGATCACTGTTTCAGGACTACCTGTCCCTCATAGCTGAACGTCTCCTTCATTTACCTTGTACTCTTCCATAGGTCTTCTATAGATTGCAGGATTTGATAATCTCCCTCCCATCCTGCCACATGACTTGCTCTAGCTCAGAGCTTGGATGCCCCTGGATGTCCAGTGTCACAAATGGAACAGACAGACTGCCTGACAGCCCACTTGATTAGTGTGGATGTGAGCATTTTAATTTGGAAAGAAGAACAGGGTATAGAAGTTCATTTCTAGATACTTTTCACTGACTGTTCAAAAGGTTAAAAAATGGAGCAGTGAACTGGTGAAATAAAAAGTGAATACACAGTGAGTATGAAACAATAGGATCAAGGGGAAGTGGGGGAAAAGACCAGCAAAAAACAAGTAAACATGATTCACCATTAACACGAGTTAAAAAAATATGTTTTTAACCTCATAAGAAACACTGCCACCAAAGTACCCAAACAACTGCAGTGCCTCAATCTAAAGAATCATTTCTGCACTGTGGCTTTTCTTGCAATAACACTGCCTGTACAACTATCTGTGCAACTGGGTGATCGATTCCACCTGTGATTATTTGATGATTTCTTTATTTCACAAGGCCTTTATCTCAGGTGCTTTCTCTCAATAAGGAAGTGGGGATTTTAGTGCTAATTAAGTAATTTTTCTTTTATTGCTTTCAAACATTTTATTTATTTATTTATTTTAGTTAAAAAGAAATAGCAGCACCATTGGAAGAAGCTTTACAATTGCCATCGTCTCTTCTCCACCAAAGAGTTTCCGAGGACCAATTAATGATGCACTTCTCTCTAATAAAAAAATATTGCTTTATAGTTTCATAGAAAACCTACTCAATCCAAAGCTGTGAAGTGCGATTGACTGGGGAAGGATATGAATTAATCACAGGACATTAATAAACATTTACAAGGGCTATAAGCAATGTCATACACAGAACATTGCATAGGTTGAGCATCTGACTGAAAAAAGCCCTGAGGCTCTTGGATGAATAATCAGGATGTTCTTATTTCCTGACACAGGTCTTGATGTTACTTTCCTCCTTTTTTAAGTTGGTTTTCTTTAAAATGAGTTCCAATCTTTTTATCTAGCTCCCAAATAATAATTTAAAGCTTCGTGAATCTTGATAAACACGATTCTCTGTGGCTAGAAGTCCATCCTTAACGACTTTGCCTGCAAGTTATGGTCTAGAGTTAGAGCTTTGCAGGTAGGAAGCCCAATTAGAGGGTTTCCTGAAGGGCTTGATGTGCTTGAGTGCCCCACAGTGTAAAAAGTCTGCTCATTCCTGTGGTGCTAAATCCTTCAGCCTGTTGTTTTGGGGAAGGAAGAACAACACGTCAAGAAAATGATGCTGACCTTCTGCCTTGCAGGCAACCTCAGAGACAACAGACTCAGTAGGAGAGTGGATCCTCGAGGTGGAGAAACCTGTCTTTTAGCAAGACTTAAGATATTAAGTGTGCCCTCACAGTCATTTTCTATGCAAATATTTTTCAGCCTCTTTTTAAATTAAAACTCCATTTGCTACATGCAGCTGTTTAAGTCTTGCAGACTGAAAAATTTCGTCAAACTCATGAATTTGTAACACAAAAATACATTTGATAATGCCTTTCATTCAGTTTCCTTTAATTTCATAACGCTGGCACAATAAGACACAGTAAAACATGATACATTTCTTGTTCCTGTACATTGATGTGAAAGCAGAATGCAATGAATATAAAAGACACTGTAAGCAAGATCATTGCAGAAAGGCCTATGGCTCATAATTTCTTATAGTGGGTTTTTTTTTCTGTAAAGATTCATACAAGTTTCACTTTTAATATCTAAATATCTCAAAGACTTTTTTCTCCCCCCCATTTTTCTCTTTCCAATTTGTGAGAGTTCTTCTGTTTGAGCAATGCCTGATGATCTGTGCTGCTTCAGCCCTTCAGGCCATCAGCTGTGGGTCTAATGCCTTATACATTTCCAGTGGGATCACTGGGAGCAATTTCTCACACTTCAGTCTGTGCTGCTGCATTAGTATAGCAAAGATATAGTACCAGTGAGCAGAGGTTTTATAAATGAACACCCAATATTAAACACTTTTAGACCATAGTGCATTTGGGTCATGGTCAGCAAAGCTGGACTTGATTTGAAATGGTCACCTTGTGATAAAAACCTCCTTATCCTACTCATTGTATTTCCACTTGCAATGCAGGGCTGCACAGAATATAACCTCAGGTCGTGCAGTTTTGGAGAGGGCTTATGTGATACCACCTACTTTCCCATCTGCACTTATTCCTTTTTATGGAGGACAGTGCCACAGAAAGAACCTCTGTGTGTTTTGGGTTGTGGTTTTCTAAGAGTATTTCAGAGTTGTCTTGATTCTGACACTTATAAATGAAATCTAACATATATTCAATTCAAAATACTACTTCCTTCTGCTCTCTTCATGCTCCTGAAGATCTGCTTATGGAGAGTAGTATCTTACACTATCCCTAGAAAAGCCATATTGATTTCAGGAGCAGAACCAGAGAGGTGAGATATTTACAGAACAGCTGCAGAGGATTTTGAAAGAGGTCTCCCCATTTTGACTTCATGCAGTACTGACATCTTTTAGATGTAGTAGAGAAATCATTCTATAACAAAACACACTGATCAAACTCTCAGGAGAAGCAGTGAGGTTATATAAGGTTGCATCCATTACCCAAAAGCTGGATAGAAGATGTAGATTTCTATGTTCCTTGGAAGGAAATGTTTTATTTCTAGAAGATCAATTACATATATTTTATGAGCCTTATGGTGGCTTATAGCTGTTTTGGTTATTTTTAAATACCACCCCTCCCCCAATAACTAGAAAAATGACACCCCGATTCTCTGTGGTCACAAAGGATCAATATTCACTAGGCATTGCATCAGAATTTAGCATATTTTCTCAAATGCTGCATGTAAAGAATGTGCCAGCAGAATTGATTTAAGGCCACTTATCAACACATGAACAGCTTACTTTTACATTCACGTGTAAGATACATCACAGTCTTTTATATCTGATACATCATGAAGTGTGTTTTTCTCTGGCTTGTTTTCTAGTCACCCAGGAACAGAGCTGTCAAACCACCTAAAATGAAACTCTCCCTGGCATTTTGATTTCTCAGCTTTGTAACCTGGCAATTAAGTGTTAACCTGCCTGGCTTAGCACTGTGTTGCATCAGTCATACAAGGGTGAAACAGGTTAGATTTACTCATTTCTACAACCAATTACCAGACATCTCATTCACACACGCATTCTATTCGCAGCCATTACATGGTTCATTTCATAGAAGACTGCATTTGTGCTGCTGTGTTTATACTTTATTTTGCCTATGGATAGGGAGAAATGTTGTTCTGCTGAGTACTTTCTCATCCTGTCCTTAGCAGATTGCACATGCCTCCACAATTTATTTGAAATGAACAAACAAAGTCAACAAAACAAACAAACAAACAAAAGCCCCCAAACCCCCAAACCACAAAATAAAGTTACTGGTGCTTTCCAAATACCTTGAGGAGTTGTTATCTCCAGCAGCAGAAGCTGTAGTATCCAGTAACTGCTACTAATATGCATATGCCAACACTAAAAGGGAAAAAATGCAAATGTTTGTCAAAACTGTGAATTATTTAAAAATACTATTCTGTCCTACTATCTGGAATATAGAATTTGGATCTTCTCACTACCACAAGAACATCTTAAAACATCTTCCCTGGTCATGGATATGGACCTTCTCTAAAATGATGTCTGTGGTAGAGGATCTTCTTTCTGCAAGACCTGGGCTTTGTGTGGCAGACTCTGATGGGAGGGAGACACCTTCTGTAATGTTTTATTGGGTATTATTAATATTTGGCATAACTAAAAATCCTTCACCGTTACCATGTGAGATGACACTCATGAAGACATCTGTACATCTATTATCTCAGCCCTCTGGTGGATCCAGGTGATGTAAGGGATGAGCCTAATTAGTCCAAATCAAAGCAGTACCAAGAACAAGATGTGTGTGTTCCCAAAGGAGTACCACAGCTGGGCTGAAAAATGTGTCTTCACTACCACAGAAATTGAAGTGTGAAGTCTTATACTTCATTTTAGAAGTAGTCATGGGTGCCTGATGAGATACTAGGAAAACTTCTGGATGCCTAAGTGGCAAAATGAAGATTTATTGGTCATATTGCTGACATTTGACTTTTGAACATCTGAGGAGTTATGACTAAGCTTAAAGAATGAAGCCTTGACTATTTTGGGTTCACCACTCCAGACTCACTCCTGCATTCCACTGCCAAACTTCTGCTGAGATCACTGAGATTTTCTTGTGCATAAAGAATGCAAGACCAAGTTCCAAAGAAATGTTTGAAGAGAATCACTGTAAGACTGCTTTTGTAAAGTATTTTGTCTTCATTTCAACCAAATGCCTGACTTCTCTTCTTCCTTGATTCTCACTACTTATGAAAAATGAATCAGATTCATTTGCACTGTTGAGCACTTCCAAGAGATTTTATTACACATTTTTATGTGCAAGGGCCATTTTGAAGAATATATGTGCTCTCATGTTTAGTGCCCACTTTAGTTTCTCTTCCTGGCAGTTACAATTATTTACCAAAGTTTTCCAGACTGTGCTTAGAAAAGAGGTAATAAAAACACAAGGTGAAATCCTGACTCCATTAAAATAGAAAAGAACTCTGCTACTGATTTCAGCAAAGCCTCTGTCTCCACAGCACACTTTTCTTTGATTCTTGCTAGAATTAGAGGTGCTTCATGTGCAGTCAACTCATTCAAAAGTCTAATTCTCTTCTGAGGTCCTTTTTACAAGACGTTACAGTTCCTAAAAAAAAAATACCAGGTTTTAAAAGCAATGCAAAGTACACCCCAAAGTACCGCAGAAAACTTTTATTTGTGTTTAACAGCTTTCGAAATACTTTAAATACTGCACTTTTCAAGGTAACAAATGGGAATTCAATACTCACTCTAAAGGGAATTTGACTCATGCAGCCTTGGTAAGACTATTTACCTGCAAATTCTTTGTGGCTACTCCATTGTCAGGGAAGTTTTTGACTTTGTTACACGTCATGTTAAGCTGCATTGTACCTCAAAATCACTGACATATTACCACAGCTGTTCCCAAAGAATGGATACCATCCCAGTGGATGTCAGTCTCAGCAGAGATCACCAGCACAGTTCTGTACATGTGATTCCTGTGGAGCAGAAAACAGGAAAGCATGTTGTACATGAGCAGAGAGAAGCCTGGCCCTCAAGAGAGGCAGAGTCATTAACTCAGATTACAAAGTATATGAGAAATTATGGTACCATGTGGAGGCAGAGCTTAAGATTGAACAGATGCAGAATTTTTGGTTTAGTTCAAGAAATTTAAATATTTTAATTCAAGTTATTCCAAAATCTCACCCCACTAGTCTTGCTTTTCAATCAGTTCTTAATGAATTCAGTATTTGTAATATTTTATCATCTTATGAAAATATAGAAAAAAAGTCTTTTTAGGAAGTACATTTTCTGCTAAATAATATTTAGGTGGAAAATTGCCACTAAGTCTTAATGACATCTGACTCTGGCATTACTTAACAGACCTACCTGGAAAAGTTCAGCTCCTCTATTTAATTCTGTGCCGTCGCTCCTTTGCTGCTCTGTCTCTGAGGGCTCAGATGCAGCCTAGTCTCATCAGTGAGATTTCATGATGCTGAATTTCAGTCATAAACATTAATTACTTTGTATTTTAATAATCTTAGGCTGGCAGAGTTATGTAGGAATAGTTTCAGACACTCACCATACAGGATGTGCATTAGATTTCTTGCCTTTTCTCAGCAATCGCCAAGTTGCTGGCAGGCAATAGCTTCAGATAATTTCCATCTAATGGTTTGATATCATATAAAGAACAAAGGAAAGTTGTAATGAATCATAAAAGACATTTTCATTGTCCCAGAATAAACTGGATGCAGTTATTGAATGAGAAAGTTCAGCGCTATTGTATTCTGCAAAATTTCACTGAATCACAGCTCACAGTATCCTATGCCCTCAACTAAGCATGAGTAGGAAAGAGATTTATGAAGGAAAAGCAATAATAAAAACTCTGAACTTGCCAGATTTAAAAAATGCATTGGGATCAACACTGGACTCCACTTACTAAAATAATTGCAGCCCTAGTCCATTTGATGGCATCTTATCTCTTATACAGAGGAGAAAAAAGATAGAAATAAGAACAGAACTAAGTGTATGGTTTGTCATGGGTGACCAAATGTCTGAGTTCTATCCTGGCATTAAAAGTGAATACAGAGCTCTGACAGGTGGATTGCCTCTAATGTAAAAGCACTAACTTCTATAGCTGCAGGCATATTGTTAAAATCTGGGCTTTTATCACACCTCCCATTTCCATTTTTTCAATTCTAATCCAAAGGCTCATTGATTTTGCTTGTCTATGGTAAGGACACTCCAATAAACAATGAGGAGAAAAATGCAGTCTTACAAAAATAAATAATCAGCTAGAGCAGTGCAGTGAGATGAATGCTTAAAATGTTAAGACCATCAGTTTTCTAAGGGAGCAATTCTGTAAGTATTACTTGGTCACTGAAGTCAACAGTACCATTCTAATGAGTAAAATTTTTGATTGAATCCCAGCTTTGAGCTTCCTATCAAAGGAATTTTCTTTCAGTTACTCAGTAACACTCATTATATTCATCACATTATGTTACAAGAACGTAGAAATCAACACCCTCTGCTCAGATGAGCTCGTGGTTATTAGACTGAGAGTGAAGCTTCTTGGTGAGGAGGAGATACTGATTTAGGAGAAACAATAGGGAGAAATTTGAGCAAGATTTTTGCTAGGAAGGTGATGTTTTGTATGTTGCTGTTGGCTTTGTCTTCTTATTACACTGAAACTTCCACAATCTATACCTCAAGTTCTCCAACTATTTCACTCAATTCTGGACAAAATTTCAAAAGACATCCTTCGACTTTATCTGTGCTGCTTTTAACCCTTGTACAGCTGCAAAAAGAGGGCTCTTCATTGCAGGCATGGGTGGTATGAAGAGGGATTTTTCCATGACTCACGTCTGCTTTTCATCTTCCTTTGAGTTACCCCTTCCATGAGACCAAACTGGTCATGGAAAACTTGCAGGAAGATGGCATCACATTCCTTCCATCCACACTGCTATAAAGACTTTATATGTGCTGTAAATTCACATCACTCTTCATTATATTTTAAACCTTGAATGTTATTATCTAGCCTGAGAAAAAAAAATATTGTTCTGATTTTTCTTCTTCTAGAAAGATGAGATGGATCTCAAATACTTTACTGCCTTTTAAGTGCTTATAAAAGCATAACTACAAAATAATATTTTATGATATGCTCAGCATTATTTTCCTTCCCATATACTGCTCTTGCTGACTTGGGCAAAAAAGTTATGCAGGCCATGAATGGAAATAATTTTTCATACGTGAGAAGAGAGAAGTATTGGCTCTTGCTCTGTCTTATACCTGGTGGCTCAGGTCCAGTTGTCTCCCAGAAGTTATGAAGTTTGTTCTGGTAGGAGTACTCAGTCCTATCTTAGCAGTTCAGGAAGCATGGACAAAAAAATGTTTACATGGAAGCCACTGTAAAATTATCTCAGAGGCAGAAGAACTGGGATCAGATGGATAACTGGTCTTACCCTGTGTAACCATTTTTATCTTTCTTTGCTCGGTCACACAAAATATCTAAAAAAAAAACAGATCAAAAAATCCATAGAGGTCTTTTTATTGACTCATAAAGTGCTTCATGCCTATGCAAATGACACTAATATTACTGAAATGGCTCACCAGTAAATGGGCAACCTAGTTTTCAAACCAGTATCATTCTTAAAAATCACAACAATACAAAAAACAGAACAATATCATTCTTGCGAAGAATGGGGGAGAAAAATCACTATACACAGAGCTGTTTAGAATTACAGGGTGTTGTTTGACATGGTAGATACTGTGCTTACTATGAAGAAAATAAATTTTTTTAATTCATGGGCATCTAGTAGGAAAACTGAATGATCTGAAAGAATATGATAAAAACTTTATCTCCCTCTTTCTGAAGTCTGTATTGATTTGGATTAGATCCTGTGTATATTGCATGATAAACAGATTTGTATTTATTCTTTTGTATACTATGCAGAGCATCAGAATGCAAAATCAGGTGTGATTAAGCTTTATGGATATGGTCTTATAGTAATGCAGCAGGCACGCTAAGCCATTCACTGGAGAGAATTGTTACTAGGAGAAGATCCATTACATCTTTATAGAGAGAAATCATAAGCCCATACTTCACACTTCTGTGCAGGCATTAACAATAAACTAGATAGGAAATCATTCAAAATGACATGAAGGAAAATAATTTTATGATCACTAGAGGACCTTGAAGAGACTGAGAGTTACACTTGTAAAAATTACAATGAGAATACATCCTTTACAAATGTCTTGTAAAAGGAAAAATTTATTATCATTGTTATATTTTGAGGACCTCATTTTCCTGGTGATTTTTAGTAGCTCTGCTCCTAGTGGCAGTTCTTTTTTTATTATAATATTTTTTTTGATCTTTGATGGAATGATAGATCATTTTCACATGTTTGACAAGGACATAAGAATGAATGGGATAATAAAAATTGGGAAATTGCTGTTTATTGATAACAAATCTCATATTTACATCCCACTTTCAGTAACCCATGAAAGGGAGGACATGTTTATATAGACAGCTGTCATCCGTTTTTTATAAAACTCAACAGCTGTTCACTACTATACAGTTATTGCACTTTTGGTCAGGGCCAGGAAATAAGTGTTTTGATTGGAACTGCCAAATGTCTTTAGTTAATCCAAATATGCATATCTGAGATTTAATATGACCAGAAGTGTAACTTCTCTTTGGGTTAAAAATTAAAAATTATCTTTCACAGTTTCAAGAGGGTAGAACTATGACCCTGTATCTCAGTTGAGATGACACACAGCTTTGGGACTGGCTCATGGACAGTTTCCATCTTACTGTTTTACCTGTTGTGGCCCTTTCTTATGAACTTATGAGGCATTCACAGAAGAAAATTTAGTATCTGCATCTGCAAAGAGCAGGAAACTTCTCAAGAGAGAAGGAACACAGTCATCTCTGTACTAATTCACTTATATGAATATACATCAATATGCTTCTTTATTTGAGAGCATTTTGCCCTTTATTGTCAAAGGGAACTCCACAGGAGAATTTGCCCTTTGGTGTCTATTGTGCTTTTCCAATCACAAACCCAGCATGAGCATAAAAGCACTTAGGTATAGGATTCTAAGTTCTTACAATTTCTAATGAGTACTCAGAAAAATTGTTTATTTTCATGTCTACATGTCTCTTGCCTACCTAATGTAGTAACTGTGGGCAAGTTTAAGAGTGGAAATTCTAACTTTGGGGTTGGGTGAGAACCTAGCATCTGCTGTTTGAAAACATGAAAGGAATTTGCAGGTGGCAGCCAAAGCTCATATGTAAATATCTATATTGTCCACTCCATAGATGAGTTAACACAATAGTAGGATGCAGGGGTTCTGCTCTTTCTTGCAGAATAATATATCTGCCCTCCCTTTAACCTCCCCACGCTCTAAACTCGGCCTGCTGAAGTCAATAGCACTTAAGGCAATAGCTGCAATGAATCGCATTGAGGTCAGTGGCAGTGTGCTTCTGTAAAATTGGCATAACCTTCAGAAGAATCGGTCCCAGCATCTTTACCTGTCAGCTGTCTCTTTTCTTCCACCTCCTTCCAGTGACAATGACTATGGGAGACTTGCACTCCAGGGAAAAGTTATCTAACACAGACAGGGGGAAAGGAAAGGCTCAAGGACAAATGTTACAGTCAGGCTTATAAATCTCTGCTGAGACAGGTAAATAAGAAGATGTTCTACCAGAGAGGTGACCCTTAGTGAGTAATGAAACTTCTTTGAGGCTAAGTAGGCAGTGTGTATCAGTTAATTAATGTATAATGGAATTTCCAGTTGTGGTTTTATGAATATGCAGGGTTCTTCCTTCTACTCCTTATACCAAGATACCCCTTGGAGCAAGTTTTTCTTTAAATTACAGTGATTTAAGTCTGCAAAAATAAAAGAACAAAAATATAGAAAATAGGAACACACAAATCTCAAGATAGATTCTTATGCACGTAATATTCTGACAGAGTTTATCCATTTTGAGATTTGTACATGTATCTCCTTCTCCTCCCCCAACTCTCACATCTTTAACACATTTCTCCAGATAGTGGGGATATGCTGGTGCTGTTTTTAATGGGTGCAAGACTTGAAGGGGGCAAGTTTTTCTTGTGAAGTTTTTTATGGTGACCCAGGTAATGCTGTGAGCAAGCCCCAGTGCTGGCAGATGGATGAAGCCACAGTCCCTTTAGTGGAGTCTGAGTTAAGTAGCTGGTGGTCTGACGTTATCTGATAACAAGAGGCACATGAGGTGGCAACAAGGCACCTCTCTGCTCTTCTCAACCTTTAATAGACTTTCCCATTACTATACATTGTGAGCATTAGCAATTTTTGTTGTCTATTACCAAATTATAAATTACAGTTAAGCAGGATAGGTTTTAACCATGAAAAGTATTAAGAGAAAAATTGCTCTAATTTTACAATAATTTCCATCATATAAAGAGAAGTATGTACGAAACTTTCAGAAAGTCTATTCTCTGTGTGCAATTAAATTATTTATATGGTGTATAATTAATATGTTCGGTGATTTTGGTAAAAAGGCTTAGCTTTTAATCCTTCTCTAAAGATAAGAGATCACAGGAATGAAATGCAAATTTGAGGTCTTATTTTATGTTTGTATAATAATATCAAGCACTTTTCACTGTGGATGATTCTCAAGAAAAAAACAACAAGAAATCCAGAAATCCCCACAGGCTAATGATTACATTATCAATGCAAGCAAATTCCTCAGCACAATGCTGAAAGGCTTAGGCATAACAGCAGTTCAGCGCTGTCTGAATCCATAGTGTAGCAGATCAGCTGTCAAAATACCTTCGTTTCCCATAGGTAATTTGGATATCTAATAGGTGTAGCAACTAAATGCTCTAAATCCATTTATTTAAGGAAAAATCTTCCCTGTTTCAGAGGCCACAGAGGCCCCAAATACTGCTGAACTGCCAGTTTTATTACAAGAAGCTGGACAGAGTGAGAGAGACAGACAGACAGACAGATTGCAGATCTCCCATGGCCTTTGGCATCAAAATCTGCAGGTGAAGAAGAAACGTCATGACTGTGATCTGCAAAGCGTGTGAAGCTATTGGCCATACACTCAGAAAAGGGATTAAAAAAGGCCAGTAACAGAGCAAATCCTGAGATCTGCACGAGATGAGGTCTGACTGATTGGTGCATTTCCACCGATGCATGTACTCAAGTTGTGGAGTGGTGTGAAAATGTCCAACAGTGCTGTACATGCATGTCCCTGTGATGCACACTCCTGGCACTCGCTGCTGTTGCAGCTCACAGTTTGCCTCAGAGAGCAAATCAGCTTGGAGAGCCAGGCAAGCTTTTTAGTGAACTAATAAAATCTGATTTCTTACTGATCCACTTACTACTTTCTCTTATCATAATAAAGCAGCTCTCTTCCAGGCTCCCTGTAACCACATTCTTTTCAAGGTTTTTTTTTCCCTTGACAAGCATATTCTCTAACCCAAACCTCCCTGCCCATCCTGAGCAGGGAGCCTGCTGATCACAGGCCAGGCTGGGGCTGAAAGGCTCCCTGCTCACTCCAGGCTGCCTGGGGAGGGGAAGAGCAAGCTGGAAAAATAACTTATCCTGACTGCAGGGTGGACGTGAGTCCCACTGCTCCTGTGAGCTGCAATTTCCATGTAGGAGCTCAAGCCAGGAGACCTCTGTGTCTCTGTCAAATCCAGATGAGGTTGATGATGGATGTAAGGGTTGTGTTGTAGGCACAGACTAATATGCAGATGGACATCTACCCTACGTAAATCTCACTTTATTAGGAAAAAGATCTTAAAATGTCCTCAGGTTTCGACTGTCTTTAAAAACAAGTCTAATTCTCCCCATGAAAAGTGTCATCTTGAGCATGAAATAGGAGGAAAGCCATAGGAGAAGTGTCTTATTCTGTGAAATTCCCAAAGCTGTTCTCCAAACTCAAGAAATTTTGTTTGCAGAATCCCAGGTATTTTGGACAGGCCCAGGTGAACACTGGAACTTCCAACAAATATGAATGCTGCCCATCTTTGAAATATTTTCTGTTATTAATTAAGGTGACAGTCAACAGTCTTTCCATACAAACCCTCCGCAAGTTTGAGTTAGGTAATAGCTCCTTTTTCCCACAATAATTCTAGTCTGAGGAAGGCTGAGCAGGACACATTGTATATGTTTGGTAACTACAGATCCAAACCAACAGTCCAGGTTTTCCTCTTAACTTCTGCATACACTAGAAAATATTACGTGGCCTATTCTGTATTACTGAGAGAATGCTCAATATAATCAAACATGTTTGGTGTAAGTTTCTGGGAAAGAGAGACAGGCATATTATCATAGCAGCCAGGTTCTGAATGGCCCTGCTGAACCTATATCTCATGTGTTAACATATCCTTCCTGTGATTTGACTATTTCAACCCTTATTATATCAATCTGTGATTAGTCACTTGGTAGCTGTAAGCCGCTAATTAAGATCAGTGGAATAAAGCAAGAAGTTTAATAGCTGAAGGTAGGGCAAACAAGATTCAGCCACATGAAAGTTTACTCAGTTTGCATTAAACTGTAAATTATTAATTTTTCTACCACCTAAAATATATTACTGCAGTACTAAATGTATCTACATAAAACCAAAAAATCTCAATAAAGCAGCATAAAATTGTTGGGAGAAATAAATGCATGAATTATATGCAAAGAGTTCACTCTAACTAATATTCTATTATCTGAAAATAATCTATACCAAAGAAGAATTTTATTTTACAATACATAGGTGAAAAGTTGCTATACTTTGTCATTCTAGAGAACACAGTTCCCCTAAGAGCTTGAATGAGGAAAAAAACCAGGCAACTGAGTTCCCAGGTAGCAGGAGTGGGGCCTTAAAGTGTTAGGGCACAGAGATGAATTTCTCAGCTTGTTCCTTCACATTTTGGCAATTTTTCTGAAAGGGGTTGAAATCTTTTTTAGTTTCATTTGAAAAGATTTTACATCTCCTGTGTTTACTTTGAGGTTGAGACTCAAAGTTCAGAATACAAAGGAAATCTAAATATTGTACTGGAAATATTTATTCATTTCAGATCAAAACACAGTGGATTTCACTCAGTGTTTTTGCTCATGCTTATTGATATTATTCTTCAGGATCTAGAAAATGCCATAACTTTCTACAAAATGAATCTCCCACAATTGCTAAAAAGACAATTTTAATGAGTAGCTGCATTAAATTAACTTTGGAGAATGTCCCAGCCATTTCATTTTCATTCATTGCTTCTGTCTTTATAAAAAACTCTAGCATTGTATTCTGAAAAACTATTGTGAAATTAAAGTTTTGTCAATAATTCTGAAAATCACAGAGACAGAGATCATAAATTCAGCCTTGTCAACGCCATTACTGTTGGACTACAGTACATCCTGTTTCAAACACAGCGAGAGATCTTGTTACAACAAATTATATTTTATTTTGCCCATTCACATGTTGCAAATAACTTTACATCTTTCACAAATGCACAGCAGCAAATAGCTGCATATTTCTGTTTAACTTCTACCTGTGCAGACCAAAACCCATCACTTTTCTGGTACCTTCTCGTTACCTCCCCACTTGAGCAAGGCTGCCAGATTTGTAGTTCATTCCAAGGGGAAGAAAACAAGAGTCTGCTGTTGGAGATGGCAGTGACTTCTGTCTGGTCCATTATCACATCACAAAGTGTGATTTCCTTAGGATGCCAGGAGAAAGCCAATCATTATGAGACATGTTTTATTTCCATTGCTTTAGACAGCTGACGTAAGAAACGAGTCTCACTTATGTAAGAGTAGTTCTGGACAAAAAATACCCACAGTAAAATTAATGTAAGGGGTTCTTTTCATAACATGTCACTCAAATCTTAACACAAAGAACCATTTTAAAAATTGACAGCCTGCAAACCAAGTGAGTTGTGATTGATAGTAGATTTTTAAATATAGATTTTAAAATAAATATGTGCAGATGTTGTGCTTAGGGACATGTTTTAGTGATGGACTGGGCAGTTCTGGATTAATGGTTGGATTTGATAACCTTAAAGGCTTTTTCCTGTCTAAACAATTCTATGATACCACAATCTTTTTCTTTTCCTCATACTTACAGAATGGTAATTTCATCCAAATACATTTCGTACTATTTGTTTTAAGATATCACTAATGAAAAAAAGGCAGTTTTTATCACTTCTTCCTTCTTATCCTCTACACTGCATATTGGTTACAGTGTCAAGAAGAAAGAGATTTGTTTAACATAATTAGTTCTTCATATAACTCAGATGTTGTTATCACCCAATTATCCCCCAGCTACTTTGAAATCAATTGTTAAGAAACCAGGCTTCCCAGACAGCAAAGATTTTAAATTTTATTAAGGAAGTTTTACCAGATGTATATATAAGAGCACATAGGGGAAAATTATGGAAAATGTACATTGCATTACACGATACAGCCTTTTGGAAAGATTGTGTCTCTTAAAATTTGTATTATGCAGAACTGCATCACTGTGTACAAAGAACATTGATAAAATAGGCAATTGTTGTGGCAATTCAGTGCAGGTTTTATTTTTATTTTGTATTTTTAGAACTCCTGTTAGTACATTTGTTTTTAACAGGTGTTAAGGTACCAGGCTTTCAGCAAAACAAATTAGAGAGGAAATTTTGTTCCTTTTATGGGATTGCTGGATACTTTTTTTTTCTCATTTAAGATGTTACATATTTTAGTCAATTAAAATTATCATCAGTTTGTTATAAAGCAATTCTCATCTGTGACAGCAAGCCAAAGGTTGGGTGAACACATGAGAATTGTATGTGAGAAATTTCCTTAACAATTAAACTGTTCATCAAATTTAGAATTTTATTCCTTGTATTTAGGAGGACTCTCAGCCTTGCATTCACTGGACTCTATCTGAAATTCCCATTGAGTTCCCAGGAAGCAGGAGTGGGGCCTTAGTGTGTTAGGGCACAGAGACTAATTTCTCAGCTTGTTCCTTCACATGCTGAAAGATCACTGCAAGATTTAAACCTCCTTCATTTTCACACTGAATTTCTGTGAAAAATTTTTCAGTTCTAGCAGGGAACATGCTCCTTCTACAACATTTTCATCATTTGTGAGTATTCCAGCCAGGATGTCTTCACAATACCAAATAATGGTCAACATTTCTTGAAACATGTATTGCTTTCTTGATGATGATTTTTTCTTTTTCTTCTCTCACTATACATCTTAAAAAAACTTTTGCTTGCTGCAGGGAAACAATACAGTGTTCCCCAAGTCCTGTATCTCTTGTCATCTGCACGCTTATTGATGTGCCTCTATTTAGGCTCAAGGACATTTTCTCACTGCATCCAAATGCCTTTCTGGTGGCTGATTACATTGGCATTTTCCTCTTCCATTCCTGGCAGGGTTTCAGTGCATGTTTTGCAAGGATAAGTGAAGTGTCAATGAAGTTAAATGAAAAGAAACACAAGAAATGAATTGTTCAGCTTTGGCTTCATGGGCATCCAGTTAAGCATTAAGATGCAAATGTTGTCTGGAATATTACAGAACAGTTGAACTAAAGTGATGCAAACAAAGTCTTGTGGTTTGTCAGGTACAGCACTGAATTATTTTTATCTTCTGTTTCTAATTTTGCAACAGTTCTACATTTCCTTTATAGTAACCTATATCATAAACACAAGACACATAGAAGGTACAGAAGTGAGTTGGAAGAACCTGACAACTTAAATTCTCTTGCCAAGTTAGAATGATCTTTTAGACTAAATTCAATTGTCAGGTCATAATTATTTCATGTGATCTTTCTTTGGTTAAATTAAATCTCTTCTCACTGGTATCCAGTGCTAGGATGCATGGGAATGGTTCAAAGGTGTGCCAGGGGAGGTTCAGACTGGACATTGGGAAGCCCTGCTGTATGGAGAGGGTGGTGTTTGAACCCTGGAACAGCTTCCTGGAGAGGTGGTTGATGCCCCCAGGCTGTCAGTGTTTAAGAGGCATTTGGACAATGCCATTAACAACATGCTTCAGCTCATGGTCACCCCCAAACTGGTCAGGCAGTTAGATTTGATGATTGTTGCAAGTCCCTTCCAACTGAAATACTCTGTCCTATTCTATTCTGATGACATTTTTAATTCGCTCAAAAAAATTCTCAGTTTCTGTATTTCGATAAAAATTTCCGAATCTGGAAATATAGAACAGCCTTTCTTTATTTAGGTTTTTGCTCTCGCTAAAAATAGTTTGGTTTTGTGTGATGTGGTATTTTTACTCTTTATAATCTCATTTTGCCATTAACACTGAAGACTCCTTTCAAGGGTTCTTCTTAAGGAGATTTGAACATCCAAACGATGCATCTGATTTTAGGCAAGCAGACCATTATCCCATTTCTTTTCAATCATGACTGACAAAGAGTCAGCCTGGATCAAGCACTAAACTCATATAATAGTCAACCCATCTATATTCAGACAAATCCTGTGGGTTTTCAAGCACTTTTGAAGAGGATATGAAAATCATTACATTAGGAAAGTGGTAGTTATTGCTGCTACTCTCACTCTGGATTTATGCTGTAATAGAAATTCTGTGCAACTTTTTTCATTGTTTAAATCCTAGAGGAAAGGGTTGTTTACATTTCTTTCTCCAACATGAAGATGGACAAATGATAATGTGCTTTGCTGATTTTAGCCATAGCAACTGAAGATTCATGGCTATATACACAGAGTATAAGTACTAAACTAAAACTACATAAATAAAAGAAAATGGAAATTACTTTCCACAGACATTAAATCCCGACCCAGAATACATCCACGGCCGAGGGGGAAATGGAAATATGTATTGATATTTTATAATACAGCTAATAACAGAAAAGCAGTAACATATTGTTCTGCAACATATTTTATGAAACATATGTTTCATAAAGTACATGAAAAAGCTGGTTTCCATGAGAACACACCTTTTTGTGTTTTGTTTTAGTTTAGTTTAGCTTGTTTTTTTAATCAAGAATGTGCATAGCTAGGTAACTCAATTCTTGTAAGACAAATAGAGAAGTAGGACATTACGGCTTGGGAAGGGTTGGCAGACAGGAAAACCCTTATTTGCTCAGGGGCTGGCAATTGCTGTGTTGGATATTCACAGTGCTTTCAGCAGCACCCCAGTCATCCAACAGGGACCATCATGTAAACATGTCAAGATAATGATGTAAGACCTGTTCAGTCTCTCTTAGAGAGGTCTGTCAGGTCTCTAACAGAACTAAAACAAGGTTTTATCTGTTTAATTGTAAGTTGGACCCACCACACACACTGCCCTTGGGTATTCACCAAACCATACCACAGACGGCATTTGCACCAATCTAACTGCTGCATTTAGGGACTGCACTGCTACAAATGTTTTTCCTCCTTCCTCTTTTTCTCCTCCATTCCTAATACATCAGTATGGTTGTCTGCTATCTCACAGAGCAAAATGAATTTTCTGCAGTGAAGCTCCTGGGTTTTATCTGTGATAGGTGTCTGCACATACCAGCGTTGCCTGTTACATAATTGCTCCAATTATTGGCATTGTCTTTGAAAAGAAATGTGTTTTTATTTTCAAATGTGAGCTGTTTTATGGAGCTATTTTAGCCTAAGCAATATTTCTTGCTTAGAAATAAAAATAGTTGGGAAAATATGTGACTACTAGATAAAGAAATTGAAAATATATGGGATCAAGCAAGCATTCAAAATTAAGTCAAATTAACCCAGACAGAGCAAGTCTGTATCAAAGACTGCATAAGGGAATGTCATTAATTTTCACATTTGTATAAAGTTCTCCATTTTTTCCCTATTTTAAAAAGTGTACAGTCATTTTTCCAGATATGAGGAGCCCTATCTCATGGGTTTACTTCCCTATGAAGAGTGTTTATGCCTTTGTTAATGTGAAAATTACAACAGGGTAGTAATTCTAAGAAGCTCCAGGGAAGATGTGATGTTTCAGCTCTAAAGCCATAATTTACCCTGGATGCTACAAACATCACCTGAAAACCACCCACTAACTTTGTGTCAGAAGAGCAGCATTTGCTTGGGACAGCTGCAGAGGAACAAAGTTGTTCATGCTTTTCACATCAAGCTACCTTTTTTCCTTCTCTCCTGTTGCAACCTATGATTGTTCTCAATGGTTCATTTTCTGACACTGGTCACCAGGGAAATGCTCTGTGGAGGACTGGACAGAGCACAAGTTCAGGGGCAAGGGGAAATAATTGATGAAGCAACTTGATGCAGCAGCAATTATAAATATTTTAATTATAACTGAGGTTGAGATATGATACCTGACCTACAAGAGTTCTGTAACGAGATTAATACTGCAAAAAGATACAAAAGTAAGATAACATGGACACAAGATTTAAGAGAAAAATACTTCCTAAGCATCCTGGGGAAAGAGGAAATTTTCATCAGGGATTTGAAAAATGCATAATTCTTGCCTTGGATGAGAAATCCTCATACTGTATGCATTTATACCTCCTCACATTTTGCACTACACCTTCCCAGCTCAATATATCATAAATTCTCCTCGGCAACCTCCAGAGCTCCCCCAGGTAAACAGCCCAAGTCCTGCTGCAGAGGGTGGGGCCCAGAGCTACTATAGCAGATAAAGTTTGACTCCTTGTGAAAAGCCAGCCCCCAGGGTAGTGTTACAAAGAGCTCATCTAAATGGAATAAGGTCACTGTGATGGTCCAATCACTCAGGCTACAATTTTTATCCAACAATTTGCAGTCTGTCTCTTCATGGACCTCAAAAGCATCATGAGTTCCCTTCAGCCTGTGATGTTTTGTTTCAGGATGAATAAAAAGAAATAAAGATACAACTGAGAGCTACTTTGGCTGCTTTGTTAGCAGAGGTTGTAGGCAGGACTGATGGCAGCCTAGGCCAGGTCACCCTCTGTAGCTTTGAGCTTGCAACCATAATTCTTCCCAAGGTGGGATCTGGGGTGACAATGTCAGATCACAATCTCTGCAGAGACCATTCATCCCTTAAGCAACAAACACTCAAGTCAGGCCTTGTGGGTGGTGTCAGACAGATAAATTGTCAAGGAAGTCTTGACAATTAGCAAGCTTCAAATGCCACGTACTAAATAAGAAGAGCCAGATTTAGCCAGGACATGTGTGTAGCTCTCAAATAACTTCCCATTACCCTCCTGAGTCAGTATTGCCCACAAGGTAATTTAACTTACTGTCTTGTCTTCCCTGTTGATAAAAAAATAATCTCTTCCTCTGAGACACCTAACGGATGATCTGAAATACATGCCTAAATAATTATCTGTCTAGGAGACTCTTTTATACCGTGAGTCATCATTCACTGTCACTATAAAGGGCTTGTTCTAATTTTGAGACCCTCATTAGAATTAAAATATCAAACAAAGTATATGCCTCTGACAGCTAGTCCACCAGAATTGCAGCAGGAATTCTGCAAAGCAAGAAGAAAACAAGGAATGTTCTGAAGCCACAAGCCTAGAATACACAACATTTTCAGCCCAGAGTGAAGTCAGAGTTCAAGGCACAGAATGTTTGAGTTCAACCTGCTTGGAGGAATTTTCTCCTACTAATTGTCTGTAAGCAGGAGAGTAAAATGTTGAGAAAAGCAAAGATGCAAAATATTGTACTCCAGTGCAAACTTCCATGGTACCTCCAGGGAAGGAACAGAATGTAAGCTACTAGATATAAAAAGCAATAGTTTTTCTTTTTTTATTATTATTGTGGAAGAGAAGGTAGGTTTGGGATTACAGGGGCTCTTATAGGATACTTTATTGGTTCCTATGCAGACTAGCATGGAGGAAAAAAGTTGGAAAATAATCTAACAAGAATGTTGAGTGATTTCCAGCTCCCAGCTGAAGTCAGGTTCTTGTACTCTTTCTTCCAACCACTTTTGTATTTCATTTCTTTTAGAAGACACAAATGTGGCAGGCTAAAATTAAAAAAAAAAAAAAAATCTTTTTCCACTAAAACAGAGCTCAGTGTGACATTGGACTCCAGAAGTCAAAGTAGGAGCAGAGTGGGAGGAAGCAAACTACAAAGTCTTGAGGAATTGGAATCTCCATAGAAAAAACCTGCTCTTTGTGCCTAATCTCAGCCATTAGGGAGCGATGCTTGGTTAGTAGGATTTGTTTAAACCATATATCAGGACAGATCTTTGAAAGAAAATTTGACTTTTGACTCAAAAAAACCATTGAACTGGAAATGGATGCTGAAAAGCTGAAAAACGTCAGTCTGTGGCTGAGAATAGCTGCAACTGAATACACTTAGACAAGTCAAGGCTTTTCCTCAGGATATTAGGAGGCAATGCAGAGGAAGTTTAGGGTAAAACTGAAGGTGTTAAATATGTGGGTTACCTGCTTATACAGCCATTGTGAAAAAGGAATTACATCAGCATAATTCTGAAAGTCAGTTTATACTAAATACATGTGAGCTGCGTAACCAAGTTTATATTTATGCTGCTGTTCTCACTGACTGGATCAGCCTGAGGTGGGTACAGCTGCTCCTGCCACAAAGGGACCTGAGAGAACTCCTGGGACCTCCCTGCCACTGCGGGGAGAAAAAACACTGGTTCTTCTTTCTCAGAGTGTTTCTTGGCTTTAGGCTCAGCTGTAACTCAGATGACATGGTGGTGATTTTCTCCTCAGATCCCACTGTTTGGTGTGAGGAACCCTCCTGCTTCACATCTATTGAACCAATTTGGCTGCTACTTGGCAAGGGTTTACCCAAATTCCATCACCTGCCAATAGCTGACCAAGTAAAAACCAAGAAAGGACAACCCCTAGCCCCAAGATCCTCACAGTTATGTTCCTGTCTCACGTCTCTTTGCAATGCTTTGATGACAGCCTTTGTTTCAGTGTCCCACACCTGAAACATCCCCTCCACATTACATCTCTGCTTACCTTCATATCCCCTTCCTCAGCTGTAAATATCTTCTTTCCATTTCCAGAAGAGGTTCGTGTATCATTTGTCAGTTAATTAGATACAGAAGCAATTGATAAGAGATATGTAGCTGGGTTCCTGGAAAATAAAAAACATTTCTGCCTTTATTTTCTTGACACCTGCTCCTAATGTCTCCCTGCTTCCTCTTTGCTTATAAGCGTTGTGCGTGTGACCTCCATACACACAGACACAAAAATACCCCAACAAACAAACAAAAAACCCCATGTCAAAATCTTAAATAAGTTCAAGAAGTGTGGGTAACCCATGGATATTTAGCATTGCAGTGAATGGTTGTCTCCTCTATATCACACTGCAGATATTCATATAGCTCTACCATGGCTCTGCTCAGAGAAAGAAGACCCTTTTTGAACTGTGGTATTTAGGGTTCATCCATGTTTTGCACAGCCTGTACCTGCTCCCAGCTCATGCTCAGCAACAGCAGCACCTTGGGGGTTTCCTATCTGCTCCCTGAACAACAACAACTCACAGCTCCTGACTTTTTTCTTCCCCTTGAGAAACCTGCTCTCTGCTTTGAGCCCAGGTCCAGGTAGAGATGTGCCCATCACTACAGTGCCGAGCTCTGTAAATGGTGAGCTGTGGTACAGAGGCAGCAGGGCTTGGGCACCCACACGGGGGCAATGAGCTGGGCCTTGCTTTGACATCTTGTCTGTGCCAAAGCCTGGAGAGATGCCCTGGCAGCTGCTCTGTCAGCAGTGGAAACGTCACAGCGTGCAGGGGGTTGGCTGGTTTTGGTGTCTCCCTCCATCCCAGTCCTCATACCCATCCCTCCCTGTCCCTCTCCAAGCCCCTGCCCTGGAACTCCCATTTCAGAAGCCCACCCAGCCCCCCAACACCATCCTGCGGCAGCATCCCCCAGGTCCTCGTCACTGGCTCCCCCTGTCCAGCCAGGTCTGTGCTGCTGAGCTGCTCAGCTGTGGGCAAACTGCGGGGGCTCGGGGCTTCCTTCCCACCCTCCGGGCACAGGCTGTGCCATGAGGGACTCTGCACGAGGCACCTTCCTCCAGGAAATCTCAATGTGGCGTTTTACCCTGGCAACAATCGTCATTCCTGACAGATCAACACCTGCCTGCTGCCCAGCCCTCTCCCGGCTGTTCCTGCACAGCTGCCCTGCTGAGCGGGGTGGGACCTGCTCAGGAATCACTATGTGCCACTGGAACCTGGCAAGAACAACACCCCTTGCCTAGGGATCATCGTTTTTTGAGGTTTTTTACAAGATGTCTGCTCTATAGTGGCTAATCTTATGTGTCAGCTGTCCCAAATGTAGCAGAAAATACTTTATTTTATACATATGCACACATGCATATCATATTTACCTGTTATATTTTAAAGCAGTCAGGATTAGATACATTTTTAAAGGGTCCTTTTGCTCCTTGTTGCAAAAATTAGGCTTACAATTATTGATTAGTATGGTCCACCACATTCTGTGTTACTGCTTTAAAGAAAACTGCTGTAGCAATGGTTCTAAGTTTGTCTTATGTAGCATTTGATGCAATGGGCACATGATGTCACCAGTGTCTTTGAGTCATTTTATGACATTTCCTTTGCTGGGTTCTATAGAGACTTCTGTAATATCTATATCTTATATATATATTAAAAAAAAAATTCCCAAAATATTTTTCTTCGAACCCTGGTTAATGTGACATCCAGCTACCTCTGATTGTTATTAAACTGTGCAAGTTGCCAGCTCTGCTGCAAGTTTTATGAAGTTTCAGCAACTTCTGAGTCAGCCTGTAACATTTGTGGTTTTACGTGGAAATTGTGCCCAATCAACAATGAATGTGAATGCACAGCTTTCAGCAAAATGTGGATATGTAAATGTATCTGCGTTGACATTGAAAAAAAATGTCCCCTTTAGCTCCTTATCAGGTGAGTCTTATACAGCTGAAATATAGAGGCATGAAAATGATGAGAAATTAGAGTTTATTTGAATAAATTAAGAATGAAGATAAATATTTTTCTGTATTCTACAACTGGGTTCATTTTCTCCTGTTCTAGTTCAGTCCTGCCTAGCACTGCAGTGACAAGCAGAGTGCCATCTCGTGGATAAAGACCTGTACTCAGAATAAAACATGGACTTGTCTTTTCTCCACTGGTTGGAAGAAAATCCATTATGGTGTACAAATATGACCCAGGACAGCAAGCTCCATGCACAAGCATTGGTGGGTTTTGACACTTCTTCCCTCCTGATACACAGCAAGAACCCTACTGGGAGTGTGCCAGACAGCAGCACCAGTGGAACCCAAGCATATATTTCCCTGGAGTGTATTATTTTGAATTATGCTGGTGGTAATATGTAGTAGTTATTCACTTGGTTGGTATATTAATAGAGAACAATTTCCCACGGTGGAAAATGTACCATTTTTATCATGGTATGTTAATTACAATATTTCACATGCCAGTAAAGATCAGTCACAACTTATATTTAGAGAAAGTCTGAATGATTAAGAACATTCCTGTAGCTTATGTTTTAATCCAATTTTGGAATAGAGACAAAATCAGTTTTGCCTGCCTATTAATAGCTGATAAACAAATTTAAGGCATATTTCTGTGCAATCTGTCCATAAATTAGGTTTAAAAGAAGAGATGAATTGCCATCCCATAGCATTCAATACACTCTCTGCAGTATCACAAACATACACATGGATTTCCTTGTTCCCCCTAAATGCTGGCCAGTTCCAGTAAAATGGCTACACCATAAATTGAAATCTGCTCCTCTGCTCATATTTTACCTGTGGTTGCATCCGTGCCTTGGCCTTCTGCACCCCATTCCTACGGAGCCAGAAAGTGTCCCCACACTCTTCCCGGGCTGCCTGTGCCTGCCTCCACTGCCGGTGCATTTCTCCTTTCCCTTTGGTTTGACCAGCAGTTTCCTACTCAGCCGTGTCAGTCTCTTGCCTTCCTTCCCTGATTTCTGGTGCCTGGGGATCGAGAGCTCTTGTGCTCCATGGAAAGTGTCCTTAAAAATCCGGAGTAGGGAGGAAATTGCTCCTTTTGCAGTCTACTGGCCCAGCTATGTCATCCAACTGAACTCTGAGGTGCCAAAGAGACCCAGCGAGTGCATCTGGGCTTCCTTTGGCTTAAACTGTTGTTGAATGAAGGGCAAGCAGATTTCCCCATGAGAAATAAGGGCACTGCAGTTTCAGCCACTGAAATTCTCAGGTTCCTAATGAAACTTATCAAATTAATCTCACTACAAAGCAAATTGCAGTGTAAACAAAGCAGAGTAGCCTAATTTGCTAAACTGATCTGGGTGACTTTCTCCTAATTCAGAAGAATTTCAAATAAAAACTGAAGAAGTGCTGTGCAGCTTTATGTTGTATGCCTTTTCCATGACTTTAAGCTGTAAAACATTCACCTGATTCACTGAGGACAGAAACAAGGCACTCACCCAGAGTCAGGCCAGCTCTTCCCTTGGCCAGTGGCAAGGGTAGCCTTGCCCATCAGCTCATGGGCAGTGCTATCTTTACACTCACAGGGAGGCTGGAATGTTTTCTGTGCTCTCCTATTCCATAGGAAAGACAAGGGCTTGGATTCAAGCAAACCTGCAAAAACTAAAATCCCTGTCCTGGGTCTCCGAGCACAAGGGCGAATGTCTAGCTCACAACAAGCACTGTGGGGCCAAGGACTGTTTGGTTTAGGTTGTAGAACCAGAGAGTTCCTGCTTAAAAATTGACTTGAGCAAAGCCTGCTTTCCCTGCTGCCTTAGCCACAGTCCCCAGTTCTGTTCCTGCCGTGGCCTGTAATTATCTGCTGAGAGGTCCCTGCAATTTAAAGCCCATTAGCTGCAGGGCCATCAATCTGTGACAGAAGCGTGTTGTTTTCTGTCCTAGAGCCCAATTCCTGACTGAGGACACTCTGCAAGATCTGAGCAAATTGAAGATAAGTAGGTTCTTATCAGATGGATCCACAAAATGTTACCAAACACTGAATAATATCTAAAAGCTGTACTCTTGAAAAACAGGCTGCTCATTGGGTTCATGAATGAAAAATTACAGATAGAGTAAGTTGCAAATAGTATCTTTTCTCCCTTTTTATTAATAGGGGTAGTTTCTACTTCCATTTACATCGTGTGTGCTGCATTCTTTCAGATGATCATTAATTTGTGTTTGCCGAGAGCCAAATTTTGACATGTACTCTTAAATCAAGTGAGGAACTCTTCTAACCATTCCATACAGCAGTACCAGGTAGCTCTATAGCAGATTACTGGGTTTTCCAGACCTGTTAACTATTGATTCTGTAGAAGGGACAATATTAATAGCGCCTCGGTGGATTTCAGAAACTGAGTATATACAAAATGGTAAAAAAGTTGTGGAACCCCTTAGACATATGCTGTGTCTAGTCTCACTGATGCAGCTCTGTGAAAAGCAGTGGAGCAGACAGGATCTGTCAACAATTATTCATCAAATGCCTGATTTGTTAAATATTGCATACAGATTGCTTGCTGAATAACAAGAAGCCAATTCTGGATCTTGGTTCAATGTAATTCAGAGCTCCTTCCAATCAGCTATTAACATCTGGACTTTCAAGTATGTTAGACCAAGCTACCAAGCTATTATTTTAATTTCATTGCTGCCTTCTTACAAGTTCCTATCTAATTAACTGTAATAGTGCTATTTAAAAAGCTCTCAATTTTTTTAGAGCAGCTTAGAAGCAGTGCTAGCTGTCTTGGCAAATCAGTCATTTGTTTTGATAACTTGAGTGGTTAATACACTGAAATGCAACCACCTCATCCTAGACTCAGAATTGTTGAAACATAATGCACAATGCATAAAAAAGCTCTTTAGGAAACACTGATGCTTTAAGCATCCCTCAGTCTTCCAGCTCTAGGAGAAGAAACACTGAAAGTAGCCAAGGAATGTTCTTCCTTAGTGACACTGCAGAAGAAGACCATTTCCAACAATGAATAAATTCCCTTTTCCTGGTGAAACAAAGTATGGGTTTGATCCAGCTGCTACTCCATCAGAGAAAATGAAAGTGGAGACTGCCACAGTAGATGGTGCATGTTCCTTCATGGGTAGACAATAATGAAATCACTGAAGGTGCATTTTCAAAACAGGCACTTCTAAAAGCAAAAATCTTACCAGAGCATTTTGGGTTGGAGGTTAATGCCCATAAATACTTTTCATACATTTATACAGGCAGCTTATCCTGTTCTTAAACTCCAAACAAGGTTTTAAGATAGATCTGTGATGATCTCTGACTCACTCAGTGTTTGAGCCCAGCTGTCCATGAGTGCTGACGTGTTGTTCAAGGCCTTCCAGGAACTGTGGAGCATGGACTGCTATGAAAAGTCCTAAGATCCCAAATAGAGGTGGCTGCTAAAAGCAGATTTACTCATGTAATTGTGACATGAGCACGTTCACATTCTGAGTCCAACCTGAAACGTGTGATTGGAATCTTAAATTGGGAGACAGTTTGTGTTCCAAATTCACAACATCTCTTCCAGAGATTTTCCAGACCTTCAACTCCAGTTTCTGTACACAGCAGGGAATAACAGCATTAGGCTAATGACAATCAAACCTGGAGCAGCACTGAGGGCTCTTCAGATGGACAGGACAGATACTTGCATTCACTTCAGTTCACTCCCAGCACAATTTCTCCATTTCTCAGAGGTGACAGGATAAAGTCCTTGCAGATAATGCTCTTCCCTGGCCCTTGTCTGTTCTGCTTATGTTCATTCTCCCAGGCAATGAGAAGGTGTTTACAAATAGCCCAGCTTTGCATTAGTTGAGTCTGTGGTCCACACTAGGTACAGTAGACTCCAATTTTAACTAAGACATTTTTGGTTTTTCAGGCTAGTTCTTGTACGTTCAGTTCTCAATTCTTCTCTTCAACAAGCCCATAAGCAAACAAACAAAAACCCCAAAACTGAAAACATAACACCAAGACTCAGCAATGATTTAAAGTGGAGCTGGAAGGGAGATGGGAAATGGGTTGCTAATGTTAAGTACGTCCTGCTGTCAGCAGGAGCTTAAGGCACATCAGGACACAATCCCAGGCCATGATCTGGGTTGGCTGATCCTGTACAAGAATGAGGAGCAAACCCAAGCCTCTGGAAGCAGAGACAGAGCTTTCATTGCCTTAGCTCCAAGAGCTCAGGCTAGGTTCTTCTGCCGTGGTGTTCAAGTGTCAGGGTGAGGGATTCAGCAGATGTAAAACTGGAACAGCTCTGCCTGTACCAGGAGCAAAATGTACCAGGAGCTTCCTCTCCCCACCACCTCCTACCCACCTGGATGCCCTGCACAGGGACTGTGTGCCTCGTACGTGCTGGCTCTGTACTCTGGCACTGCACATCCCCTGCTCATCGCCTCTTTCGGGTCACAGGGAGTCTCAGGGCCACCCCTGGGTGGTGACATGCAGACACCCACCCTGGTTTGCAGACAAGTGCAGCACTGCAGGGCATTCTCCAGGCTGCTGCAATACTATTTCACTACGAGGTACAAGGGCAGGCTAATTCCTGCAGAGCGAAAAAACTTAGCATTTTTAAGGAGCCATTAAGCAAACAATAACTCACCAAACAAATCACTGCTTGCTCTTTCTCAGACCCTGATTTTGCTACCATACATTGCAGGGAAAATAATTATGTCAAAGGATGCATAACTAGTCTTGGTGTATGTTAACATGGGCTTCTGCTGTGCATCCAAATAGATCTCTGGCAGCTTCACTGGGGCTCTGTAATTGTCTTTGATTAACCTAGACATAATGAGAGGAAGCTGCAAGATTTTAATGGAGATGAGAATTTCACTTAACAAATGGCCTTATCAGGTCCTCTTCTGTATATCGGTATTTGCTGCCTCACTCTTGAGAAACAGGAGGCAGAGAATACAAGAGAGGTGTTAAAATAAAATCAGAGGACATGTAAGCTCAAAGCACTTCAGAGATGCAGTGAACCAAAATGTCCTCAAAACCACAGGCCCCACTCTCTCACTGCACATGTGTTTTGATGGCTCTGATTTACAAATTGTTTGGAAAAAGAGAGGATTAAAGTTCCTGTTATTTGTCATTTGAAACCCTCAAAGTAGTTCACAAGAGAAAGTGATGTGATATTTCTAGTCAGACACACCAGCACAAAGGCAGACGTGGCAGGAACTGTGGCTTAAGCAAAGCATTGATAGGAATTTGAGAGCTGAAATCCTTGATCAGATTACACCACCGTATCCATGTTTATTTATACAAATAAGGCAATTAATGCACCCCCCCCACACATATCTAATTTTTATTACTTGAATAAAAGCTCAGCAATTAGAAACCCTCATAGATCAGTCTGCTCCAAAGACCATTGCATTAAGGGGGCCCTTACTCCTGATTTTAAAACATAGGCTCATTCTCTGTTCCTTGGTTTTTCCTTCTGACAAGTGATGGGGTGTTAAAAACAGAGTACTTTGATGATTCATAAAATGTGTTATAAGGAACATTATCAGCTGAGATTAATGTTATATCATGTATAATATTTGTTGTCAGAGCAAGCGGAAATGTTTTCTAAAATTTGAATTTCAGCTATGAACTTTGGCTAACTTTTGCAAATGCAGATGCAAAACTGTCAAAATGTTTTCTGAATTTGGTTTGCTATAGCTTGTTCCAATTTACGTTTATACATTTGCTTTCTCAATTTCTTTTAGATGCAGGAAGTTTTTAGAATTTATAAAGCCAGCAAAAGGTTAGATTTTCCATTCATATGCGGTAGCTTTGTTATGCCTTAGTCTGGAGAAAGAATCTGAAAACCTCATCTTTAATGTTCTTTTTCATAGAACTGTCTAGTGATGCCACTGCAATGTAATAGTCCCAGGATAAATGTTTTGGGGTAGATTTACTTACTCCCGTTCTCCTGTACTTCATATCTGACATTTCAACTTTAGGATTATCAGCTCTGCTTAGCCTTAGGTATTGTTGAGAATTAGCTTTTCAAAAATAACATTTCTTTTAAATATACTTATTTTAATTAAAAATTAAGTCATCGGGGAAATACAACAAAATGATTAAATGTTGGGTAGGGATTTTTCCATGTGATAGAGATGTCACTTCTTGAAAGAAATCCAGAGCTGACAGAAGTTGACAGAATAAAGGCCACAGAATTCAGCCGTTTGCCTCTATGATGCCCTTGGGGAACACAGATTCTCAACTCTGACTACAATAATAAAACCGGCTTTGGAAGGTTCAAGAATGTCCCCACTCAAACACCTACTCAGTGAACCTCTAGAACTGAATTTTTTTTTTCATGATTTAGAAAACAAACACGAGGACACAAACATAAATAGATGTCAATGAGAGATGGACTCAAGGCGTGCACTAAGCAGAACAAAAACGCGAGTGGCTACTTCCCAAAACTGGATAATAAATAGTGTGACTGAGCAGCATGAGTTTGGCTTCATTGTTTTATTGACTGGCTCCCAAGCTGCACTTTTTAATGCCCAGCCATGTTTGGGTACAGGTAGATAAATGCTACTAAAATGTTGGTAAGCAGTTCCAAAGAAACTAGATGCCAAACCAGAACCTGACTGGCAGCCCCAATGCCACTGACCCCTGACCTCAGCTGAAACTTGGACCACTGGATCCATGTACCCATACTGGCCATAAATCAGATTTAAAGGGCCAAAGGGATACAGACAAAGACCTTTCCAGCTTCTATTGTATTTCACTGTGCACCTGTCAACACTAACAAGTTACAACCTGAGGAGGGAAACCGTGCTTGACCAGCATTTCGTGGTGTTGGATAACTGGTTTTTGAGCCTGTAGGATGAGCTAATGCTGATTTGCACATGGAAGTTATTTTTGAAAGACATTACATATTGAAATAACTTACACAATAAAATAGGAAAGCATCAAAACCCTTCATTTTAAACAAAGCTTAGTCTGACTTTCTTCACTAAATGATACATTAAATCTTGACTTGGTCCAAAAATTACTTTACAACCTCAATGATCACAGGGTTACTAGCAGGAATGTTATCAAGGAAATAAAGTTACATCCACTGAAATCCCAATGAAAGTTTCCTTCAATACAAGCAATGATCTTAGAGATAAACAGCACAAGAAAAAAAGAATAAGAAAAAGGCACAAAGTCAATACAGCATGTTTTCAGAACAAACTGAAAAGGGGAAAAATGAGATGTCTTGGATCCCTTGGCATCTGTAAACATCAAGAAGACATCACACTTGGGCTAATCTCAAGGCCAAGCAGCCATATAAAGTAAATGCACAGGCTATCTAAAGCAAATCTATGGGCTTTCTTGGCCTTCTAAAGTATGGAAGATAATAGAAGAATAAGAAGATAAAAGAAGTCCACTTTCTTTTTTGTTAAAAAAAAAGTTACTTTAAAGTAGGGTGGACTTTTTTTTCTCTCACTTTGTAGGATCTATTTTAAATGACCTATTTAAATGTTCTGCAATTATGGTGCTTTTATATATTTCCCATGCAAAGCTAACAGAAAGGGAATCCCTTGAAGTCATGGTATTTTAACCAACCAAAGAATAATCTTCTTTTTCTTTCTCTCTGAATTCTTCATACCAGGTGTCTTAAAATAGATAAGACAGGTTCATTACTGTTGTCATAATTGTCAGCTTCTGTCAGTTCCATTAGTGGATAAAGGTGTCTCCGAATATTACTCATGCACTCCTAGCCAGCCCCCCAAACTCTGTACAAGCCTCCTAAAACCATTCCTCTGCTGCTCTCTCCAGGCTCTCAAACCTGTTCTTCAGCTGTTTACCACCTGCAAGGGTCCCCTTGTTACAGCATTTCAGTTTTTTCCACCTAATCCTTTTGCACTGCTTCTGGCTTACTTTAGTGATATGTGAATATCTGAATATCTTTATTGATTTATTAATCACTCTTTTAATAATATTTCTTAATTAATTATTAATTAATTAATAATTTTTAATAAAATTTATTTCCCCTTACATTTGGAGCATGTTGGGAGGTTGGTTAAACTTTACACCTTGGAGAGGACCTGGAATGTTGTATGTTAGGACAGTATTCAGGTCGTAGATCTTGAGATTAGGCAAGACACTGGTTTTTTGTCTTTTTTTTGTTATGCTCAATGTGTCTACAAGCATATCCTCCTCTTGGCTTAAGAGGATTCCCATAATGCTAGAATTTGCCTTTAGACTACAAGGTTTCCATCATTCAGGCACCAGTTTAGACTTTTCACATTAATCTGCCTTTGATTCTTTCACTATTTAGTAAATATGCATAAATGTTTCTTCTGAAAACAAGATTTCATGGACATGTGGGAAGAAAAGATATTTTTCCTTTTTAAATGTTAAAAAGCACAAGTGTGAGAAAATACAGCCTTTTTTCTGGTGAAGTGAGGATACTCTACAGAAGATTATTTTTCTTCTTTACTTTTCCATCTAAACTTTGATTAAAATTAAATTTACATGACTGTGAGCTGCAGCAGGCATTGTAAAACATTTAACATATGCTGTTGCTGTGTGTTTAGTCCAGCTCACCCTCCTCTCAGAACTTGTCCCATCTCTCTGTCATCCCATAGGTGTCTGGGGCTCACACGGCTAATCACACACCAGCTATAACACATGCTGGAGCACTTTACAAGCCAGCTCAGTTCACTAATTTGGTTGAAAATTAGCCTGATCTAGAGAGAAAAAAGTGGTTTTTGGGCCTGGTGAGCTGGTTCAAGGAGGGTCCAGTGAATGCCAGAGATGGCATGAGAGTTTGACGAGACCCTTTGGCTTGTCATTTGGAAAACTTCACTGCTCTGAACAATTATTTTACTCACCATAAAATCTAGCTTTACCTTTTAAAAAGATATTTCTGGGTTTTTTCTGTCTTCCTTTTGATGGTCCAGCTCCTGTCCCCTGCTGTGTCCATCCAGTGGAATGCAGCAGAGCTGCCTGTACATATTGCTGTGCTTAAGCCTTTGCTGAGGTGAGGCAGATTTCATTTTGCCTGCTTTTGGAACAGTCTGGATGGGCTGCTCATGCCTCAGAGACAACTACATGAGGCAGCCAGGTAATGAGAGGACATTCCTCCCTTCACCCAGATGGGGCTAAAATTCGTAAAGAGGGTGAGACACCCATCTCGAATACGATCTTTCCTGGGAAGAGAAGAGATGTCAGGGAAGATTTAGGTTGGATATAAGGAGAGGGTTTTTCACCCAGAAGGTGTTTGGACACTGGAACAGGGTCCCCAGGGAAGGGGACACAGCACCAGCCTGCCAGAGCTCAAGAAGCATTTGGAAAGCACATGGTGTGATTCTCGATACAGTGTCAAAATGTTTGTTGCTAAAAGCAAATATCTCTTTTTCAACTACAGGTTCAGCATCCCTTCCCTGAAGACACTTTATATCAGATCAGCACTGGTCTTTAATCATTAAGTTAGAAAAAAGACACAGCTTAGATACTGAAGTAGCTGAAGCTTCTTTCTCGAAAGACCATGCTCCTACATTCCTTTGCAGCAATCTAGAGGCAACAGGAAAGCCAGTATTGGCCTGCTTTTCTAAAAACAATAATAAAAAAGTCTGTTAGCTCATGAGCCTATGGAGGCTTTAATTGAAATTAATAGAAAATGCAAAAGTAGAGGAAATTAGGGCAGCTGCAAAAGAAACCCCAGAAGCAAAAGCAGATTAAAGTAGAGCAATGAGCAAACCCATGGAACAACTTCATTTTGCTTCAGATATTTCGCTGTTGGTGCAACTTTTTCCCTGCATCAAGCAACAAGTCTAAAGCAGGTGGTTTCTTCTGCAGATGCCTATTAACTCTGCCCAGTGGTCCTTCAGCTGATGAGCACAGGCACTGCCGTAGCTGGGGAGTGAATCCCCCAGTGTGCTGAGAAGCAGGAGTAGCTGGCAAGTTGCTCTGTGCCTGTTCCACAAGGTCACAGCTTGAAGCTCTTAATCCAAGACAGCAACAGGCTAAACTTCAGCAAAACCAGACTCTTCATTTCTCATTCTAAAGACTGAATGGCAACTGTTTTATTTTCTTTCTTGTAAGCTTTATTCTTCAACTATCCAAGAAATAAAGTAAGAGACCTTTCTGCTTGCAGGTAGCTTTATGAAGGAGTTATTCCATCAACCTTTACACATGTGAGAAGCCCCATTTAGATCTGCGGAATTCCAGCAGGTGATAGGAAACAGTCTCATGTGTGAGAAAAACATGGAGGAGTGAGGATTTAAATTAGAATGTTCTAAATTCATATTCTGTCAATGTCAAGTGAGCTCAACCCATCCAATCCTGAGTGGAAGCATAGCAGGTGGGGTATTCATGGCATCAAAGATTTCCCTTGCTCCAGTGTTGAAGACAAAGTTATTAGGAGCAAACAAAGAAACAAGTCTAGTAACACAATACATTTTCTCCCCTTCTTCAAGTACTTCTTTCCTTCTTATCCTCTGACATCCCCAACCACAGTCAAAGTTCTTTGAATTCCCTCTGCAGTTCTTTTATTCAGTTAATAGGCTGTCTGCTCAGGGAGAATGAAGTGTTATTTCATTGTTTGGTGTATTCAATAATGTCAGAGTTTTCTAGCACAGGATCCTTATTTTAAATATATTTCTCATCTTGAGAAATCATTTAGTGAGCAACTTCCACATGAGGTGGGAAGGACAAGAGCAGTTGCTTGTAAGTTTTGCATTTAACCTTATATTATAAAACCTTACAGAAAAATATCTCCCATAAGTTCTTCACATATTATTTTTCTAAATTTCCTTTGCCTCCTGATTTCACATTTTTGGTTGCTCCAGGAGTCAAAAGGATAGGCCGAGCTTGGCTTTAGCCTCTGACAGTGAGCTGGAGGGTGAACAGCCCCTGGGTAAATGAGCACAGAGAAAGAAAATAAGTAAGGCACGGGACATCTTGCAACTTAGTGAAATTAAAAGCCCACCCACTGTGCTCTGACAGCATGGCTATGGAAAGCTGGCAAGCACAGTGTTATGGAGCTGGACAACCCCACAGGCTGAGTTTACAAAGAGACTTGGTGAGAAAACCCACTACCAGCATCATGACCACTTGATCAAGCATTCAAGACAATGACTTATTGCAAATGAATAACAGAAGATGGAATTAAAAACCCCTGGCAATCCCTGTTGAAGGGATGCATGCATTTCAGTGATTCCTCTGGTTTCCTGGATGCAGGTGATGGGTTACTTGTTGCATATTGAGCAGGGGTCCTGGATAAAATGGAGGAAGTTAGGTGGAAATAATATTGACACAGGCAGAGACATATATCTGACAGTTTCTTCCACTTTATTCAGCACAGTGCTCTCTCTCAGTGCTTCTGACTTCTGCCTGTTGCAGACTTGCTCTGTTCCCTATCACACTGTGCCTTTAAAAGGATGTACATGCTGGGACTCACTCGAGTATACACAGAGTTTTCAAGGATGCTCTTCCTCCCCCTCTTTTGACTGACAGTTTGGTAAAATATAGACAAGATGTGGACATTGGGTGGAGTTATGGGTTGATTTTTGAGGTTTTTCTCCTCCTTGAAAGGCTATGTCCTATTAGTTGAAGCCTTATTAGAAGACTGCACAGTCAGTTCTGTATTCTGCTGTGCTGGATGCTGTTACTGATCTATATGAAAGCAGAAAGTTGTTATAGACCTGTTAAAGTGAAATTGCTCAGCCATGGAAACTCCAGCAACAGACAGAGCCCATACAAACCTTTATTTTTCTATTCAAAGAATTGTTAACCAGCTTCCCACATGTTCAAACAAAACAGTCTATTCTTTACCTAAGCCCTGTGTGAAGGGCCAAACTATTAACTTTTGGACTATTTTTACCATTCTTTGGGAGAAGGAAGGTGCAACACGTAGTGTTTACATAAAATTATAGAGTCTGATCCAAACAGATTAGCATTAATTTCTGGAGACCTTCTGTAAGAATTTCTACTCCTGGCATGAACATTTTCAAACAGAATAACCCAAATACATATGTGTGCACACTGCTTCTCTCCCAGGTGGGTTTTTGTCATCTGGATACACAAGGCTTGCTCACTGCTGGCCACTAGAGATGTTGGCACATGACCAAGGAAAGAATGCTCCCCTGCTGCTCATGGAAATTGCAATTTCTTGTCTTGCTCTTCTGATTTCAAGAGCCAGGGGTGTGTGGGTCATAGGCATCTTTGGTTGGTTCTCACTGCTGAGGATAAATTCTTCTTAGATTTTCAGGATGACAACAGCCAAACTGGAGAGAAAGCAGAAAAGTGCAACGCAGTGCCTGTGGAAAAAGCATTTAGGATGGGCACAAATCCATGGGTAACATAAAGGTAGGATGATGGCAAATGTAGGGGAGACACCTCTTCTCTGCCACTTATGTGCACACATACAGCCCGATTTCAGGTACTGTATCTTAAATTGCACTTGTAAGTGCTCAGGAATGAGTAGGATGTTTAGCTCCTGTTTCCTGTCAGTTCGTTCCGCACTCAGAAAATTTCTGTGGATGCAAAAACAAAGCAAGTTATTGCACAGAGCTGCCCTCGCCTTCAGCTGCAGCCCCATTTGCATGTGTGCCGAGAGGCTTGAGGAAAACGCTCTCCAAGGTTTCCTGCTGTGAGCAGTGGACTCAGCATCTCAACTGGCCTCTGCATTTTGATGACTCTGTTACAGGAAGCTTTTTCTCCTGACAGACTTTGAGGGCACAGAACGCTCAGTTTCAGTCTCAAGTTCCTGCATCAGCCCAGAATTAAATTGGGAGAGGTAGGTGACCAAGCATGTCTGTGTGTTTAAAAGAAAAGTATTACTTAGAAGATGTCACAAAGACGTGAAAGGAAATAAAATATAAATAGGCTTCTGTAATTTCTGAGCAGGTTTAAGGATGAATGGCACTAGCCAAGAGTAAAAAGTACCAAGACCTTTGACTTAGGTATGGTAATGACATTATCAACAAGTTAATTGTACCATTACTGAATGGCACCCTGAGCGTGTCTGCTTGAGTGGGAAGTAGTATATCTCACATTTCTACCTTTTCTTCAGATAGCTCTCTCTGCAGAAAATCCTGTTATGAATCTGTCTGCCTGTTAGCTTTTGCTCTCCTTTTGCTAAGCTGAAGAAGGAAAAAATACATGATGCTGTGGCAAACAACAGACAGGGGGAAAAAATCAAAGGAGATGAATGAGGTTCCATCACAGTAGGAAATTTAAGAAAAGGTTAGAGATGACATTAAATGGGCATGGTGTGTAGCCTGAAGTAATCTTGTAAACTTCAGGGAACCAGACCAGGTAGTCCAACTTGCCCTGTCTGGCTCTGATGTCTTCCAATTACTACCATCAGTCTATACAGAAAATTTCTCCTGATAGTGATAGAACCTCAAGCTGGATCTCAGAAAAGGGGTGCAACCAAGTGATTCTAGGATGCAATCCTTTAAAATGTTTTATTCCTGAAGCATGTCATCAGCTTGGACCCCAGTCTTGACCTTAGCTTGTGCTTATGTTATACTTTAAAATTCTCCTCAATTTGCTTTGGATTGTGGTCCTGACATGTAAGCCTAAATATTAGTGACTTTGATGTGATGTAGGCTAGGACAAGGAGCTTACAAATCACTTAAGGTTTGGAGCAGAAGTTATTTTTAGTGACTGTAAATTAGCAATATAAATATATGACATAACTCTAATAATGAAATTGTGTTGCATAACTAAGTTTCCTTCTCAGATAAGTTCTACAACACCATAAACACATGCCATTGCTGATAGCCACTTATAATAGAAACATCAAGAATTATCTACTTATAGTGTAATTTCAGTTCTCAAATACCTATTCATTTCATGGTTTACTTGGTTAAACTATGATACTTTATTATGCTTCCTATATGATGTTTGATTCAGTCTAACAGTAGTTGTTTGATTGTGGTGGGAGTAGTGATCTCTTTGAAATTGTCAATATGCTCTTTCACCTACTAAATAAGCAAGGAATTAGTTTAACATCCAGATAGGGTTGCTGATTAAACAAAACAGGCATCTTGATCTTTACACCTGTGTTTCTGTGCCTGCTGCTAAAATAGTTACAAACCAGCTATCATCCTAAATGAATTTTATTCTAGACCTTTGCTCTCTAATTCATTAGGTTTTTTTTTAAATAGTTTTTGAAAAATTCAGCTTAAACTATATGCAAATCCTTCTTAACTGGGCCCTTTATATACACTCATCCCCTTTTATGTGAACAGTACTTTGTTAATGGCTCGATAATTAACAGAGTTTACATTTTAAAGACTTCAGTTTTTAATTGGCTGAATATTAATCACAGATCACTTTCAGTTCTGTTGTGATATGCAAATTATTGATGTCTCAGCTGCATTTGTTTTCAGGTATCAGTCTAACCGCATAATGCAAAATAACATTCTGCAATTATGTCAATTAGATGCAGTCAGCCTTTGGAGCAAGCTATTTATTTCATTTCAGTAAATGAAGAAAGCAGTTGCTGTTTTCCATTCCCTGGCGTTTATTGCCCAGAACTAGCACTCACAACCGGTCTGTGTACAGCACATAAGCAGTTTTCTAACTGGATCACGTTAGTATTCATGGTAAAGGACAAGCAGTTGAACTCCCCTCGCAAGATTTCATTTGGTTAACTGACTCTTCTGCTTTGGAATGAGATGTCACCTTGTTTGGGGGTATTCATTACCATTTTAAAGTGTATTATGAAAGGTAGAGTCAATAGGAGTTGTTAATTAGCAGAATCTGTTTAGCACCAGTGCATAACATTCGAGGATTTTTTCCATCAGACTGCAGCTGTTACCTAAGCAGAGAAGGAATTTCACCTAACCACAAAGAATGAGATAGACAAATAGCTGCGTTGTCTTAAGAACGGGTCGGGCATGTCTCCTCGCAGCGATTTCGCTCCATAATTGCAATTCACATTAAATGCAGCAAACGTTACCATCCTGCCCACTCAGTTTCCACCTCTACTTTTGTTTCAAGCCGGGAGGGGAGATCGCCGGAAAGGCGAGGGGGGAGTCCTTTCTTGCCTCCTCTCTCCTTCCCCCGCTCGGCTCTCGCAG
This sequence comes from Edolisoma coerulescens, assembly GCA_013397115.1. Lineage (NCBI taxonomy): Eukaryota > Metazoa > Chordata > Aves > Passeriformes > Campephagidae > Edolisoma > Edolisoma coerulescens. The sequence continues at coordinate 1,743,903 of VWZW01004141.1, forward strand.
CCGCGCTGCCCCGCGGCTCCTGGGGCGCGGGGGCCGCGCTGGCCGCGGAGGGGCCGGCGGAGCCGTGCGGGGCGGACGGGTGGGCGCAGGACCCCGTCCCCCCGGGCGCGGCCTTCGTCGCCGCCGCGTCGTACCGCGGGCCCGGCAACAACGACACGCGGAGCAACAAGGCGCTGCCCATCCTGCTGTGGTGGAGCGGGAGCCTCTTCCCGCACTTCCCCGGCGACACGGAGCGCATCGACTGCCCGCGCGGCTCTTGCCTCGTCACCCGGAGCCGGCGGGTGGCCCGGCACCGCCGCACCAAGGCGCTCATCTTCTACGGCACCGACTTCAGGGCGTACGAGGCGCCGCTGCCCCGCCTGCCCCACCAGACCTGGGCGCTCTTCCATGAGGAGTCCCCCATGAATAACTACGTGCTCTCGCACTCGCCCGGCATCCAGCTCTTCAACTACACGGCCACCTTCCGCCGGGAGTCCGACTACCCGCTCACGCTGCAGTGGCTGCCCGGCACCGGGTACCTGCGGGCCCCGGCCGTGCCCCTGGCCGAGAAGGACGCGTGGCGGCGGAAGGGCTACGGGCCGGTGCTGTACATGCAGTCCCACTGCGATGTACCCTCCGACAGGGACCGCTACGTGCGGGAGCTCATGAAGTACATCCAGGTAGGGGGGCTGAGTGCACGGGGAAGCTGTGGCGTGGTGCTGCTGTCGGAGCTGGGAACACCTGGCTGCCCCCCTCTACCGCCTCGTTTTAATGGGGTTTGTTTGTCCTTGTTTTTAGCCAAGACACGAATCATAACGGGATGCATGCTGACTACAAGCTGGACAGAAAAACTAGTTGTATTCCTTCCCAAAGCGTGATCTAGACTACACCGCGTGTCAGTAGGTAGGCCTGACGCAGATGTTAGTTGTGGAGTTGGCCAGACTCGGGATCAGTCACAAGCTGGGCAAAGCCTGAATAAGCTCGGTCTTGTGGACCAAGTGCAAGAAGTTGCTGAAATCTCTGGACTTTGAAGTTAGCATACAGGAAGGCTGTCCATTTACAAGCCTCACTCCTATTTGAAAGTACAGGAGTGCAGTTAAAAGGCAGGTTGCTCCATTTTGAGAATCTGCTCCTTACCTGTGTTGTGGTAGGACCGTGTTGTTTCTATGATGGCTTGTACTGCTATGGTACACCTGATGGCGAGTAGCTTCATAAAGTAAAATAACGTAGTTTCTTTCAAGCAGGAAAAAAGCATACTGCATTTTTTCTCTTAAAATGTTTGAAGGATATTAGGTTGATTTAAAAAAAAAATCTGTTTTTCTAGTGGTTTCTCTTGTTTCTATTGGTCGTGATTCAGTTATTGTGCAAGGTCATCGTGTACTGAGTAGTGAAGCAAAGACAAAAGAATTTTTTTTAAATTACTCTATTGTCAAAGTACGATGCAGGTTCCAGTTTAAGCATATTGTCTTGCATTTTTAGACAGTATTCTTTTAGCTCCGTGCATCAGTTTTTCTTAGTCTGACAAATGGAAAAATTTTGTAAGCCTGCTGAGACTGGCTGGAACTACATCTGGTAACTGTTTGGAAAAGCACTGAGTCTCTGTTAAGTAGAAAAATGATGTTTAAACTGACAGAGTAGAATGCTGTCCCTTACTTGTCAGTTTCTGATTTATCCAGTAGTAAATACATTTTTGGGTGGCCTCTGTGCACTCCCCTCACCCCTCAGTCTGTAGCGTGTCTAATGTTTTTGAAACTCAGCACTTGGTTTCCTCTAAAGCTGGTAGAACTGGAACTCTAGGAAAAGTCACAAGGGAAAGAACCTGGAGTGAAAGTGAAGCTAAATTAATGTAGCTAGAAACTGATTCAAGTTAGGAATTTTATAAGAACTACAAGGTCTGAAAACAAGTTGCAGGGGAACAAATCACTTTGTAAAGATGCTGTTTGTTATTTTAGGTTGACTCCTATGGGAAATGCCTGCATAACCGTGAGCTCCCCAGTGAGCGACTGAGAGACACTTCTACAGCCACTACAGAAGATTCTGAATTTATGACTTTTATTGCCAGGTACAAGTTTCATCTGGCCTTGGAGAATGCCATATGTGATGACTACATGACAGAGAAGCTGTGGCGTCCCATGCACTTGGGTGCTGTCCCAGTGTACCGAGGCTCCCCAGCTGTGCGGGACTGGATGCCAAACAACCTCTCCATCATTCTTATAGATGATTTTGACAGCCCCCGAGAGCTGGCAAAGTATCTTGATTTCCTGGACAAGAATGGAGAGGAATATTTGAAGTATCTAGAGTACAAAAACGTTGATGGAATCAAAAACCAGTTCTTGCTAGAGGCCTTGGAGGAGCGGGAGTGGGGTGTGAATGACATGACTCTGCCCAATTACTTGAATGGCTTCGAATGTTTCATCTGTGACAAGGAGAACACGCGGGTCAAAGAGGAGGAGGAACACAAAAAGTCTCGTGGGAAAATTCCTGCTCCTAGACCTCATATAGCTCAGTTCAAGCACATGGGATGTCCTATGCCAACCCCTGGGTTTGGAAGTGTTGAAGACCTCTCTGAGGGAGACAGGTAATGTGCCAATATTATGCTTTTTGAAGGGAAAAAAGCTTCAAATAACAGAAGCTGTAGGTTTAATAACGCTTTGTACTTAAAGGAGCTCTTGTTACATCTGCAGTTACATTTTATATTAACGTCTTGTGGGTGGTGTAGGAGTTCTGCTAATACTGAACTGAGTACTCAGCTGAGGCTGAACAGGAGGCTTGGACAGTGATGTTAGCAGTTAAAAGAGGAGTGTGACACACTCACAATATTCTGTTAAAATGTTCTGTGACCTCAGGCGATGTGGTTATCCTCTCTCTATCTTAGCCTCTTTGCTTGCGGGAGGGATGTTTTTCAGTACAGTGATGGTAAAGCACTTGGCAGCCCTGAGGCAAAAGCAGCTCTCTACCTCCTTACAAAGTACTGCGTAAAGAATGGGGTTGCCAGTGTTCAGTGCAGGCCTGGTTGGCTCCTGTAGACTTCAGAGCAGAAATTAGGCTCACCCAGAATACAAGACTTAACGCTGTGTTGTGTGACAAAACTCAGGCTAGTGTTCAAGGATGCCAGCCCACTTATTTAGGAGAGGGACTGAGCAGGACAGAGAACAGACTGAGTAGCTTCTTGTCCCTTGTTTTCTGTTGGTTGACTGATTTACTGGTGGTTTTTTATAGTAATGCCTTTTCTCAGTCTCAGTAGCAAAACGGTTTTTTTTCCTTGTAGTGTTCTCTGCAGCACCCTACTCTGTGGATGTATTCCTACTTTTCCATAGGTTTTCTCTTGTTTGAGCATCAGGTGGCAGTAGAGAAGTACCTGTGAAGGCACACACAGAGTGGCTGCCACTGCCACTTGCAGGCTCAGGTGCTTCCATCGTTCTTCACAGGGGTTGTCAGCAGGGAGTTTTGAACAGCTGGTCCATAATTCAGGCTACAGTTTCATTCTGTGGAAGTTTCCGTGTCTCACTGTTATTCTCTCCATTTGTAGGCGTGAGATGTGTCAGGAAAAATTGCTCCAGGGAAGCTTTTATATTCACTGCTATTGACTTTATAAAGATATGTGTCCATAGCTTCCAAGGCACGATCATAGGCATCTCCTGTGAAATACAGTGGTTTCTATCTGATAAAGATCTGAGCTTTAACCATTCTTATCTGCAAAATGCTAAGTGGTGTGACAATAGCATAAAATTGCCATCAAAGCATTAGCTAAACATGCCCATATTTTGTCTGAGTTTGACAGTAATGCTATTTAACAGTGTGATCAATTTAGATGATTGCCTACTGAGCCAGTCAATGGAGTGTTTTGTTACTTTAGAAAACATTATTGTGGAAAAATGACACAGGTCTAGTGGGGATACAAGTGATAGACTATATTCAACATGCAAGGTCTGACTATAAACACACACTGTGACTTGTAGTTCTGGAGCCTTCTGAACTCAGAGGACAACAAAGGAGTTTATTTTAGAGCATATACCCAATTACAGAAAGGTTACATTACACATTTGCATGCTCTGTAACCCTTGTTCCCAGGTGTAATTTGTTTTTAGGGTTGATGGATGTGCTGACTTGACAGAATGCTGCTGCAATCAGAAGGTCTCTCTGTGTAGTACCTTTAGCTGTATGTGTGGAGATGTGGTTTCTAAATCCTTATGCTTGCAGCCTCACCTGCATTTGGACTGCTGGGTTTCACACCCAAGCGAGCTTAAGGAAAAAGGCTGTAGAACAAGCAGTTGTAGGTGTCAGGCTGTGGTCAGTCACTACAAGCTATTCAATTCTTAGCCACTTTGTACAGAAAGTAGTGAGTTGTAGTGCTGCTGCTGAGTATAATATCTCTTTGGGAGAAACCAGAATCTCCAGTTATTCTAGAACTCCCATCTTTGTAAGAGAAATGTTTGGTTTGTTTCATTGATAAGAACTCATTTTCCAAAAGCAGGATGTTTGAGAATGTTACTGTAAGAACACTAAGTGACAATTTCTTTCCAGTTACTGTAAGTTTTCTCATCTGTGGTGGCATAGGAAAAGATCAACCAGTGTGCCTTTGATAAAGGAATTGTGAAACCATCATGGTTTTGCTAGTTCCATTTTATGTTGATGTCACAGTTTATTTTTGATGAGAAAAAATGTTAACAGTGTATCAGATTTGCCAAGTGTACGCTGTAGGATGGCCCTTGCGATAGAATCCCATAATCATCCAGGATTAAAGCTAGATCCTTATCTCGTAGTAATAATGTTTCAGGTGTATGTAGTTGGTAGTTTCTGGTGATTTGTACACTCTCGTTCATCCTGGGATACTGATTTTTCCCAATTTACAGAATTAGAGTGAACTTATTTTCTTAAAAGAGACAAGAATAACAGCAATTTAGAATTACTTTTGATAAAGTCTTCACTTGGATATTGGAATTCCTTTCAGTGTTGTTTCTGTAGAGTTCATCTGGAAGATGTTTTCTTTTTTTCTGTTCCCTGCTGCCACTTAGTCTTGGGTCTAGTACTTAATGCAAGTAGACTCATTTTCCAAGCATGTGCCCTTATTCAGTGCTGTAAAAAGCGAGTAACTCGTATTGGCAGTCCTTGAACAAAGGTTAATGAATTTAGCTGGTAGGCAATGTGATCTCACAGTGCATCCAAGTGATGCATTTTACAAAGGAACCTTTTGGCAGATATTTATTTTTTAAAGCAGAAGTAAGCCTCTGTCTATGATCCTTCACATTGGAATCTGTGTTAAAAGCTCTGGTTTGGGGTCTGTGTTGGTGTGCTCTGCAGAAATGAGCCATCACAAGTGATGCTGTTGAGCACAGAAGCTGATTCCATGGTGTGCCAGCTGTTTGCTGCTCCACAAGGACAGGCACTGGGATGTGTTGTGCATTTCATTTGGCCTTCCTGGAGTGGTGGGCGAGATCTGCTTCCGGGCAGTGCAGTCACACTGGATTCAGTGTATGGTGTACAGAGGGAAGGCAGGAGCCACTGTACTTATTTCTGTGATTTGGAGGGAGAAGAAGCAAAAAATTCTGTATATAAGTTAACAAGTATTGGGTAATTCATATGGACATACTATAAAGAGTAACATGTTTGGTCCTTTTTTCCAAAATTTGTCATTTGTTTCTGGGTAGCAGAAATAACAGAGAAGAGATAAATAATTGGCATACTTTGATATAACACAAGTGAGAGAAGTAGTCCACGTGATCATGAACTGGAAGAGAATTGCTGAAATTTGCAGTGATACAGTCTGTACTGTGGAAATTTGAGATTCTATGCACTGAAGAAGAGACAGCCCATACTTGACCATGTTGTCTGGAGATAAGGAATAGAATCTGTGTTGAGGGATATATAGTGGTTTTTGTCTCTGTCATGTGTAACCTGAGTTTGTAATTGTTAAAATGCATTATCTGGAAAAAAATTTGATTTTTAGGCTGTTATATGCATACTGGCCAGGGAAAGCTACTCTCAAAATAATATAATGACTCTCTGATAGATTTTATTTTAATAGAAGTTTTTATTCTCTACAATTAGTAATTTAGTCTCTGTGGTTAACATTATAGTATATGCTGATATTTCTAGAATGTTATAAAGCTAACAGTGAACTTACATTTGCTGTAGAGAACTTTCAAAGCAAGTTTCTTTAAATGACTCGGAGCATAGTGGCACAGTAACAACATACTTTGTTATGACCATGTCTGGGCCTATTTTCCTCTTAAGGGAAAGAAAAATATGGTTTCAGTATTATTACAGCTGCAGACTAATTTGGTTTTTTGAATTGTTTGTGATGGTGTCTCTTTTTTTGTTTCAGTTGGAAAGAAATGTGGCTGCAGGATTATTGGCAAAGCCTTGATCAGGGTGAGGCCCTCACTGCTATGATTCATCGCAATGAGTCTCATCAGGGAAGATTTTGGGACTATATGCATGAGATTTTTCTCAAGAGGACAAGGCAACACTGACCCATCTTTGTAAGAGCTTGATTTGAAAATTGCATTGAAAGTTGAGACTGAATTCTTACCTCACTTCAAATGTTTGTCTTGAAAAAAACAAAACCAAAAAACCTCTCACAGAGACAATCTTTTCTGGTGCATGAAGTGAGTAAGTTTCTGTTATGATTGGATTTCAGCAGTGGAAATGTTAGCAGCTGCTTTGATTTGAGTTTCAGCTCTGTGGTGTGAAGCCACTCCTGACTTGCAGGTGTCAACATGTGGGGGCAAAAGAGGAATTTACTCTCCTTTTGCATGTGCTGTACTTACATTGTGTCTTACCTGACTTCAGGCTCTTGCTCAAGTGCCCTAAGTTATTTCAGGGATTTTTTTAAGTCTTCAAAATATTAATTGTTTTTTAAAGTATTTTATCAGTCACATATTCTCTTCATTAAGATGTACTTTTAGCTGCTATTAACAAATGGCTTTTCCAGTGAAGGAATTACAGAAGCACATCTGTGAAGAGCGATCGTGCCTTATGAAATTGCTGCAATAAAGTCTCTTCTCCCCAAGTAACATGCCTCAGATACTCCTCCTTTTCAAGGTAACTGAATATGTATGGACAGGTCAGTTTACTCTCTGCCTAATTTTCCTCTTTTGCTGACTCAGCAGATGATATATACAATGGCATGGGAGAACAAATTATTTAAGTTGCAACTTTCAACAAAGTATTTCATGCCAGAAAATGTATTACCTGGTATTGTGTAGAACAAAATAAACTTTGTATGCTTTGGTTCTTCTAAGTTTCCATCAAATCTGAAATCTGTAATCTTGACTTATTGTTATCTCCTTAATGCTAGCAATTCAGAGGCCTTGAATTTGTTCCTTTTGGGTATGTGCAGCTTTCTGCAAAGACAAATACATTTTAACTATGGTGCCTTTCCAGTGGTCTCTGCAGTTTGGATACAAGTCTTGAAGCCTTTGTGTGCTGAAATGGGTGATCAGAACGATCACCAGGTGCACTGAGAAGGTTTTGTATCTCTACCAAATCTTAACACATTGTGATCCTGGACCAGAGTTCCTAAGTGACAATGTGTGGATAGATCCTCCTTGCTGCATAGCCTGTATTGCTTACAGGTATAAATAAACCACTTTTCCTTGCCATGGTGGGTATCTTTCTGAAATAATTGATCTTGCAGTGGAGGGAAGCTAATTAATTTAGTGTCACAGGTTTAAAAGCACAGGCAAATATGGCCACACTGCAGTGATGTCTCTAATGGTATAATGCTATTTTCTTTCTCCATTTCCCTTCCTCCTTCAGAAGTTAACTACTGACTAAAGAGCCAGAGTTTGTCTGTGCTTAAGACAGATTGTTGGTAATGGAAGTCTACAGTCTGTTGTGTAATTTGATTTTGTAAGGCAGTTTATGCGTTGCTATGGGAAGTCTGATGTCTGTCAGTAAAAGTTAGAAACAGCAGTGAGTCTGCATTCTCTCCCTAATTAAGTCTCTGCCTGTTGCTTAGTGCTGCGTGATTCACTTAATATCTTTTTCTTTCCCTCAAATTCCCCTTTATAATGTTACAGATATGGTATTACAGGGATAATACCAGTGCAGGTAACGATCATCTCAGTGTTTGCCTCTCAGGTGACATAAAATATTGCCATGTTAAAATCAGGGCACCTTGACAACGAAGACTTCAGACCCATGACTACCACTGGATTTTTATAAATGTAGAAAATGCATACACTATACATTGTTCTCACCTAATTATTTTTAGGAGAAAAATGATTTTTAATCTCTCTAATAATAGGAACAAGTGGTTCTTCAGCTAAAATGCATTTATTAATTCAAGTTCCTTTTTTCCATTTATTCAGGACACATGAATACCTAAGAGAATATATCTGAGTTAATTGTTAAACTGGATTACTCAAACCAGAATAAAATTACAGATATGTGTATTCAGGATTGAAGAGGCCACAATGTGCTTGAGAAGTAAATTAAGATAAAACAAAGTAAGGATGCTTTAGTTCTGAATATGGACTTCTACTAAACAAGTTAATGCTATTTAAGTAAATTGTTTGAACTAATGCCTTCAGTTACTTTATTTCATGTTTCTGTATAGAAAATAATTCAGTCTTCTTTACCTGCATTCTCTTAATTAGCTATATCTCAAAACACTTTCTTATTCTTATTCTTGATAGAATAGCCAGGAGGAGAAATTGTGATCTTGCTTTTTGTATTAAATATAAAAAATAAGAACCAGGTACTAGCACATACTGCTTTTACTATTTTATCCTGTAATTTAAGTAGATTTTCCAGAAGTGCAGCATTTGTAGTAATTTCCAGGTCTTTATTATCATTTATCTGCAGTTGCCAAAATTAGATGCTACATTTAATGTACTGTCCTTACAGGAGTAACAGGAGGAAGTACCAGTATAAGTACGTGCATCAGCACCTGCTTAGTGCTTGATGAGTGATGTCCAAAGCCCCATTTTGTCTTCCTGCTCAGCAACATGAGCATGTTTCTCAACTAACAATAGCATTGATGATATGGTGGTACAAGCTGAAGAGTAGCTAGCAAAGTAGGTAAAAACTTCTTCCTTGGGGCCCTCATTTGTTCATTTGCTAATTCACAGCCAAGTATTCCTTCACCACTGTATACTTTGTTCCCAGTATATTACAGTCAACAGTCAGCAAGGTTATTTAGTTAGTCCTGCAGGGTTTGTTGTTGCATTGCTCTGTGTCTGTACTGCAGAAGGCTGTTGCTTTGAGCTTGATGACTGTTGCCAAGCATGAGTATTTCTGATTGTCATCTATCTTCTTAACGTGGGTATGAAAGGAGTACAGATCTGAAAGTAACTTTATTACAGATATTCTATGGGTTTTGTCCGTTTTTTAAAGTACAACTTTCAGTTTGTAGTTGAGTCACAAGTTATTTCATAGCTTTCTCTTCTGAGTTTTTCATGTCTTCCTAGGTTTAACTATTTTTTACAGTCTTAGAGGCGGTGAACTTCTCAAAAGATAATGAGTATTAGCTTCCACTCTTAGCTGTGAAGCTCACCCAAGCCTTGTTTTTTTTGTATCTGCAGTGATTTTTTTCTGTAGTAATAGATCATACTAGCTTTATCACCTCCTCTATGTCACAATACTTCCATGATTTATAAAACATGTATCTGTTGCCTCTATAAATATAGTAAATTTATTTCACTTTTTATGTGTGGTGTGCAAGAATTAAGGCTGGAATATTTATTCAGTGCATAGTATGAATACCTTGTGTAGGTGCCAGGCAAACTCTGCAGGGACAGGAGAGGTGGGAATCCTCCCCAGCTGGGTAGAGTTGTGGTTGCAGTTGTGTTTGAGGCTGCTGACCGACCTTCACAGCATCTACTGCTCTGCACAGCAAGGGCTGCAAAGTGTTGAGTAAAGGTGGTTCTACCACCATGGCTTTGCTTTCATCCTCTCTTGTTACGTGGAGGAGACAGGAGGAGAAGCTGGGTCTCATACCCTTGAAGAGTTTGCAACTAATTTACTTAATAATGCATTTGAAAGGATTGCTATATACTGCCAACAAGCACTGCCAGTCTTAGCCAAAGTGAATTCCATTTACCCTCCTAGTTGTCTTTCTACTAATGCAAATGTGTGAATGCAGACAAGGAGGAAGGTCACTGCAGCATTATTATTTTGGAAAAAGGTTCTCAATTTCTGTTCCTGGCTGCTAACTGGATTTCTCACTTCACTGCTTTAAATCCAAACCAGCTAGATGGTGGCTGAATGTCATCACTCATATTGTGACTGCTGGAAAGCTATGTGATACTCAGACTAAACATGACAGATTCAACATTTATCTCAATCATGTTCTTAGAGTGCAGGTACCCATATTCATAAAAACTGAGACCAATCAGGAATTTATCAAAGATACCAAATATTGAAGATGATTACCTGTGTAAGTGCTTTGGCAGGATCCTACAGACTAGAGTGAGTGGCTTCACTGCTTGTCATGCATTGTGCCTGTTTACTGTGTGACTAGAGGGAGGCTTTCAGAGCTGTCAGGATAGCTTTATTCACTAGCATTAATGTTCTAAAAATAAATATCTCCTCATTACTGCTCACATGAAACACCAGTAGATTCTATTGATGCTGTGTCTCAGAATTGACTCGACAAGCTAGGATTAATTTGTGCCCTCTGAGAGGTGAGGGAGGAGAAACAAATATCTGACTGAAGGTTAAAAATCTAGGAGTCCAATGCATTGCATTGATTGGACAAGCCACAGTTCTCATTCTTCTGTGATACCAAGTGCTGCCTATTTTTTTCAGTAAGAAGCCAGTTATTTTATTTACTGAACTAGTAGTCTGTGGTTTTTGTCCTTTAGCAAGGACTGCAATTTGTAGGAAGCATATAAGAAGCATATTCTTCTCACTGAAGAGTATTGATTTGATACCTAACATGGATCATTTCTAGAACTTGAAAAGGAGTTCAGAAAGAGTTGCCTTTTCTTATTTCAGTCACTGTAGTAATTTTCAAACCGAAAGATCTCTGGGTCCTGTCTGGTAAGTAGAATGAGAACCAAGCAACAGTGCATGTATATGTTTAGAGGGAAAGGAGAATGAGCTGCTTTCTCTGCAAAGTGCAGCAGCAGCTGGAGAATCACAGCAGAAATGCCCCTCTTGCACTTTGACAGAGAGTAGTTTTACGTGGTATGGAAGAACAACTCTTAAAGGACTGGGAACAGGATAAATTGAATTGGAACTCAGCCATCAGGGACATCCGAGTTTTAACAGGCATGTTAGACATGTTAGACCAGCAGCCATCTGCCTCATTTACTGTCCTGCCATACACACTCTTCAGCCATAGTCCCAAGAGAGCCACTCCCTTAATCATTAGTTGTCATCTGTTTGGTTGTGTTTAATTAAGGTTATTGATGGATCTCCAGGCACCTTCTGGGAAGTTGTATTAATTGGAAGCACACAGGGTGGCAGGTTCCTTCATTCTGCCCGGAAACCTCTACTGCCAGGGTGAAATTAATCAGAGACAAAATCCTTTTACTGATGTGACCAACTGAGCCAAAGCCTGCGTTAGGCTTTAACAAACTGTACTTCTCTTTATGGTTCATTGTCTCAGAGCTGGCAGTGAGAGATAGATGGCCCTGCAGAGGGATTAGGAAGGATGGAGAGGAATGGAGCTGCAGGATTTGTTCCAAAGCTCTGATACCACTAGCATCTTAATTTGTGTGCTGTTAAATAACATTCTTTACTGAAGAAAAGACCCATTTAATGTGCAAGTGTCTCAGCTAGAGATGGTTCTGGGGATCTTGGAATGGATCAGAGCAGATGATGATACTTTGTGGCATCTCTGAGCAAATAAGGAGGCACAGGTAATTTGCAGTGGAAATGGGATGAATTTCCTAGATCCTGGGAGTTAGGGATTAGGAATAGCAGCTCAGATCTACTCAGGTAGACAGAAAAATGAAGGGCAGCTGATCTGGTTGAGATAGCACAGAATAAGGGCTGGGTTGGAGTTGGCATGGGGTGTGACATGTCTGGTTTTGAGTCCATGAATGCATTGTGCTAATACTGTCCAAACACAATAGCTCAGCAGGCAGGAGTTAAGTCTGAACCACCTGGAATCTTAGCAAACTGGTTCGTTTCACTACTAAAGTTAAAGTGGAAGTGCTTTAAATTTAAGGCATCTCCAATTAAATTGATTTAAGGAGGTCAGGGTGAGACAGATGAGATTAAGTGATGGTAGATGAGAGCATTATGAACTGGTATGAGAACTGGTGTACTCAGGATAAATTTGTGTGAATATACTGGAATTTACCTGAAAGCTGGATCCAGGCAGTTCAAAAAGACATGGATATCAACTCATTCTTTTTTCCCAATAGAACTGATTTCTTAGCCTCATCCCCTAACTGATTTTTAGGCAGTATCTGGAGGTTTTACATAGCTACACCAGAAAGTGAAGAATACATGGTGTAGTTTCTCACCTCTTAAAGAGGTATTTAAGATAAAAGTCTCATTTTAAGGGTGTATTTTATCATAGCATTTTTAGCATTGTATTTAATTGTGGCATAGCATTTACTGTAGCATCATACGTGGCCCTTATTCAGTTGTGATATATATTCTTTTCAAATCTAATCTTAATAATTTAAGCTCTGTGGTTCATTTTGGTTTTGACCAGCTGAAACGCAAGCTCGGATTCAGCTTTAAATGTGTTGATACAAGAAAAAAAGTTGTAAATGCTAATTAGTGAACATTAAAGTTTTACATGGTTTTTATAGTTGCACATTCAGGATTCACAGTGAAACATCTGTGGGGTTCAGTGTTGAGGGAATTTGGTTTCTGACTGTCCCAATAAAGTCAGCACTTCTGTTCCATCCATTAGTGACTTGGTGCTATCAGCTGAGAAAAAACAGGCTGTAGAGAGACTTGGCTATTGAGTAACACCCCCCTTTTGTAGTTCCGCATTCTCCCTTAAAATTAATGTGCAATATTAAAAAGTAATGTTTAATAATAAAACAGTGTCTTGCTTCAGACGTCTCTGCATGGTGTGTGCAGACACCATCATGTACCTTGTTCTGTCTGCTTGGGAGTGTCTTAGGCTGATGCTCCAATACCGGACTGAATGCCAAAAAAAAAGTTCTAATGCAGATAGCAGTAACTTACAGGAAGCTATTACAATTCTCCTTGTGTAGTTTGCCTTTCTATTTCTCAGCCTCCCCTCCTCCCCCACCTCATTTTTCTTGGAATTACTTAAATGAAAGATCAGCTTTTGAAGGTGAAAGGAGTTGAAGGTGCTGCCACCATTAGCTAATGCAATTTGGAAAAAGGAGGCTGATTTACAGGGCGTGCAGTTCAGCTTCTCTTACGTCTTAGTACTTTTGTCTTTCCTTGTTACTGTTTCTGTGCCAATGTTGTTAGGCATTGCAGGAGGCAAATGCAGCAGGGGAAGGTGGGTAGCTAGAAGTAAGGTAGGAGGTAAGGGTAGCTAGAAGAGGCAAAACCAAGAGTAGCTGAGCCTCACATGAACTGAAATCCTGAAATGTCTTTCATGTCCCTGTCTTGGATTTGCAAAGTCTCCATTGTTTAGAGTTGCCTCTGCCCTCTGGCCTAATTCGAAGATGTCAGCCTGTTTTCTTTCTTCTCTACTGGTTGTCAAGCTCAAGGGATAGTTTGTTTCCTGTCCTTTTGGAAAAAATGGAAATAGAGAAACAGCCTGCTTACCAAAATGTTTCAGAAGGTCCAGAAAAAGTGTTTGAATTTGGACCTTAAGAGATGAAAATTTACTCCTAGAAGAGAGCTTAAAGAAGTCTTTTGTTTACTTGAAAATGTCTTCTCATATTCTTTAATTTGAACTCTAAGTTTATAGTATTTTAAAAATAACACAATAATAATTATAGAATTGAGCATACCAGGATTTATTGTCAGCAGATGCAGTAAATTCTAGTAACCATATTGAGAATATTGTGGTATAAGCCTGGTGATGTTTAGCTTAAGTTAACAGAATTTCTAAAGTCTCTTTAACTTCCTTGACTAGGCAGAGGAGAGTGCTTTGGGTTTTATGTCTAGGAGGTTGAATATATTTTAATCCAAATCAGTGTCCAGTGCAAAAAAAAAAAAAAAAAAAAAAAANAATTGCAAAGAAAAGCATCTTTGATTTGGCCTTCTTTATATGGTCAGAGAACTCCAGCTGTTCCTGATACAATAGTAAAATGGCTTATTCAGGAACTGCTCCACAGGGATCTGAGTGCTTTGTGTCCCCAGTGTTTGGTGTCTAACTACTCAGTTTTCTGCATCTACCTTGTCCCTCCTGCTGTGCAAGAAGCGTGTTTGTATCTCAGCCCTTGGAATGTTCCTGTGCCTTCTGTATTGCCTGTCTTTTTCAGCTGGGGACATAATCACCTGTCAGAAGATGGGGACTTCCAGGACCTAGGGAAGAAACTTCTGGAAACAAGATTTTTTTTCCACCACTGAGTATGAGGCTGTGGGAGCAATGCTACAAAAGCAGCAGTTTCAGTATCTGCTTGGAAGGAACAGTAGGAACAATGCAGGGGAGATCCAGCCGTAATGTAATGGAGAGAAATGAGGGGCTGAGAGTTAAGTGATACAAGTTTGAAGCACCAAGAAGAGTTTCCATGCAGCTGCAGAAGAACTTGAGGCAAGTGAGAGGGACCTCATCCATGTCTATAGTATCTGAGGGGAGAGCATGAAAAGGATGGAGGGATGCAGGCTGTTCTCTGTGGTGCTGGGCAATAGGACAAGAGGCAACGGGCAGAAGCTGATGCACAGGAACTTCCACCTGAACATGAGGAACAACTTCACTGTGCAGGTGACCAAGCACTGGAACAGCCCAGAGAGGCTGTGGCGTCTCCCTCGCTGGAGGTATTCCAGAACCATCTGGATGCAATCCTGTGCAGTGTGCTCTGGGACCCTGCTTGAGCAGGGAGGTTGGACCAGATGACCACTGTGGTCCTTTCCAACCTCGCCCATTCTGTGGTTCCTTTAATTCCATCTGAATTCCTCGAAACAATCATGAATTCTTCTGCTCTGGCTGAAGCGTGTTTGCTCCTTCCTTGGTCAGCTTTGCCGCAGAAGGAGTTTTCGGGGGTGGCTGTTGGGGCAATGAGTGAGCGGCTCCGCCCAGGGCGGGAGCTGTGGGCAGTTACTCAATTTCCGTGGCCTATCCGGGCGGGGGGGGCGGNGCGCCCGCGCGGACATGGCGGCGCCCGCGTACCCCGGCTGGGTGGCGCGCTGGGTGTCCGGGCAGTGGCGGAACAAGAAGCGCCCCCCGGCGCTCCGCCCGCCCCGGCCGCTGGCGCTGGCCGACAAGGTGGCGAACCGCCGGGAGCAGCCGACAGGTGAGCTCCCGGCGGCGGGG